>OY740788.1:38777915-39167118 GCA_963514005.1 Raja brachyura | reverse complement strand
CAGCATCCCTGGAGAGAAGGAACGAGTGACGTTTCGGGTCGAGACGCTTCTTAGGACTGATGTTTTCGGGTCGAGACCCCTTCTTCAGTTGGGCCCCTTTTCCTAATACTCTGTGACAATGTAACACCAGCCAAGCTAAGCACCAAGGCAGGGCACAGGGTCACAGAGAGTAAATTGCAATTGCACAGACACAGAATAATAGACCTACCTTGGGGGTCAGAGGATGCAGGGCTTAAATTATGAAGCTCCCAAAAATGGGAGCAGGAATTGGTATGGATGACACTCGGTAAATGTGACAGGGTGGATGGAGTAAGGGATAATGTTTCACCTGAATAGAATGTCTAGGACCAGTGGTTCCAGACTCAAGATAAGGGACTTCCCATTCATAAAAAATATCAGAAATCATTCTTCATTCAGACAACTTTTATAGCCAGTCTGCTGTGAAGGGTCGGCTGCTGAATATGATCAAGACACAGATTGACTTTTTTATTCAGCTTAAGGGAAACAAGGGATATGTGGTTAAGTGTTCAGAGAGGAACTGCAGATGCTGGTTTACATTGAAGATAGACACAAAATGCTGGAGTAAATCAGACTCTGAACTCAGGTTGACCCAAAACGTCACCCATTCCTTCTATCCAGAGATGCTGCCTGTCTTGCTGGATTACTCCACATTTTGTGTCTATCTTCCGATATGTGGTTTAATGCAGGGAAGTGGCATAGAAGGAAAAGATCAGCCGTCATCTTAATGAATGATGAAGTAGGAAGAAGTGACCAAATAGTAACCCCTGCTTCTACTTGTGTTCTATTTGTCCTTAACCTACCCTTGCTTTGATTCAGATGCAGCATCAAAGTGGCTTTATTGTAGCGTAGAGCCTGTCATTGATGTTAATATTAGTTTAAAAATAGTGCCGGATAAATTAATGTGAGTGAAATTCAATAAAACCCGAGGTCCTGTTAACTTGCAACAAAGAGTGCTAAAGAAATAATCATGGAAGCAGTGTATGAATTGGCTGTCACCTTGTGAAATTCTACAGATTGTGGAACAGAACCTGCTGAACAGAAGAGGCCAATAAATGAGGGAGAACAAGGAGCCGCAGGTCAGTGGTACGGAAATTGTTCAAAGTCTATTAACGCAATAACAGTATACCAGTCTAAGGAATGCAATAACAGTATACCAGTCTAAGGAATGCAATAACAGTATACCAGTCTAAGGAATGCAATAACAGTATACCAGAAAATATCAATGGGAAGGGAAACATGGCTTCATAAAAGGTAAAGTGGGGTTTAAAAAATGTACTGGAGCCTTTTGAGGATGTAACTGATAAATGGTGGATGAGCATTGAATATTTGGATTTTGAGAGGCCTTTGATCATGTATTTGAATGCTTACCTTTACAACCAAGTCAACAAAATACAGTAAACCCTCATCATAACGGACTGTAGGGAGGGAATAGTGTCCCTTATTGCCGATTGTCAGCTATAACCGAGAAAAGTATAAGTATAAGTACATTGTGTAAGTGGTAGAAACATATTGTACAACTACAGTTACTGGTTAATACACAAAAGGATATAAAGTGCTAGAGTAACTCAGCAGGTCAGGCAGCATCTCTGGAAAACATGGATAAGTGACATTTTGGGTCTAGATTCTTGTTCAGACATTCGGTCCGGAACTGGGCTTGGAATCCAGGTGGTTGACGGCCCTGGCCTGCCGGTGGCTGGTGGAGAGGCGAGGATCAGCAGGAGCAATGGTCGCGGCGCACAGACAGCTGCAGTGTGGGTAAGGGTCGACAGTTGCAGTGGTGGTGGCAGACGTCGCCTGCAAGTGGGCGTGGAAGCTCTGTGGGCCGGCAGCAGGAGGTCTGGTCTGGAAGTGGCACAAACACACAAGGGGGGGTGGGGGGGAATGGGCAGCCGGTGCAGTAAGTGGCAGGGGAGAGGGTGCAAGCCAGGGGTGGCGTACAGGCAGTTGGGGCAGTAATTGACAGGGGAAGTGGCACGAGCCAGGGTTGGCGTCAGCAACTATCAACAGGTCCGTCTGCTCTCAACGAGATCCATTATAAAGAAGTCCGTTAGAAAAAAAGTGGGTTTTACTGTACTGGCACATAAATAAGTAAATTGGTGTGATTTTACTGCTTATTATGGAAACATGACTGCAGCGAGACAAAAGGTGGGAATTAAGTATTCCAAGATACTTGACATTTAGGAAGGACAGCGAAAGGGAAATAGAGTGTTTGGTTTTGGTGAGAAATGATCTTGGTAATGATGATGATGTGGAACTAGAATCAATTTGAGTCAAACTGTTATGGCAAATATGATTCATCCAGACTATAAGTCTCCTACGTTTGCTGTATTACTCTGTTAGAGACCCCTCTAATTTCCTGATTTATACCATGTTCAAAATTACAGCTGCTATTTGGAGATAAATAACTCCTCTCCTTCTTCCAAACTGAAAAAAAAACCACCTCTGTTTATACTGCATAGTTAAGTAACTACGAATTGGGACTGAGAATCCTGTTTTGATTTGTTACAATTGAAATAGATCATCTGGCGTTTGTGCATACTGGCGGTTTAATGAGAAGAAGCGTTGAACATGCAGCAGTGTTGAAGCTACAAAGGAAAAGCAGCTCCATTATCTGAAGTCGTCCTCTCTGAGTTTTTTCATTTCCTGTCAGCTGGAAACAAACATTCCTCCTCATCTGAAGAAGGGTCTCGACCTGAAATGTCACCCATTCTTTCTCTCCAGAGATGCTGCCTGTCCTGCTGAGTTACTCCAGCTTTTTGTGCTTATCTATTCCTCCTCATAGTCCTATTTTTCTCTGGGATCTCGTGCTATCTGGTTGTGTAGAAGGGAACTGCAGATGCTGGTTTATGCCAAAGATAGATACAAAGTACTGGAGTAACTCAGTGGGACAGGCAGCATCACTGGAGACAAAGGATCGGTAATGTTTTGGGTCAAGACCCTTCTTCACAGCTTGAGATAGACACACAATGTTGTGCCAGAGTTGAACATTTTGTTTAAGAAGAAACTGCAGATGCTGGAAAATCGAAGGTAGACAAAAGTGCTGGAGAAACTCAGCGGGTGCGGCAGCATCTATGGAGCGAAGGAAATAGGCAATGAATCGGGCCAAAACCTTACTTCAGACTGATGAACACTTCGATGATTTGTCTTTGCTGCAATCTAAATACTTCCGTCTTAATAGTACAAATATTGAGTGTGTGAATGTAACCTGATTCATGTATGTAGGATTGAAAGGAAAAAAATCATTCTACTTAACAATTACATTTTAGCATGAGAGTCCTCTTCCCGATAATAGCAATCCGAGAGAGAGAGAGAGAGAGAGAGAGAGAGAGAGAGAGAGAGAGAGAGAGAGAGAGAGAGAGAGAGAGAGAGAGAGAGAGAGAGAGAGAGAGAGAGAGAGAGAGAGAGAGAGAGAGAGAGAGAGAGAGAGAGAGAGAGAGAGAGAGAGAAAGAGAGAGAGAGAGATAAATGAAATGCAGGTTAGAATGTTGCTATTCCTGAAACCAAAAGCAAAATGCTGAAAATGCCCATCAGCTCAAGAGGTATTCACACGTTCACAAGTTATAGGAGTAGAATTAGGCCATTTGGCCCATCAAGTCCATTCAATCATGGCTGATCTCTGCCTCCTAATCCCATTTTCCTGCCTTCTCCCCATAACCCTTGACACCTGTTCTAATCAAGAATTTGTCTAAAATATCCATTGACTTGGCCTCCACAGCCCTCTGTGGCAATGAGATCCACAGATTAACTACCCACTGACTAAAGACATTTCTCCTCATTTCCTTTCTAAAAGAGCACACTTTAATTATGAGGCTATGACCTCTGGCCTTAGACTCTCCCACCAGTGGAAACATCCTCTCCACATCCACTCTATCCAAGCCTTTCATTATTCTGTAAGTTTCAATGACGTCCCCCCTCAACCTTCTAAACTCCAGCGAGTAGAGGCTCAGTGCTGTCAAACGCTATTCATATGCTAACCCTCTTCAGAGCCAGCACATCCTTCCTCAGATATGGGGGCCTAAACACTCACAGTACTCCAAATGCTGCCTGACCAGTGCCTTATGGAGCATCTGTAACTGTAGAAAGAGAAAAATTGCTGAGATATTAATGTTGGTGAAATGGTTAAAAATTGCTGAGATCCTGCACATAAGTCTAAGTGCTCAGATCTTGTCGTCTTTAGAATTTCTTTAGTCTCAAAAAACTGTACTAAAACCATTGCTGATTTTGTGGTATTAATGCAATGGTCTGAAATGCAATAAAAATTCAAGAAATAGAAAACTACTGAGAAAACAACTAACGAAAAACACCATGTTTAAGAAACCTGCCAGTTTTTCACTTTACTTTTAATTCAGTGCAGTTATCAGACATTGACATTTGTCCCTTGTGTCGAGTAGAGATGGGGTACAGCCTTACTGCAAAGAATGATTTAATTTACTGTTACATTTGATTTCTTCGTCTGTTTTTTGTGACTTGCACATGTGGACGTTCGATTTACATTGATTCAATGATTCAATGATACTTTATTATTACGTGTACCTTAGTGCAGTGAAATGCTTTGTTTCACAGTGAAGGTTGCAATCTCCCACCCCACTCTCAGTCTGAAGATGGGTCTTGACCCGAAACGTCACCTATTCCTTTTCTCCAGAAATGCTGCCTGTCCCGCTGAATTACTCCAGCATTTTGTGTCTACAGTATCTTCGGTGTAAACCAGCATCTGCAGTTCATTCTTACACAAGTTGTTCAGGCAACTGTTTAACAAGAGTGAAAGGTGAATTTGTTCAATAAAATATTCACAATTTAAATAGACTTGTGTCTCAGGGATCTTCCACAATTTTGGTGGATTTATCCCTCCAAAATTCTGTGTTCTAAGTAAAGGTTGTGCAATATTCAAGATTCAAGATTCAAGAAAGTTTATTGTCATGTGTCCCAGATAGGACAATAAATTCTTGCTTTGCTTCAGCACAACAGAATATAGTAGATATGAATACAGAACAGATCAGTGAGTCCATATACCATTATATAAATATATACACACGTGAATAAATAAAACAGATAAAGTGCAAATAAACAGATTAAGGGCTATTAATGTTCAGTGTTTTGTTTGAGTTGAGTATAATAGCCTGATGGCTGTGGGGAAGTAGCTATTTCTGAACCTGGACGCTGCAGTGTTCAGGCTCCTGGACTTTCTACCTGAAGGTAGCGGGGAGATGAGTGTGTGGCCAGGATGGCATGGGGCAGCGACTGCAATAGATCCCCTCGGTGGTAGGGAGGTCAGAGCCGATGATGGAATGGGCAGTGTTTACTACTTTTTGTAGTCTTTTCCGCTCCTGGACGCTCAAGTTGCCAAACCAAGCCACGATGCAACCGGTCAGCATGCTCTCTACTGTGTACCTGTAGAAGTTAGAGAGAGTCCTCCTTGACAAACCAACTCTCCGTAATCTTCTCAGGAAGTAGAGGCGCTGATGTGCTTTCTTTATAATTGCATCAGTGTTTTCGGACCAGGAGAGATCATCAGAGATCATGAAGTTCTTGACCCTTTCCACCATCAAACCATTGATATAAACGGCACTGTGGGTCCCCATCCTACCTCTGGAACACAGAATCTCAAGTCCACAATCAGTTCCTTGGTTTTGCTGGTGTTGAGGGCAAGGTTATTGTGCTGGCACCATTTGGTCAGTCAGTCGATCTCTGTTTTATACTCTGACTTGTCCCCATCAGTGATATGTCCCACATCAGTAGTGTCATCAGCAAACTTGATGATGGAGTTTGCACTATGACCAGCTGCGCAGTCATGAGTATAGAGTGAGTACAACAGGGGGCTGAGCACGCAGCCTTGAGGTGCTCCCGTGCTGATTGTTATCGAGGCTGACACCTTTCCACCAATTAGAACAGTCTGTGGTCTGTGAATAAAGAAGTCGAGGATCAAATTGCAGAGGTATGCACAGTTCTGCTAGTTTGGTAACCAGCTTCGAGGGGATGATTGTATTAAATGCCGAGCTGTAATCAATGAATATGAGTTTTTGTTGTCCAAGTGGCATTGTCATTGAATGTTTACAGTCAAACCAGACCCCCAACCCTTCATCCAACATTTACTGGCCCTCCACCAACCTAGACGTGTTCTGGAGCTCTAAATATTAAATGTCCCTCAGGGGTCTCTGGTTTATTTGCAATGTTTAGGTTTCCTTGAACTTGGGCATATTTCTGCTTGTTAGCTACATTGACACAGCTGCTTGTCAGTAAGGTAATGCTTACGTTAGCAAATGAAGGAACTTAGCTTACACTTTGGAAGTCTTGGAGATAATTGTTCGTAGATGTGGACACATCTTTATACTAAGCCATGTGAATAAAAATAAGGGAAGGGAAAGTCATAAATAACATAATCAGCCACATGTACAGCAGCAAGAGATAAATGTTAGGGTCTAATTGAATACTGAATGAGAAAACATTTGAAAGTGGGTTAAGAGCGAGCAGGATACAGTAAACTCTTGTTATAACGGACCAGAGAGCGGGGAATGGTGTCCGTTATTGCCGATTGTTTGCAGTAACCAAGTTAGGGTCCAGCCCCCCCCCCCCCCCCCCCGCCCCTGCGCATTGGGTGCTGGGTCAGAATCCTGGAGCCCCGTCACTGAGAGCCCAGTGGGATCTCCCTCACCACATGGTGTGCAGCATCCCAAGATGGCCGCCCAACACCACATTGTCCAGCACAGCTGGGGAACGGCAATAACTGCTGCCTCTGCTACTGATTCCTGCATTCACAGATTGAGAATAAAATAGGAGGTCTGGGTGCTAGGGTGACAGCGTGGTGGGGTGAGGAAACCCTGTCCTGCTCTAAGTGAGATTCTACGACCAACTAGGCGGTCACGGTGGCGCAGTGGTAGAGATGCTGCCTTACAGCAAATGCAGCGCCAGAGACCCAGGTTCGATCCCGACTACGGGTACTCTCTGTACGGAGTTTGAGATTCTCCCCATGACCTGCGTGGGTTTTCTTCCACACTGCAAAGACATACAGATTTGTAGGCTAATTGGCTTGGTAAATGTAAAAATTGTCCCTAGTGTGTGTAGGATAGTGTTACAATGCGGGGATCGCTGGTTGGCATGGACCCGGTGTGCCGAAGGGCCTGTTTCCATGCTGTATCTCTAAACTAAACTAAAAAACGAAACTAAACTGCCCGCCCAGAGTTCAGGGTGAAAGGAAATCGATGTTAAACATTAAAGGGCCTGTCCCACTTGGGCGTAATTTACGCATCACGCAGTTGGAGCGCGAAGATTTTGTGAATCCCAAAATCCTGGGGTGCCGCGCACGACTGCGCGTCACTGCCTACGTCACTACGTCACCTACGTCAGTACGGGTGTCCGGAGTTATGGGGAGACGGCAGGAGATGGGGTTCAGAGGGAGAGAAAGATCAGCCATGATTGAATGGTGGAGTAGACTTGATGGGTCGATTGGCCTAATTCTGCTCCTATCACTTATATCCTGGTCTAATTATTCCAATGTTACTTTGAATCATGCTACTTTATTTTTTTTTACCAGCTTCAACATTATTTGATGTTGCCTATGGTTCCCTTTTATTCCATATTCCTTTCATTGGGACTTCTGTCAAGCTCAATTAAAGGAAATGCCCAGACTGCTGTTGCTAGGTAACTGGAGTAGCTGCAACATTGGCTTCAATACCATCTTCTAATCTCACCACTGGATCCAGTCTTGTCCTGGAGTCTTTCATCAAGAGGACTGATTGTCAGCGTTAGGCATTACTGTGTGTTAATGCTGCAATTTCCACAGTGGATGAGTCCAATCGGCTATGAATCACTAATATCTCTGCTTGACGTGAAACCTTAAATGTCAGGAATTATCCAACATGCTTGGTAATTGTGTCACCCTTGAGAGATCATGCTCGCATTCTGGGTCTGGTGATAAGTCATCAACATGAAATGCTTTCTGTTTCGCTCTCTCTCTGCAGTTTCAAAATTAGGTTCAGCATGTAGGACAAACGTGAGAAGACATTTTTTCACCCAGAGGTGGGACGTTCTTGGATTTCCTGATTGAAGAAGGCTGTGAATGCTCACTTTGATCAGAATACTGCTTGGATTAGAGGGTAGAGGAAGGAACTGCAGTTGCTTAGAGGGCATTAGCTGCAAGGAGAGGTTGGACAAGGTTGGGTCTTTTTTGTCTAGAGTGTTGGAGGTTGAGAGGAGACCGGACAGAAGTGTGTACAATTATGAAAGGAAGACATTTGGAACCTTAGATAGACACAAAATGCTGGAGTAACAGCGGGACAGGAAGCATCTCTGGAGAGAAGGAATGGGTGACGTTTCGGATTGAAGCCCTTCTTCAGTCTGCAGAAGGGTCTCAACCCGAAACGTCACCTTCAAGGTTTACAGGTCTGTTTATTGTCACATGTACCAATTAAGGTACAGTGAAACTTTGTGTCTATCTTCAATTTAAACCAACATCTGCAGTTCTTTCCTACACATCTGGAACCCTTTTCTCAGGGCATAAATATCAAAGGCTAGAGGGGGAAAGTTTAAAGGAGATGTGAGGCTAGTAATTATTTTACGTGGGGAGTGGTGCGTGTCTGCAATGCGTAGTCAGTATTGGTGGTGGAAGCAGATAAGTTACTGTTTTTTTAGGTAGGCAGATGAATGTACATGGAATAGAGGGATATGCAAGGGCAGAGAAAATTAGTTTAACTTGGTATCATGCTTGACACAGATATCGTGAACTGATGGGCCTACTTCTGTGCTGTTCTGTGTTTGTGTCCATTGGGTATATTCAAGAAAGTGACCAATAGATTTTTAGGAGCAAGGGAACAGAGTTAGGATTATTGCAGGAAACTGGCACACACCAAAACAAATCTTATTGAATAGCACGGCAGCCATGAGAACCAGGATGTCTGATTCCTGCTCCCACTGTTCTTTCTCTTCTTCTCCACAGATGCAGTTCATTTTTTGTGTCACCTCATTCTGAGTATTTCTGAGTAAAGTGTATTTTGCCGACGTGATTGTCAACCACAACACAAGAAGAATGCCTTGGCAGGACAGCACAAACAGCACCATCTAGTGAATATACTTTATTTTTACAACATATTCTTCCTACTGTCTGTCCTCACATTGGTTGTGTTCTTCATGAAATTGTGTCTCTCCTCTGCACAGCTTACCTAGGGGACCTCCCTCGGCACATCCCAAACCGACGTCAGCAATCCAATCCACATAATTTCTCCTTAAGTATTTACGCAGCAGTTATGCTTCAGGCCCATCCACAGTGGCAGCTCCACCACACTTCAAATATTAATTCTTGCTAAGCCCTCCTGACTCACTGATCTGCCATCTGAACTGACCCAAAGCCCATTCCCATCACCTGAAAATTCTCCAGATCACGAACCCCACCCACCACACCTCAACATGCCTTAAACCCACAAACCATAAATCAGGAGCCCAGTCAAACACTTATCACTTGACCTTAGTGCAGCTCCAGAAATATAAAGAAATTCAATTCCCTTCAAGACAAGGCAGCCCATTTACCGCCCTGAACATTTTGTTTTTTTAAAGTTTATTCATTCCAAGGCCAGGATTTACTGCCCATTTCTAATTGTCCTTAAGGTGGAAGGGAGGTCACCTTGCTGAACCGCTGCAGTCCTAAGAGTGAAGGTGCTCCTTCACTACCCAAGTACTGTTGGGTAGAATGTTCCAGCATTTTGATCCAACAATGATGAAGGAATGGTGGGAGAGAGAAAACAGGGAATTACAGACCAGTTAGCCTGACATCGGTGGTGGTGAAGATGCTGGAGTCAATTATAAAAGATGAGATAGCTGCACATTTGGATAGCAGTAACAGGATCGGTCCGAGTCAGCATGGATTTACGAAGGGAAAATCATGCTTGACTAATTTTCTAGAATTTTTTGAAGATGTAACTGGGAAAATGGACAAGGGAGAGCCAGTGGATGTAATGTACCTGGACTTTCAGAAAGCATTTGATAAGGACCCACCGAGGAGATTAGTGGGCAAAATTAGGGCACATGGTATTGGAGGTAGAGTGCTGACATGGATAGACAAGTGGTTGGCAGACAGGAAACAAAGAGTAGGGATTAACGGGTCCCTTTCAGAATGGCAGGCAGTGACTAATGGGGTACCGCAAGGCTCGGTGCTGGGACCGCAGCTATTTACATTATACATCAATGATTTGGATGAAGGGATTCAAAGTAACATTAGCAAATTTGCAGATGACACAAAGCTGGGTGGTAGTGTGAACTGTGAGGAGGATGCTATGAGAATGCAGGGTGACTTGGACAGGTTGGGGGAGTGGGAAGATGCCTGGCAGATGAAGTTTAATGCAGATAAATGTGAGGTAGCAAAAACAGGAAAGCAGATAACTATCTAAATGGTCAAGTTGGGAAAAGGGGAAGTACAACAGGATCTGGGAGTCCTTGTACATCAGTCTATGAAAGGAGCATGCAGGTACAGCAGGCAGCGAAGAAAGCGGATGGCATGTTGACTTTTATAACAAGAGGAATCGAACATAGGAGCAAAGAGGTCCTTCTGCAGTTGTACAGAACCCTAGTGAGACCACACCTGGAGTATTGTATGCAGTTTTGGTCCCCTAATTTGAGGAAGGACATTCTTGCTATTGAGGGAGTGCAGCGTAGGTTTACAAGGTTAATTCCCGGGATGGCGGGACTGTCATATGCTGAGAGATTGGAGCAGCTGGGCTTGTACACTCTGGAGTTTAGAAGGATGAGAGGGTATTTCATTGAAACATATAAGATTGTTAAGGGCTTGGACACGCTAGAGGCAGGAAACATGTTTCCGATGTTGCGGGAGACCAGAGCCAGGGGCCACAATTTAAGAATAAGGAGTAAGCCATTTAGAACGGAGATAAGGAAACACTTTTTCTCACAGAGAGTGGTGAGTCTGTGGAATTCTCTGCCTCAGAGGGTGGTGAAGACAGGTTCTCTGGATGCTTTCAAGAGAGAGCTAGGTAGGGCTCTTAAAAATAGCGGAGTCAGGGGATATGGGGAGAAGGCTGGAACGGGGTGCTGATTGGGGATGATCAGCCATAATCATATTGAATGGCGGTGCTGGCTCGAAGGGCCGAATGGCCTACTCCTGCACCTATTGTCTATTGATGGCAGTATTTCTAAAGGTAGGATGACAGGATGACATTATGTAACTTAAAGGGAAACCTGAAGCAGGTGACATTCTCGTGTGCCTGCTGCCCTTGTCCAAGTTAGTGGCAGAGGTGCAGTATTGGGAGGGGCTTTTGGAATAATCTTGACTGTAAAACACACAGCTTTGTCGTGTTGGTCATTCAGCTTCTTGAGAGTTTAGTTTAAACATACAATATGGAAACAGCGACCAGTGATCCCCGCACACTAACACTATCCTATACACACTTTACAATTTTACGGAAGCCAATTAGCAGAAGTCTTTGGAATGTGGGAGAGTCATTCATCACTAGAGAGTCATTCATCACTTGATACCCAGCCTTTGGCCTTCCCTGCATGTGGCTGCCCTAGTTGAGAGTGATCACCACGATATTGAAGGGACTCTGCAGTGGCAACATTTCCTAAATCTGTGCCATTGATAACCAAGGAGGCCACCACATGCCTGGGACTACCACCGCCTGCAGATTCCCCTTCAAATTACGCCGTATAGAGACTCAGAAATATATCACCGTTCCTTCACTCTTCCAGGATCGATTAGAAGGGATGGTTTGAGAACTTGCTGCGTGTGGCCTTGCAGTTGGCAACTCTGTGGGAATGTGATAGGCAGGACTACAGTCAACAACAGACACCCTTGTGTCAGGAGAAATCTGGCAGCTGGTGAGAGAAGTTGTCCTTCTGATTCCTCCAGCTGCGCTGGCAAGGGCTAGAGCCCATAGGGATTGATTTGTACGGGTGTCAGGGGTTATGGGGAGAAGGCAGGAGAATGGGGTTGAGAGGTTGATAGATCAGCCACGATTGAATGGCGTAGAACTTGATGGGCCGAATGGCCTAATTCTGCTCCTAGAACCCGTGAGCCTCTGGAGAACAGATGTACCTTGTGTCAACATGATTATCAAAGCAACCAGATCAATATTCACCCCAAGGGTCATGACATATCCCGAGTCAAATGTTGAGAACCTATCATTTGTCACCAAGTCTCTAGGCTGTGGTCTCCCAGTGTGGCTGACAGTGGGACGGAGAACTAGCACAAGGCCTCGTGACTGCTGCCGGTGAACAGTACAGTAGAAAGAACGGGTGCAAAGGTGCAGGTTACTCATTGGCCTATGCAACTAGTGGCTGTTTCTATCCACTGAAATACAGGTACTTCTAAACTAATGGATTGGCTACAAAGAGCTATGGCTTGTCTTGAAAGACACCAATTGGATGCAAGTCTCCTTTCGCATAATCAAAATCAAGAAATATGTTTGGAAACATGACCAAATTAAATGATATGTCAATATTTTATTATTAAAATGTATCAAATACACACTTCAACTATCACAGTGTAGAAAAAAAAATTATATTAGAGCACTCCATTTAAAACTCGTTAGTACTTGTACATACATGCTTAACTCTTTCGTAACATTGCTTTTCCATCTGAGATTTATGTAACACACTCATAATAACATTCTGAACGAGTGTAAGTGCTTCAGACCAGAGTAAAAAGCTACAAGGTATAAGAGTCACGCGGCCTCCAAAGTAATAATATCACAAACATGGCTGGCATGCGGATACAAGAACGGGGCATCAATAGCAACAATGGACAAAGAAAGCATGACGCCTGCGTCACTAATAAAAAAATAATTGTGCAGCCTAATGTCGAGACAAGAGAGTAAATGTTTTTTTTTTAATCTCCCAGTTGCATGCAGTTTAAATGCAGGCCTTTTCCAAGTTCATTCGTATTTAGTGAAACAGATGAAATCCATGACGGCGAAAGTGCAAGCTCTTCTGGCTAACGACCAGCCCTTCCTTAAGCAGGTCAGTAATATACTAACATTAAGCTACTTCTGTTCTTGGTGTTGCCTGGGAGACGGCTTCCGGATCCAGGATTTTATTTCCTTTACAGTTTCAATTCTGTAGTGTTCCGTCTTTGATCTGTTGGATGAAAAGATTTTTCTCATCTTCTGGAGTTCTCCCATTCTGAGCCCTGACTATACACGTCGGCCTGTGCAAGTTCAGCATGTAAATCAGCTGCTGCTTCTCGGTTTTGAGTTCCTCTATTTGTGCTTTCAACTCGGCATTCAAAGATTCCAGTTTTTCAGACTCCTGGAGACAAGATTTTCCCGAGTTAGGATTCTTTATATGGCATGAACAAAGATATTGTTTTAAAAAAAAAGATAACTCTCCAAACGCAGGTAACTTTACGTAGGTGAAGTGGTAAACAGACAAAAGTCAAAAGATACAAAATATTTAAATAATAAAATATTTTTAAAAATAAATATGTTTTTTTTAAATTAATTTAAAAAAAAATTTTGATTTAAAAAAAAGACAAAAGATACAAGTGACAAAACAGCAATAGAAACATAGAAAAATAGGTGCAGGAGTAGGCCATTTGGCCCTTCAAGCCAGCACCACCATTCAATATGATCATGGCTGATCATCTAAAATCAGTACCCCATTCCAGAGAATTCCACAGATTCACAACTCTCTGGGTGAAGAAGTTTTTCCTCATCTCAGTCCTAAATGGCCTTCCCCTTATTCATAAACTGTGACCCCTGGTTCTGGACTCCCCCAACATTGGGAACATTATCCAATCCTTTAAGAATTTTCCTATAAGATCCCCTCTCATCTAAATTCGGAGTCTGGCAGAAAGAGAGGTGGCTGGTTCACTGAAAGGCACTTGCTCGAACGGTGTCCATCAGGCCAAAGTAATAGAAAGCCTGAACTATTTCTCTGGCTGTTTCATGGAAATAGTAATTGATCTTTGGAAATTAAAGATTATTTTCAAAGACATTTCAAAACGCCTTCAAAAGCGAAAAAGATCATATGCATTAAAAGGATAAACTCCTCACCTGGACATTGTGCAAACAAGGTTATGGTTGTGTTCCATGTGGGATCATAACAGAAAAAGATACTGCATCAAAGATTAGAAAGGGAATTGAATACAGCGATTGTATTTTAAAAACAGAAGCCAAGCAAAAAAAAAAGGCTTCTTGTTCATTATAGTTTAGTAAAACCAATTTCAATCATTGGATAAAATATTATTATTTAAATATTATTAAATATAAATAAACACTATTATGAAAGAGAAAAAAGTGATGAAAGCAGGTTGACCTGTGTTTGGAGCTGGCAGGTGGGTCTGTGGGAATAGAGGAATACTTCATGATAAACTCTTGGACGTTTCCACTAGTGGGAGAGTCTAGGACTAGAGGTCATAGCCTCAGAATTAAAGGATGTTTCTTTAGGAAGGAGATGAGGAGGAATTTCTTTAGTCGGAGGGTGGTGAATCAGTGGAATTCTTTGCCACAGAAGCTTGTGGAGGCCAAGTCAGTGGATATATTTAAGGCAGAGATAGATAGATTCTTTATTAGTACGGGTGTCAGGGGTTATGGGGAGAAGGCAGGAGATTGGTGTTAGGAGGGAGAGATAGATCAGCCATGATTGAATGGTGGAGCAGACTTGATGGGCCGAATGTCCTAATTCTGCTCCTATCACTTATGACCTAAACCTGGCACATTTCAGAAATGCTGGATAATTAGAACCACTGACGTTTATCTGGAGCAGACCTTTTACATTAGCTACTGGACACATGACTAATTGTATGTTTGACATAAATAAAGGCAGAATAAACACATTGGACATATGGTCCCAATACCAATTCATATGGTTTGACCATGGATTTATTGACAAAAATAGTCAGCTGAAGGATGTGCATGTGTTTTAGATTGTTGCAAGTACTTCACTACCTTGGTTTATAAATAGTGATGGACGTAAATGCATACAAGTGAAATATCCTTCGTGTTAAATGGACCATGTAAACCGAATTACAACTGAACTGGCAATTTTAAATCACTTATATTGTCTTAAAACAAAAAAATGAAAGATGAACCGTGTACAGAATTGGCCTGGTTTAAGAAAAGCCTCTTATGTAGGAGGCAACTGGAAAATTATAGGTTATGTATATCCACAAAGAGGGACAAGAAGTCTAGAAATATTCAGTCTTACAGATGTTTTGGTTTAGATTATTCACCACAACTTTACTTTCTCAAGAGCTGCAACAGCAGAACCAAGAATGATCTGCAACTCCATTAACAGCTCTAAGGGACTAAGGTAACGAATCGTCAGACTCAGATTCACTCCAATTCAATTCTCTATTATCAGTTCCCATAAATCCCAAAATGAAGCTCCAAAGTTTATTTTTCCATTACTTCCCATAAATGTATCCACAAGTAATTAATTATTTAATTGCAATCCTTTTCCACCAAACCCCATCCCCAATTTAAACCAGATTTCAATGGTGAGTAGTCATCATTGTCTGTCTCTTGTCATAAGAGTGCTGCCCTGCGATAAAGTTAATTTACTTTGAGGAATTATACCAATGACTAAGCATCAACTTTCTGGTTGCACCCACCCACACAAATATGACAAACATTTATACCCAGTTGGCAAACTAGAACGATTGCTTTGGAAAATGAAACATGCACCAGAGCACGATTCTTTAGACAGTAAATAGTCATTGCACAAGCCTAATTTCACCAAATCAGATTAAGGTAACGTTCATACATCAGTACAAATGAAAAGTGCTTATTGATTATACATGGACTTACCTTTTGCAATGTGTCGGTCCTTTCCTTCTTTTTATTTCGACATTTAGCTGCCGCTATTTTGTTTCTCTCCCGTCTCCTGCTTCTCCTTTCATCTTCACGTGGTGTCAACTGCAAGAATGAATATCCAAACTCATTTTCTAATAGTTGCGAGATGGATGTAGTGTCGAAAGGTCAAATTGTGTCTGCCCTGTTGCTTACACTGTGGCATTACAAGATATTTGTTTATTTAACATACCCGTCTTTCCACTGCGTCACTTGAGCTCTCAGTTCCTGTGAAAAATTCCATGGTTGGCGCTCCATTTGATATCCGTTTGCTTTGAATGGCAAATCGCAGCTCTTCCTTGACCAAAGGTGTAATGTACGTAAACTCATCAAATACCAAAGACATGGAGGGTGAAGTACATGGAACAACTGCAGCGGTGCTGACATCTGATGCAGATCCTTGACCAATGTGTTGCAGCATGTCGGCCTTGCCTGGTCAAAAAAACATGTAAGCTAAAATTATTATTTGCAATTTGGTTAACATTTTCAACATTTGTTTCTAACTTTTTTTAAGTTATACCCCCATGCCTGTCTGTCACAGGCCACTTATCAGTCAAGGTAAGTGGTCGATGTCACTCAATGTCTATCCACCCCAAACATCAGCTGGAATGGACAACTGCTAAACCTGGTGTTTGGGGTGATAGGAGGCAAGACCACATGGCCTTGGACTTCACTTCATAACAGGACTCCAAGGCATTTTGAAAAGATGAAAACAATTTAGAGCTTACATAGCTGTGTCCAAAAGGCTGATAATGGCTCAGTTTACAGCATCTATAATACATTGGCATTTCCCAGGATATAGTCTGATATGCTGATACAGACCGTCTTAACCTACCTGATCTCCCGGTGGCTCAGCACTTCAACTCCCCCTCCCATTCCCAATCTAACCTTTCTGTTGTTGGCCTCCTCATTTGTCAGAGTGAGGCCCAGCACAAATTGGAGGAACAGCATGTCATATTTCGCTTGGGTAGCTCACACCCCAGCGGTATGCGCATTGACTTTTCTAACCAGATAGCCCTTGCTTTCTCTCTCAATCCCCTCCCCTTCCCAGTTCTCCCACTAGTCTTATTGTCTCCGACTACATTCTATCGTTGTCCCGCCCCCCCCTCCCGTGACATCAGTCTGAAGAAGCGTCTCAACCCGAAACGTCACCCATTCTTTCTCTCCCGAGATGCTGCCTGAACCGCTAAGTTACTCTAGCATTTTGTGTCCACCTCATGTTGATACTCACTCCGCTTTCCTCCTATTGGCCCTCGAATCCCCTCACATTGCAACAGTATCAGTTTACCACTCAACGGCAAGGCCAATGATAGCTGAACGTTTCTGTGGTCGCACAACAACCCAAAGTATCACAGAAACACCTCAGACATATTTTGACACTGAGTCGCATGTGAATAATTTTGACAGGTAAAAACCACAAGCTGGGTAGCTTTTAGGAAGGATCATAAAAGAAGCAGGGCTGCGAGGTCCTTAGGGAGAAGATTCCAGATGTTCGAGCCTTGGTTCAGACACCGGTGGTGGAATGATTAAAGGGCAGGGTGATTAATATAACAGAATTGGAAGAGTATAGATATTCAGGAAGATTGTAGACATGGAGGAAATTACAGAAAAAGCAAATAGCCAGTTCATAAATTTGAATAGAGAGATGACAAGATTAAAATTGAGTTGTTTAACCAGGAGCCAATATTTGTCAGCAAGCACATGTGCAAATATAATGGGGCAAATAAGAAATAAAGAACAAACAGTTATGAATGACACAAGTGTATGGAGAATACAACAAGAGAAATTGGCCAGGAATCTATTGAAAAGGCCAGGTCTGGAAAGCAGCAATGCATGCCTGAGGCTTTTGGGAGAAAAATAGAGTCAAAGAGCTGTTGGGTCAAACAGTGTGGAAGCAGGCCCTTTGGCCCAACTTGCCCCTGCCAACCAAAATGCCCCATCTACACTAGTCCTACATGCATGCATGTATACGGCCCAGATCTGATTACCTCTTTCCTATCCATGTACCTGTCCAAATGTCTTTTAAATCTTGTTACAGTACCTGCCTCAACTACCTCCTTTGGCAGCTTGTTCCATGTACCCACTGAGACAGGGTAGTCAGATACTGCCAAGGCTGAAATAGGTCTCAAATAATAAAATAATCAAATAAAAGCCCATAATCAAATATGACATGGTTAGAAATGGTTCGAACGTAGAACCTTTCCACAGATAAATTATCCGCGAAGCAGTTACATTCGTATCCTCATTAAACTCATGTATATATCTTAAAATCTTCAGGGAAACAGGTCTGCAAATTCAGATATTTATCTTTCAATCATGCACTAATTAAAAAAAAATTACACTTTAGAGGTTAGTTTAGAAAACTATTCTTCAGCATAAAATTCCAATTTATTATTCTTTTGTGTGTTGAAAAAGTTGAAGGTCTTTCACCCTTATTTGCCTTTTACAACATAGGTTGCCGAAGCAATTGTTGGCACACTACAATGAATTACTGGCTGAAATCAGCCTAATCAGCACACACCAGAGACATTAGCTTCTATGTCTCAGCTCCTTGTTAAAAACAGTAATCTCAGACAACAGAATGACATTCAAACAATGAAACGGGAGCAGTGATGGATGAAAGAATTGAAATGTGGAGTGCTTTCACATAGTTTCCCTTCCCATGCCAACTTTTCTTAGAACCCTTAAGGGATTGTCCCACTGTACGAGGTAATTCAAGAGCTCTCCCCTGATTTGAGCTCATGTAATGTACGTAGCGGGTACGTAGTGGCTCGTACGAGTAAAAAATAACAATTTTTTAAATCACCTGTATTTTTTTACTCGTGGACATTTTTCACAGTGTTGAAAAACGTCAAGAGTTTACTGGATTTCCCGAGTACCTACCGTTACTCGTACGACCCGCTACGTGACATCCACGAGCTCCTACGTACATTACACAAGCTCGAATTAGGGGAGAACTCGGGAGAACTCTTGAATTACTTCATACTGTGGGACAGGCACTTTAGAATTTTTCAGTACATTTTGTGGATTCTAAATTGTTTCTGAAAAATGAATTGGAATTACTCTAAGTTAGTTTAGTTTACATTATTGTCACATGTACCGAGGTACAGTCAAAAGCTTTTTAATTCACCCGAGTCTACTCCAATTGTAAAGCCTTTTCAACCAGTGGTTCAAGTTATCCGTTAGTCACTAATGAATGAGCTCCTTTTCCAGCAGATGCTGCAAGCCAAGAATTATACTGGGATTAACATCAACGGACAATTTGAAGAATGTTGTACGCATCTAAGCAACAAGGAGTTGTCAATGGAGAGATGTGATGTCACACCGCAAGTGGTTTTATAAAAATCTAATATAGCCAAGAGATTAGAAGGCAGCTGTTCCTTGACAACTCAGTGCGAACACTTGCTCGATGCAGCCCTGTCATCACCTCAATGATCAATTATTTATTACTGCCACATAAGCACCTAGGTATGTTTTGTGTCAGAACTCAGGGTTCCACACTGTACATGCACTTCCACCTCCATTCTTAACAATTGCTGCCAGTACCATCCTAATCCTATAACCAATTGCAATGAATGATGCAAAGCTATGTGCTATCTCTATAATGCTAAGCTTCTAAACCTTAAATGTCTACATTTCCTACCAACTGATTTATCACCTGACTTACAGTATTAATGCTTTAACTCCTGCGCTCCTTTCCGCCTCACTATTCATGCTCCTTTTAAACTTACCTGCTTCACTAAAAAGTTCATTGTAATACTGCCCAACGCCCCAAACAAGTGAATTAAAGCGCGTTGAGGTATTAATAGGAATAACATCCAGCAATCTGGAAAATCTGGTGGTCTGGCACCAACCGAAGTCTGGATTGCGTCAAGTTACTGGAGCTTTGCCATGTGCACAAGAGCATTGATGTAAATTCCCACTAGAAAGATATGAAGGTGGCAACAGGGAGGGGTTAACTTTAGTAGAGGCGAGGTTTATTCCAGCCAGGAAGTAACCTCCTACTTAACAAATTGGCTATCAGGTTACCCACCTCTCTGAGTGGGGTATTTGGTGGGTCATGTCTGTTCAACTTGGGATGCACTTCTTAAAGCACCATTGCATTATGGTTTATGATAAATGAATGAGGTAATGGGTAAAATGTGTTGAGGTCTCTCCGGAGAAGCATGGTGAGGAGCCCAGGGCAAGGGAGTAGCTCCTGTTCTCAGCAATTCTAACATTTCAATGTCAACATCGCACCAGAGAGAGGTACTGGAATGTAAAGCAACCGTTCAGTGCAAGAGATGCCTAATTTCAGATGAGAGATTCCAATGATGCCAATTAAATAAGGTTTGAATGTAATCATTGGATTTCTACCTGTTCCTCGTGAATGCAATGCCAATTTTAGTCCATGGCTTGGTTACATTTGAACACAAGAAATTTCTGCTACTGAACTCCATAATTTTAATAATTCACCCGTCAGCACAAAACACGATTTTCTCACTATTTTCACCGTCCTTGGCACTTTCTTTGTCATCATGAAAATCCAAACTGCCCTATCTCTTGAGGATAGATAAAAATGCTGGAGAAACTCAGCAGGTGAGGCAGCATCTATGGAGCGAAGGAATAGGTGATGTTTCGGGTCGAGACCCTTGAGGAGATGCTTTTCACCACCCTAAAGAAGCCGGGTCTGTAAATAAAAGGGCTGTCCCACTGAGGCGACCTAATTGGCGAGTTTAGAAGAGTTTGCCGTCGACTCATACTCGCAGCATGGTCGACACGAGGTCCTAGCAGGTCTTTGTAACTCTCCCTCATGCTCGAGAGTAGTCCCAGTGTACTTGAGACCTCAGCTAGGTCGCAGCGTACTTTTCAACATGCTGAAAAATGCCTGCGAGTAAAAAAAGGTCGCCATGGAAAAAAATCGATATTTTTTTTACTCGTAGGTTTAGTCGAAGTAGGTCGTAGTAGGTTGGCATGTTATTCATAGGTAATCGAGGGTAGTCGAAGGTAATCAAGGTAGTCGTAGATAGTCTTCAACATAGTCAAAGGAGGTCTTTTACATAGTCGAAGGAGGTCTTCAACATGACACTTTTTCAAACTCTCCTTAACTCTTCCAAACGCGCCAATTAGGTCGCTGCAGTGGGACAGCCCCCTTAAGTGTGTGTACAGTAACAAGTAGCTGTTGCAATCGCTTCACTTTGTCACGGACCAGGGTCTACCCTAATTCACTAAATTCCTTTAACAACCAAGAACACCCAAACTTCAGCTGTGCTGCAAATGAAAGGATAGAACCAGCATTTTCTTAAACAAAATTTACATAAGATTAACAAAAGAACCAATTTGCAAAAGGGTGATATTTGGCTTGATCATAAACATTCATGAGACAACAGTTTGCTAGTCTTGCATCATCAGCAGGCAAGAACCAACAGGTAGGTCACAATTACTAGCATGCACGATGTGAATGCAAGTTAAAGATGTCTGTGATTAAAGGATGAGAAATTAACTGCCTTTGCTCAATACAGCTGCCTATTACACTCTGCGCTAAGAACCAAGATTAATAGAAGAACCATGACGCATAGACTGAAACATTCCGCAGAGCCTAATCTGCTCTGATAAGTGTTTTTCATCAGAGGCATTAACAATTTAGAAGCTGAAAACCCATAAAATCGAATTTACTAAGTAATCATAAGACAACACACCAAGGTTTAAATTTACGGCTTGGATTAAAGCCTGTGACAATTTAACACGCAGATGCAAAACCTTTCTGATAATAGAGCTTCTGCTCTTCCTTCATTAAAAAGTTGTCAACTCGATTGCCAAGATAGTTGACTACTACATGGCTTTTATGATGACAATGGTTTGCACCACAAGCCCTGCTGAGTTTTAGCCACGATTCTGGTAAGGGCATTATATTAAGCTCTTTTTGTAGGCACTATTTGCCATTACTTTCACAAAATGCCATTAAGTTAATTGGCTGCCCACAACAACGGAACCTGCTCTCAATCAGTTCCATTGAGCCAGTGATGTAGTCCATGTTCACTGGCTCTATAAAACTTCTAAATCTCCAGAGAATAAATTATGTTTATTCACTTTCAAATAATGGCATTATGTGCACTGTAAATATACAAAGTTTATTTTAACCCAAGATGAAAAAATGCATGGTAGTAAAGATGATATCAATTTTTAAACGTAGCCATTTCCGGATCAAATATAGATATGCGATAGAGGAGGAAGTGCTACAAGGCCAGGTTGAAATATTATTAGTTGTTAGGAGGCTTCTCTGCTATTTTAATAAACAAAACTTTGCAGTAACAATTCATTTTCCAGATTAAATATTTTAGAAAGTATAGCGGAGTAATCACTAAGTTCTGTCCAAGTTTCATGAATTCTATGGATGAGATGTTGAAAAACGATGAGCCCAGTTTAGTCAGCAGAGGTGCATTGAACATTCACCAGTAACATCCAGCACTAACACACCCAAAATTACTCATACTGTTACACAGAGAGGTGATGTTTTAGTTGCAAATAACAAAGAATAAAGGGGGTATGATTAAAAATGTCCATGTACTTTTTTCTTTAAAACGAAACTCCAAAATGTACAAAATACACCATGACAAATGTCATCATCAAGTCATAGATTTGACTCACAAGCTTTTTGTTGAATGGGTCTATTTATATTGAAAACAATGTCCCTAAAATGGAAAATTGAGGGCATACAGGGCAAATCTCAAAGGAACAAAGCCACATCTTAACATGTGGCCAGTTAACCCATGGTGACAAATGTGCTTTTAAATGCAAATGATCTGGAGTAACCTCCACTGATCAATTTTCTTTCTGGAAAGTTCAGTGAATTCCATTTCCCTGAAGTTCAAATTGTATGTCCCTCCTCCAAATGGCATGCTGGGTGCTTGGCAAATAGCCAAGTTTTCATTTAGTACAAATTCCAAGATAGAAACCATTGGTAATTAAAAAAACATTTTAACTGAGTTGTTATTACTGCACATATTAACAACGCTTGTGATTGCTAAATTCCTCGATTATCGAGGAAGTGTAGGATTAATTTATGCCCTTTATTTAAAAAAAGGAATTCATTTTATAGGTGTAGGAAGGAACTGCAGATACTGGTTTACACTGAAGATAGACACAAAATGCTGAAGTAACTCAGCGGGACAGGCAGCATCTCTGGAGAGAAGGAATGGGTGACATTTTGGGTCGAGACCCTTCTTCAGACTGAAAGTCATGGGAAAGGGGAACGAGAGATATAGACGATGATGTAGAGAGATATTGAACAAATGAATGGAGTCGAAACGTCACCCATTCCTTCTACCCAAAGATGCTTCCTGTCCCGCTGAGTTACTCCATTAATTTTATAGGGTTTGGAAGTCTTTACGCCCTATTCCTATTGTCCAGCCCATTGTGAAATTAGCTGGCATAGAGAATGCAAGTTAACAACACCAAGCCGCTTCCTGGCAGTCAGCTTATACATAGGTATGGCCACTGAAAGTAGTCTGAAAATGCACCTCTAAATAGGGAGAGAACCATGATAACCATTTCACAAAGCAAGAGGTTCTAACTTCTTTTTACAGTTCTAATTTCTGGATATCTGATTAGGCATTAGTACAATGTGCAAAACACATTCTGCACATCAGATAAAGGCAAAGTACAATTTTAGTTCAGGAAGCAACTGAGGCTAGGTCATCTGACATTAAACATAAAATATTAATTTTACCATACTGCATGAAGTTTTTTAATTAGGGATTCAGCGCGGAAACAAGCCCATCGACCCTAATGGGTTTGCGCTGACCAGCGATCATCCCATGCACTAACGCTATCCTACACACTAGGGACAATTTTACTGAAGCCAATTAATCTACAAACCTGTAAGTCTTTGGAGTGTGGGAGGAAACCTGAAAACCCGGGGAAAACTCACACGGTCACAGGGAGAACGTATAAATTCCTTACAGACAGCACCCGTAGTCAGGATCGAACCCAGGTGTCTGGCGCCATAAGGCAGCAATTCTACCGCTGCGCCACTGTGCCGCCCCAAAGTGAAAGAAAGATTCTCCAGACTCCACAGCTATCAGGAAAGATCCAAAGAAATAGGTTATTTCCTCCACAAAGAAAAGACATAGATGAACCAACTGTTCCACCACGACAAGAGTGAATACAATGATTATGTATGGACAGTTCCAAATTCGGGGCCATAAATACAAGATAATCACGAAAAGGAATTTAAAATTCAAAATAAAATTTTAGGAACAATTTCATAAGAATGGAAATGAATACCCGTCGGTGTAGTTGAGGCAACGAGCCAGGCTGCATCCAAATTAATCAAATACCAAAGGAACAAAGGAATAAAAGCATGACAAAATGGGTGTGAATGGCCTATATCGGTGTTGTAATCTGTTATCTCTCTCTATAACCCTCCTCATATCATAGCTGCAAATTATCATGGTGACCAACATCATTTACAGTGGCCAGAAATTGAATATGCACCACATTATTAATTTTCATACTCTTAAACAAGCTGCATTTGTAAACATGGAAAAGAGCTGTCAGGGTGTTGTCACACCATTGTTAAAATTGCCTATGGCCTAAACTCAGGAGTTCAGGAGAAGAACTCAAATTATGTTTGGTCTAAATAAAAAAAAGTGAGAAATTACATTTACTGCCTGGGAGGGTTCCTACACCATTGTCAATTAAAGATGTTGCCTCCAAATAATCGCTGCATTTCTAATCTCCAAGTCATCCACAAGGTTATATGGCATTGCTTCTTCCAGGGTATGAGCCAAGCAGTAGGTAATATCCTCAAAGACCTTTTACTACAAAATAACACTGGAGATTAAAATATCTGTAAGTACGAACCTTTACCTTCCATCAAATTTCTACATCCATAATCTCACAAAGACCCTGATTTCTGCATTTCAATTAAAAACTAATTTGTTGTTATTCACTCCCCATCACATGACATTCCATGCTCCGACAACTCTCAGAATGAAGTACGGTAATTTCCCACAAATTCCTTTCAGTGACTATTTCAAATTAAAGGCCACTTGAGACATATTCTCCTACAACGGGTAGCGTATTGGCATCATCCAAAAAATTATCAATCCCGACGGAATCTTTCTTAATTTTCTGCAGAAAGAGCCACATTATCTTCCCAGCTTCTTCCCATTTAAAAAAAATCGAATCCAGGGTATCATCCCGATTAAGAAACACTTTAATGGCTCTTAAATTATTTTGACAAAAGGACACCTGGGCTATAACCATAGTCCAACCATAACTTTATGTGCATTTGTGCCTAACATGCATGCTTACTTACTAATAATGGCCTTATAAATAAGCATGCACAATTTATGGCTTATTATAAGTATAATGCCAATATTCTGATCACCATGTTACAACAGTCTCATCTGTGAAGGGAATGGACAGACAATGTTTTGGTCAGGAACCTTCTGCTTGATCCGAAACATTGTCTGTCCATTCTGAACATTTAAGGGTCTTTTGGACAGGTACATGCAAAGGTTTAAAGGCATATGGGTGAAACACAGGGAAATGGGACAAGCTTAGATGGGCATCTTATTTGGCATTAGGCCAAAGGGCCTGTTTCTGTGCTTTATGACCTCTATGACTCACTAAAATCTATCCAGTTTGTTTCTCTTTCTAATGAAATAGTAAATAGTGTTTCTTTCTAAATTCAATTACATTATTTTTAGACCTTTGTTTTGGTTTTTGCCTGAATCAATGGTATGTTTTTTAACACTGAAATGATATTCAACATAGACTTCTGCAAGCCTGACAGAGCAAACAGCAAATTGAAAGTCAAAGAGGCATGTTGGATTATTTTCAGAAAACATGAACTAGAGCAAGCTTTTGTGCTCCTCTGCCATTTAAGAGATGATGGCGACCTTTCACCCAACTCTAAATACACATTATACCTCACTCCCACCATCCAACACCCCTCACTACCAATTCATAATCCATAGCTCCTCAGTGGATCCTAGATGCCCCAATCGGCGAGGTTTTCCTCTATGTACCTGACCTTCTCATGGACAAGAAGTTAGGTGAACTGAGGAAAGCTGCATGCTATATATCTGACCAGAACAATTCACAAGATCCTGAAGAACAATAACCTCAAGTTTATATTTCATTCTATTTAAGATTTCCAATATATCTTTTGTTTTAATATCACCAGGAAATATATTCATGAATATTCCATAGATATTGTATTCCTTCTCTCAATTTCACCTGTTAAACAAACTCAAACACACCACCATTTTGGCAAAGGGGCACATTGGAATAAAGGCTTGTTAGTAATGCTTCTCATTTTTATACAGGAATAAACTTCAACAATAAGGGTGAGGTGGGTTTTAAGCATACCCAATTTCAACATGAACGTTGTACAGGATATATTTGGCAGATGTGCAGGAGATTTCATCATACTCCAAATGAAAAAAGGCAAGGCACCATAACCAGATACCTTCAATGTTCAAAAAGTTCACCTTTCACTTTCAGCTTCAGTGCTGCTTTAGTACAGTGTATTTTATCCTCACTATTTTACTCCAAAAACATTAATGACTGCATTTTGTGGAATTTCCTCCCTAGAACTCATCAACTAGGTAGAAAACAGATTTGTATTAGTCACCTTTAACAATGACTAGCCAAGATTGACCATGATCTAATAACATTTTGACGTGAACCCCACCCAAACTTAATCACCAAAACTGCACTATGACATCCAACTATAGAGTATATATGAATCAACCAACAATGGAGATTTAAACTGAAATTAATTTCTTAATAATATTTTCTTTCTATTCTGGTATCTACAATACAGAGTTAATGCATTACAATTTGCATTACGTTAATTATCTCTGACTCTTTCTAGATTAAACTTTTTCCAAAATGTTCTACAATTACAGTGCACTTACAATTTTATAGTAGCATTTCAGGTAATAACCCTTCGCAGCCCAGCTAATGTGGTCATTCCATTATTATTTAGTCCATTCACTTTTAACGCATATCAAAATATTAAGAAGAAATGGATGCCATACATATCTAAACAATGTTTATGATGAGTCTGAAGAAATGTACCAAACCAGAACGTCACCTATCCATGTTCTCCTGACCCTAAGATGCTGCCTGACTCAGTTACTCCAGCATTTTGGCCTTTTTATGAAGTCTTTGATAGTATTTGAATACATTATTTTCAGTGCAGAGTTTTGATAAATGAAATTCATCATTGACTCTCATAAAATAATAAAAATTGGTCACCATTCTTGAAACATGTTATGAAAACTTTACAATTTTTGCAGCCGTTAGTTTCTACATCCAAAATTGCAGAGTTTAGAATGATGCAATATTTAACTGAAATAAAATCAAAGTCTAGAATTTGCAATAGATCGTCATCATGCAAAGGAATAATGCAGATGCTGTGGAACAAAGAAGCGTTGCAATTTTCATGCTAAAAATGTGTTGCCCTCTCTTGCTTTTCCAAAGCTAGATCCTTGGAGTGACCTATGTGCTTTCATCTATGGCCTCAATTCCTGAATCTCAGTCAAATACTGTTTCAGATGGGTAAAGGAAAAGGTCAAGGAGCTGGAGAGCGCTTGGAGGGAGAGAGTGGAGGGAAGCACCACGGCATTTGGTATGGAATAAAGGATATTTATAGCATTTGATGAGGAGGTGGGCTGTACCTGGGAATGTTTGTTCAGGAAACAAATGTATATTAGAATTGGTGTAGGAATGAACTACAGGTGTCGGTTTACATCAAAGATAGACACAAAATGCCAGAGTAACTCTGTGGGTCAGGAAACTTCTCTGGAGAAAAGGAATAGGTGATGTTTCGGCTCGAGACCCTTCTTCAGACCGAGTCTAGGGGGCGCCGTCCAGTTGGTATGGCTGTCCAGTCTGCAGCTGTCTGTCTTTTAACTTCTTTCTTTTATTTTTAGTGTGTAAAAAGTGTTTTGTTTTGGAGTCTATTCTTTTTTATGTGGGGGGGGGGGGGGGTGGGGGTAGGGGGAAACGTCCTGGAGCGTCGTTTCCTAAGAGGACCGCCCAGAACCTCGGCTTCGGCAGCAGCACAGCGCTGGAGCGCTATCGTGGAGCCGAGCGGGCGATGCCTTGCCTGGGTCATCGCGCTGGACCTCCGGTATGCTGAGACCGCAGGTGAACATCGCGGAGCTGCGGGTCTGTGGAGCGGCCAGCTGCGGGCGGCAACGCTGAACTTTTACATCGGGAGCCTGGGATCTCTCGGCGAGATTGCCAGGGGTGGAGCTCCATCCGGCGCGGCCTTGTTTGCTTCGGAAGCCGCGGACTCCAATAAGGAAGCGGCCGTTCCAGGTGTCCCAAGCCGCTGTGAGGATTCTCCCGAAGCCGGAGCACCATCACCCGGTGAGAAGGCCTAAAACACCAGGGCCGCCGTAGCGCCGACTGCGGAGGCCTCAATAGGCCCGACTATGGGTGGATATGGGGATTTGACTGGAATTTGTGCCTTCCCCCACAGTGGGAACCATTGTGGGGGGATGTTTTTAAGTTTATTGTTAATTCTTTAGTGTTGTGTCTTATCTTTATCTGTGTGCTGCATGGCAAGTCAAATTTCACTACACCTATTGGTGTATGTGACAATAAATGTCCTTTGCCTTTGTCCTTTGTCCTATTAGAATTTGTTGGGCTTGGAGATCAGGTTACCGGCTGAGGAGAAAGAATAGTCAGCAGATTGGCAGGAAGAGGCAGCAAAGTCATGGGAAAGGACCCCAACATCTGCCCTGCCTCCCCTAATGACTTAGCCAAGTATTTTACTTACCTGTAAGCCCTGGCGTCAGCGGTGCTGTGAGACGGCGTTTGTTGTCCAGGAGTGCGCTGCAACAGGCAACTACCAAATCACTGTTTCAGTATCGGGGGCCCTTCATATAAACTCTTGCTCTTCACCTTTGCACAGACATTTCTTCATTCTCTCCACCCCAAAGACCTCTTTCCAACTCAAAACATAGTCATTTTCTCACTTTTCCAATTCTGATGACAGATCAGCAATCTGAAACATTCACTCTCTCGATACAAGTGTCACCTGACCTGCTGAGGATGTTTTTGGTTTCCATTTCATGGAGCAAATGCCTGGCTGATCTGCACAATGGCCATGATTTGACATGAGAATGATATTAAAGAAGAATTACTCTGGGTAGATTTAATTCTCAGTTGTATGCTATTACAAAGAAAGCCTTATGATTTGAACTTTTAGGAAAAGCAAAGTGCCAAATAGAAACCAGATGCCATCAAGTGCAAAATGATACTAAAATGTTAAAGCATTTATTAATTCAATTAGACCATTGAAGTACTTTGCCTTGTTACTTTTCCATTATAGTATTAGGCATGAATACATATTTATAAGTGCACATGACAATATTTATACACATTAATACTACAGTGGAAAAGTGATTTACAAACTAAATAGGCTGGAAGGGTAAGAAAGCTAAAACCACTATCATTGCTTTTAGAGTTTTAACTCACCACACAAGAAAATATCACTGATCTGAACTTAAGGCTACGTTTTATTTTGCCTTATGAGGTACACAGAATGCACCAGTTATTCATCCTGCTACACCATTCTTGCCCTTGACACAATCAAAGCAACCTGTCACATGCCTTAAAGAAACCTCAAAACAAATTACAATTTAGAGAGAAGACACAAGGAATGGCAGATGCTGGAAACTTGAGCAAAAAAAAGTAAAATGCTGGAGTAATTCATAGGGTCAGGCAGCATCTTTGGAAAACATGGATCGGTGACGTTTTAGGTCAGGACCCTTCTTCAGACTGCAGAAGGGTTCTCCAGAAATGCAGCCTAACATGCAGAGTTAATCTAGCACTTTACCATTTGGATGATGTCCAATTCATGTGGTGCGTCAAACTGATAGAAGAAATGAAGGAGCACTGGAATACAGTTTCTTAACCAAATGTAATGAATTTTTTTTCATTCCAGCTGACACCTTTCAAAACAAAACATCCTTTTCCCACCAATATATATTTATTAAAAAAAGACACATTAATTAATTAAGATAGTCATATCTGCAAACGATATTTATTTCTATAGGTTTAAGAAGGAACTGCAGATGCTGGAAAATCGAAGGCAGTCAAAAATGTTGGAAAAACTCAGCAGGTGAGGCAGCATCTATGGAACGAAGGAAATAGGCAATGTTTCGGATAACTCACCACACAAGAAAATATCTCTGATCTGAACTTAAGGCAAACTTTTATTTTGCCTTATGAGGTACACAGAATGCACCAGTTATTCATCCTGCTACACCATTCTTGCCCTTCACACAATCAAAGCAGCCTGTCAGCCTGTCTGAAGAAGGGTCTCGACCCGAATCGTCGCCTATCTCCTTCGCTCCTTAGATGCTGCTGCACCCGCTGAGTTTCTCCAGCTTCTTGTGTAACCCTCGATTCTCCAGCATCTGCAGTTCCTTCTTTAACAACAGCCTGTCAGCCTTTCTTTCTATAGCAAGCTTTTCCCTTGACATTTGTTCTTTGAAGAGCAACAAATGTCATTGCTCTCATTGCTTATTTGTTAAATCTTTCAAAGCATGAAGACACATGGTCTCACAAAAGCTTGTTCACGTTGACTTTGACCCTGGGGAGCAGTGACTAGTCAGTCTGAGTGGAGGCATCAACTCTTCAGCTTCAAACATTAACTGTTCCATGGATGCTGTTGGACTTGCTGAGTTTTGTTTTCCAGCATGTGTGTTCTGCTTTTGTTACAGATTCCCAGCATCTGTAGCTTTGTTTTAAACTTACAAACCTGTAAATAGCCTGACTTCAGTGGTGGGAAAGATGCTGGAGTCAATTATTAAAGAGGTAATAAATGGGCATTTGGATAGCAGCAAAAGGATTAGTCCAAGTCAACATGGATTTATGAAAGGAAAATCATGCTTGACTAATCTTCTGGAATTTTTTGAGGATGTGACAAGTAAAATGGATGAAGGGGTGCCAGTAGATGTAGTGTATTTCAGAAAGCCTTTGATAAAGTCCCGCACGGGAGACTGGTGACTAAAATTAGAGCACATGGTATTGGGGGTAGGGTGTTGACATGGATAGAAAATTGGTTGGCAGACCGGAAGCAAAGAGTAGGAGTGAACGGGTCGTTTTCAGAATGGCAGGCAGTGGCGAGTGGAGTGCCGCAAGGCTCGGTGTTGGGGCCGCAACTGTTTACCATATATATATTAATGATTTGGAAGAGGGAATTAGGAGCAACACTAGCAAGTTTGCGGAAGACACAAAGCTGGGTGGCAGTGTGAACTGTGAAGAAGATGTTAGGAGGTTGTAGGGTGACCTGGACAGGTTGAGTGAGTGGGCAGATGCATGGCAGGTGCAGTATAATATAGATAAATGTGATTTATCCACTTTGGCGGCAAAAACAAGGGGGCAGATTTTTATCTCAATGAGGCGTCCTTGTACACCGGTAACTGAAAGTTGGCTTACAGGTGCAGCAGGCAGTTAAGAGAGCTAATGGAATGTTGGCATTCATAACATGAGGATTTAAGTATAGGAGTAAAGAGGTTCTTCTGCAGTTGTATAAGGCTCTGGTGAGACCACATCTGGAGTTTTGTGTACAGTTTTGGTCTCCTAAATGGGGAGAAGGCAGGCACGGGTTATTGATAGGGCACGATCAGCCATGGTCACAATGAATGGCGGTGCTGTCTCGAAGGGCCTAATGGCCTCCTCCTGCGCCTATTTTCTATGTTTCTATGTTTCTCTGTAAAGCTCCTCTTGTATATCGAAGGATCGGAAATTTTTCAATGCTAATCTGTGGGGTTTTGAATGTTTGAGGAATCATAACTAATCCAGATATATAGTGGGAGTGTTCACAGATAATTTAGCATCCATCAACAAATTAGTAGCCTCGAACTACACATAGACATTATATCCTAAGAGTCGTGTATTTGGTATTTATTTCAAATCGGGAAGATGTTACACTACATTAGCTGAGAGCGGTATTTAAGGTGGGGACTTAAGATCTTCCCGGTGCCTTGTTTAGAACCCTCTAGATAAAGCTCTTTCTGTATATCTGATCGTCCATCCGCTGTGGGCAGGAGTCAAAGACGAACAAGTCCCCCTTTTAATAACCCAACGCTACTAGCGGCAGGTGACAGCGGCAGTTTAAAAGTGCGTTCACTCTGACGTTTTAATGCACCGGCTGTGATAGGCAAAGGGAACATTCAAAACCACACGGGCAAGAAATGGCACATACATAGCCCACGGTGGGGCGTACGGGAAGCCTGCGCCTCTCACAGCCGATGTGTTTCCACCACGCGTGTAAACGGAGTACTGCAACGACTGAACTTTACAACTATCTGCAGCAAGGCGGGGATTGGAAACTTCAGCCCTTTTTACAGGAAACTCCACCGTGTCATCTGACCAGTGATGCCGCTTCTCGGCGCTCTGACTAAGCAGATGTGGACTCCTGGTTAACGTTGTAGTGGGGTTGGAGTGGAGGGGTTGCCCGATCACAGACAGAATATTTACACACTTTCACCACGGCGGGCGGGCGGGCGGGGGTAAATGAAACATAAAATAAAGCCCCCTGTGTGCTGGGTGAACTGTCAGGGCGAGAAGTCGCCATGATCAGCATCATTCACTAAAGTCAACAGGCAAAATGCAACAATTGTAACGATTCGAGGGGATCCTGTACGGCACAGGAATGCTCGCCACAGCCTCCCCCTTATCCCGGAGTCCCGGGATCTCAGCAAGCGGGACCAGATCCCGCAGCCGGCCCGGGACGGGATGAATGTGTCCCCGGTCCCCGCACTGGGTGGACTACAGGACGGCAACATTTCCCGTGCCCTCTCCATGAAAATAGGCATCAATACTTTTTTTAAACTGGGAAATATGGCCCTCGCCACCTCTCAAACCAGATCCACTCCGCAGCCCAGTGTAAGTGTCCCCGGCACGATGTGTATGATATGAAGCAACTGCAGATGCTGGTTTTACACCGAAGATAGACGCAGCTTTCTTCAGTCTATAGTGAGTGTTCCCCGGGCTGAGCAAAGCCGCGGCTGGCGGCGGACCTACCTCTCGGTGGACTACCTCTGGCCGCCGGGAACCACTGCTGCTTTGCTTCGCTTCGCTCCGGGAGCAGCGGCGCTGTCTGTGCTCTGCCGCCCGACCTGTGCACTTTCCGAAAAAGTTGCGGAACACCGCTCGGGGTTGCATCACTGCCCTTATATAGTGAGTGTGGGCTTTGGTATTTACAAGCCTAGCAACTGACGTATTTTCTATTTATAGAGCGGGGAAGCTTTACATGTGGTGATGCAACGCTGCTCTCAGTGAGGGAACTCAGCACCGCGAACCATAACAGGACCAGATCACTTTGATTAAACCCAGGCATGGCATAGTAATGAGCAAATGTGGCTCCGAACAACGAAATGACCGTAGACGCCAGGCATCTGATGAGAGAGGACCCCCAGCTTCGATCTTTAAGCTGTTTGTCTAAAATAGACAACTCGTCCTCGGCACAAAAATATTGTTTTCAAAAATATGTGTCACATTTCGAGAAACAGACATAACAGTATTTTAGTGCTGACTCGGCCGTTTCTTTTTCATTTGATAAAGATACTTTTTGAACCAAAAGTACACATTGTGAGATTATAAATAATCATCACGATCAGTCATTGTGATTTAAATGAGACAAATCGATGGCAGGGAATCAATCCACTGTGGAAACCGGTGCCGCGGGCCACTTTACCATTGGGAAACACTGGCCAATTTAGAATAACACAATCCAAAATATATCTCGAATTTTAACTCATGTCACACACAATCACACACACTGTGATATTTATTCCTTGGAAGTAACGAACTCTTACCGAAAGTGTGGAACAGCTTTCTGATAGTTTCAATCACTGAATCAATATTCCATGCGGTCAAATAACTGAACAGTTTAAAGTTATGGCATTATTAATAATACACCAGTCTTTCAAGTTTGCTATACCCAATAATCAACTGGTTTGGATTCTTAGTTACATTGTAACGTACCTCGTTGATCTATCATTGATCAAGTACCCTCAAAAGAATTTTTAATCAGATATCCAACATTACTTATTACTCGTGTAACATCATGCTGAACAATAAATATTTCATTGACCTCCGATAACAAGAGATAAGATTTTCACACTTCAAAGGAGGCGCCAGGTATGAGTAGAATTAATTAAACCATAATATTCAAACGATGATCACCGTGTATCAGGTACATTGAGACAAGTTTGAATCTCTTTATCTCTTATTTATACACTTGAAACATGAACAAATATTTATAAAAGTCAAATGACTATAGGTGATGGAATCCAGCGGTCCCGAATGCATTATGCGATCAGTGAATTGACTTGTTTTCGATGACTACGAATATAGGAATTTGCTTTGCGGTATTATCCTCTCAATCACCGTCCTCTCTTGGTGCATTTATTCATGGGTAGATTTATGACCCTCTATAAATTAGCCAACTCTTGTTAGTCTTAACGAAGACTCGGTTCTTCTAGATTCCCTCCGTATGCGGGACAACAAGGTTGACCACCGATGCAGCTATCTCCAGACGTGGACGGATTTGGGTAAATTACCGAATACCGGAACAACTGGCCATTGACGTTTTGGAGCTGCGTTAGAGATGTTTCAAAAAGGCGAGAAGAAACTCGAAATATTCACCTTTACAACTCACTGTAAGTCAGTCCTGGCTTGCTTGGTTAGTGACTTTACTATGTACATCGGGTCTGATATTTCCAATTTATATTTCACATCAGCATGGTCACTGGATTTAAAATAAATGTAAGTTTTCCCGGTGTAATGTTGACTTTAAACAGCTTAGGTTATAAATAGCGGTTTTATTTTAGTTCATATAGAGAAACGACGTTGAAGGCATTTGAACGGAACAGACTAATATATGAGTGTTACACAAAAAGCTGGAGAAACTCAGCGGGTGCAGCAGCATCTAAGGAGCGAAGGAGATAGGCGACGTTTCGGGTCGAGACCCTTCTTCGCTCCTTAGATGCTGCTGCACCCGCTGAGTTTCTCCAGCTTTTTGTGTAACCCTCGATTCTCCAGCATCTGCAGTTCCTTCTTTAACACTAATATATGAGTGAATGGGTTATCAGTGAAATGTGTTTCTTTATCCAGATGTGTGTGCTTAAAATAATGTCTTAAACGTTTGTTTCAATTTATGTACCCATCCATGGAAACAACTTAATCGTCTTTGATTGTGTCCAGTTTCGAGCTCTCAGGGTGCGAGGAAGTCTGAATAAGGGTCCCGACCCGAAACGTCGTCTGTCTATTCCCTCCACAGATGCTGCCTGACCCGCCGTTCCTCCAGCACCTTTTTTAGCTTAAGTTATCGGTTAATCGACACAGGGAACAATAGTTGAACATTGAAAGAGTAGAGAGGTTGGATTAGTAATTAACCTACAATGCCTAAATGTTTTGGAGCTGTTAATTTGAGTAGAAGCTAAAGTTATATATATATATATAATACGTGTCAAACGAAATGTCACTGTATCTTCTAGCCTTATACATCTTTTGGCACATACCTGAGGTGAACTTTGACATGGAGCTAAAATATTAACAAAACCATGAAAGCAGGAAACGGTTATTAAATGATAAATTAGAGGTTTGCACAACTTCAATAATTTAAATAACTTCACTGTCACTGACAATTTAAATAACTTAACTTCACGGATCTTATTCAAACATAAAAGTATAAAAGGATTGGACAAGCTAGATACAGGAAAATTTTTCCCAATGTTGGGCGAGTCCAAAACCAGGGGTCACAGTCTTAGAATAAAGGGGAGGCCATTTAAGACTGAGGTGAGAAAAAACGTTTTCACCCAGAGAGTTGTGAATTTGTGGAATTCTCTGCCACAGAGGGCAGTGGAGGCCAAATCACTGGATGGATTTGAGAGAGATATAGAGCTCTAGGGGATAGTGGAGTCAAGGGATATGGGGAGAAAGTAGGAACTGGGTACTGATTTTGGATGATCAGCCATGATCATTTTGAATGGCGGTGCTGGCTTGAAGGGCCAAATGGCCTACTCCTGCACCTACATTCTATGTTTCTAATGTTTTCCAAGAATATATATAGTACCATCATTCCTCAAATTCAAATTTCTCCTTGTTCTCTTCCTTTCAATTCCAGCCATAACTTTGCTGTCCTCAAAATTCTACCAAACCAAGTTCCCCTTCTCTGCCTGCTTTCAAACATTTTGATTAATTTTTTCACTAATTCTTAAATGACTTTATCTTCCAAATTATACGCTTTGTTTAAAAGTAAGACATAGATTATTCAGCGCCCAATTTTGCCCTTTGAGTGTTCAAATCGAGCGAACCCATACTGGTGAGTTTTATTTAGTTTATATATGGAATTATGTATTCCAAAATATCTTTTTAAATTGAACATTGCAAATTAAGTAAAATACTGATAATTCTGGTACATGTTTATGCCATGGACTGAGACTATGTTAAAACAAGATGCACATTACAGCAAAGTTATTCTACACAATATTATATGGTATTTCAATAAATGAAATATCCACAAATATGTACATTAAATGATTCCTGGAGTTGTACAAAATGTCTGAAGTCCTTATTTCAGGTTCATTACAAACCAAATGCATAATAATTTTGGGATGGGTTATGATTCAAGGGAGCCCTTGTTACCCAAACTAGGCAGCTTATTATTTTCACTAATGAAATAAAATTACCAATAAATATATTTATGTAACTTCTACATTAGATAGTTTCATGTTATGGGAATCAGTGTCTAAGAATCTATTTTGAATTCTATAAATGTCCATTTCAATTAAGACAAAGCATGGATATTTTCCCTGATAGGATTGTGTACAAAACGAATGTTAATTGATTTGATGTTATACTTTGTCAATAGAGACCTAAAATTAGTTGAGTTGTAAAACTACCTATTCCCCTAAAACGCTGTTAGAAATAATGTAATTACTGTATAATAATGTTTAAGAAGGAACTGCAGATGCTGGAAAATCGAAGGTAGACAAAAGGTGCTGGAGAAACTCAGCGGGTGCAGCAGCATCAAAGGAAATAGGCAACGTTTCGGGCCAAAACCCTTCTTCAGACTGATACTGTATAATAATGTTGTTTTATAGGAAATATTAGAACATTTCTTCATCTTCATTTTCTCCAATTTGCTTTAATCACGCTGAGGAAGAATTGATTGATACAATTTATGAGCAGTTTGACAATTCCACACAATTTTAAGTTATATTTTGGAGAAAAGAACATTTGTCATTCAGGATGGTAAATGAACAGTTATCACACTTTAGGGAATAGATATATGTTATTGCTCTAATTAACAACTGGATTGCCATATTCCAGGATGTTTTAACCAAATATTTAAAGGATTTTAGAATGTTCTTTAAATTAATGTTTGTTCTAAGATATTCATTTACCAGGTTAGTTTCATTACATGTGAATCTGAAATTAAATCCAAAGTGATGAATTAACATTACAATTTGTTAGATTCTGTGGATAATTAAAGGGGTAGAAACAAAAATGGATAAAGCTTTGGCTAAGAGAAAGTTAATGAGGATTTTACTGTAGAGATTCTAAAGCGACAGTCATGAAATAAGAAGTTGAGAGGATCTGTGTTGGAATATAGGATGGAATGGAGCAGGTTTATTCATTGAAGCAAGGCCTCCCAGAAAGTGTTATAATATTAATGGGTTCAATTCAGAGCCAAACTGTACCAATTGAATTAAGTAACAATAACTATTACTCTCTATGTTTTGCTTACAATGGTATAAAACAGATACATGATTAGAACCACATTTTAAATCACCTACCATTGCAATGATCTACTGTATGAAAGACAGAAGAAGTATATGGTGCAGATCCTGGTTAGGTTTCATTATTGTATTATTATACCTCACAATTGCACAAGTTGAAAGTGAATTCAATCAGCCCACTTATGACTATGCCTAACTGAACTTGAATAGAGCTACAACTGTAGCAAACTGGTTTCTAAAAACCATTGTGAAACTTTCATTTTCAGTACCTTCTGATGGTGATATTCTGTTCACCACCAGGTTTCAGTTACAGTGGTTTGTTGCTTCATAGGGTCTGGTTCACAGAATAACCGTAACTCTGCCCACTAGAAAGAAATCAACGTCTCCAGTTATACTCTAAGGTCATACAGGGGAACCGGAATCCCACTGTCAGGTTGTTTCCCCATTAGCTGATAGATTTCAGATGAGGCTAAATTCATAGAGACAACACTAAATTAGAGAAGTATCTCTCCAATTTAGAATCTTGCAGCAAGAATTGGAGGATGTATACTATGATATTGATGAGTAACAGTTTGTTCACAACCTGTTGCATGCTCTAGTTTAGCAAATAACAGATACTTTTACATTAGAATTTCTGCAAACATGCAAACTCAGGACAGAAAATGTGCATATGCCATGCTATTACACTTCTGACATTCTGTATGGAAATTGCGCAACATTTTTTGCAATTCAATTGTAATTAAACAATTCAATATTCAAAGAGGAAATACTAACATTGAGCATTAACATGTCTACTTAAGTAACAGCATAAGAACAAAGGAAACAGATGGAGGTAGTGGGATGTACCAAGTGGGTATTGAGATTCAGTAACTTCCATGTTGACATGACCTGTAACTCAACTTCACTTATCTGTCTATCGTACATTACCTTGACTCCCCTACAGACCAAACAGCTGTTTATCTCAGCTTTCAATATCTGCAATAATTCCAGTTCCACGGCTCGTTGGGACAGGAAATCCAAAGTTTTGCAATTGTTTGAAAGAAGAAATTCAGGCGTGGGTCTGTTATAAATGTGAACCTTTTCTCTGAAACCATGCTTCCTTACTCTAGGTATCCCTCTTGGGGAAATGTATTATCATCGACCCCTCTTCTTCTTGCGTATGGCATGCACAGCCTAAAGTTGCAGGTCAACTTGTTCTATTTGATGTTGTTTGTGCACCTCGGGTTGATTGCATTAATGGAAACAGGGTGGACCACGTGAATGTTGCAATCTCCCACCCCAAGAAGAAGAAGAAGAAGAAGAAGAAGAAGATCAACCCCGATAAGGCTACAAAGAATCCTTCAGGATTTAATATGATCACCTTCAATCTTTTGGACTCCAATGAGCATTAGGCCACCTTTTTCTCATATGGCAATCCTTTTATCCCACAATCCCACAACCCTTCTTTGTGTTATCTCTAGTGCAAATATGTCTTCCACCCTGTTACGTAATGAGAGCAAACTGTATGCAGCACTCCAGGTATATTTCAGGGTCTTCTTTTTATATTTTATTCATTTTGCAGCAAAGCACCAACCTTACACTAATCTTCCTACTTACCTGCTGTAATTTAATAGTGCTCGGATTCATAAATCTCATGAACTGTAAGATTCTCTATTCCCTTTCTATTTAAGCAATACTGGATACTACAAAAGTGAATAATCTCACATTTCCCAACATTTTACTCTAACTGCCAAATTTCCCCCTTTCACTAAATCTGTCCCTTTACAGACATTTTGTGGCTTCCTCACAGTTCGTTTTCATTATTGTATATAGTGTGCAAGGGAAATCCCTGTAGCACTTACAGCTACAAAAAAATAATCTGCTAAAACAGAATTACTTATGTCATTATAAAACATAAATTAGAACAACAATAAAATGATTTCCTCCCATCTGCTTCCCTCCGTGCAAAGTACTGTCGAGATATTTTGATACAGCAGTGGTGCAGTTTCATAGAAAGGAAGCATCAGTGTATATCTAACTGTGGGTCTATTTCACCCTTATAGGTTCGTTAGACATAGGAGCAGGATTAATCCATTCAGCCCATTGTCTGCTCCACCATTCAATCATGGCTGATCTATCTTTCCCTCTCAACCCCATTCTTTGGCCTCCAGACTTGTCTGTGACAATGAATTCCACAGTTTCACCACCCTCTGGCTATAGATATTCCTCCTCTTCTCCTTTCTAAAGGTACATCATTTTATTCTGAGGCAGTGTCCTCTGTTCCTAGATACTCACCCTTTACTTTATTTCAGATTATACACTGTATTCTTGATGGAACAATGGAAAAATGCAGACATGCCAGGTTGTGCCAGATTTCATATTTCTGCAGAAGCATGTCATGATGGTTTAATATGACTGACCAGTTGCTATTTCATGAGCTCTGACAGACTTGTCTGACATGAGTCACCAGATGACTTGCACTCAATGTTGTCCCCTTTATCCTTTATCATTGCACTGTAGACAGTTTGATTGATTTCATGTATAGTCTTTTTTGTCCTAGATACCACACAATACTTGTTGCTGTATTCAGCACATGTAACAATAATAAACTAAACTAAACTAAACAGATCTGTTGCGCAACACACTATTTTGGAGAACAGGATCTTATTTTTTTCTTTAACCTGAGAAAAAAATCCAAATGTACCATCTCAGGCTACCAGTAGTAGTAGGAAACCATGCTTTCAAGGGGAATACCAGTCCTGCCTATTTTAACATTCAGCAATATACGGGGTACTGATTCTGTATGATCAGCCATGATCATATTGAATGGTGGTGCTGGCTCGAAGGGCCAAATGGCCTACGCCTGCACTTATTTTCTATGTTTATTTAATCTTTTCAGAATAAACTTCTATTCCTTTGCTTTCTGTTGTAGTTATCACTTTAAATGCTTTAGACTTGATTCATCCATATGCCAGAAGGTTTTAGATATCAGTCATTCTCTAGTAAACCTTCTCCTAAAGAACCTCCACATATAATCCCAATTAGTCTGTTATTATTAATTTTAAATCAAACTAGACATAGTGGTGAGCTTGAAAGCGGATAAATCCCAAGGACCTGATGATCACATGCCAGTACTGAGAAAGATGGACGGCATAGTGGCGCAGTGGTAGAGTTATTGCCTTGCAACGCCTGAGATCCAGGTTTGATGCTGACTATGGGTGGGGTCTGGATGGAGCTTGTACATTCTCCCTGTGACCTTGTGGGTTTTCTCTAGGTGCTCCAGCTTCCTCCCACATTCTGACGATGTGCAGCATTGGGGCTTAATTGACTTCTGTAAATTGTCCCTCACGTGTCGGATAGAACTAGTGTACAGGTAATTGCTGGTTGGCGCAGATTTGGTGGGCCAAGGGGCCCATTTCCACGTTATATCTCTAAAATTAAAACTAAGTTGGCTTTAAAGATAGCTGTTGCTCTGCTTTTCATCTTGCAAGGCTCTGTAGATTCTGGAATTGTCCCTATGGTTTGGAAGGAAGCAAATGTAACCCATCTATTTAAGAAAGGAAGGAGATAAATAGAGAACAACTAACCTTCAGATACGAATATATGGAATCAGGGGCAATGTCCTGATATGGACTGGGAATTAGGTATTGGATACCGAATAAAGAGTGGGAATAAATCAATCATTCTCAAATAAGCAGAGGATTATCATCTGCCCATGATATGTGCCAATTATTTGGCTGAGGGGACAAACTGACAAGTCAAGTTTGCTGTTGATGCTAAACCAGGTGGAATGGTAAATATGGAGGAGGATGTAGAGTGGCATCAAGGGATATCAAGAAGCTTAGTGAGTAAAAGCATGGCAATTGGAATATAAAGTGGTAAAATGTGAGGCCATCCACTCTATCACACATAAGAGTAAAGCAAAGTATTTATTAAATAATGAGACTGGGTGGGACATAGGGGTGCTTGTGCACAAGTCATTGAAGGTCAACATGTGGGTGAAACTAGCAACAAGAGGGCAAAATGTTTAAGAGCCTTTATTTTAAAAAAAAGGTTTATAATTGCATGAGACAGGGACCTTGTTGAGATACATCAGGAGTATTGTGGGCTCCTGACCTAAGAAACAATATACTTGCCATAAACGGAATGCAACGGTTTCAATTATTCAACTAATTTCAAGTATGACGAGTTCCCCTTATGAGAAGAGATTGCACAGATTGATCTGCAGTCTTTGAAGTGAAGGAGAAGGAGAACTCATCAAAACGTACAAAATTCTTGAAGTGCTCGGCAGACTAGATGCCAAGACGATATTTTCCCAAACCGAGACATTTAGAGGACAGACAGTACGATATCAGAATAGAATGGTAAAGAGAAGCAGAGATCGATAGGCATCTAAAGGGAATAAAATAATATCTGGGTGGTGCTGGAAAATGACACTGAGGCAGAAGATCAGACATGATCTTGATGAATGGCAGGGCAGGCTCAAAAGGATAGTCTACTTCTATTTCTCATCTCCTTAAATTTGTTTTGATTCCACTCCACCCATCACACACACGCAAATGAGAAGAAATATTTTATTTGTACATAACCAATCAAACCTCTAAAGAATCTTAAAGAGATCCCCAGCATATATTCAGTCTTTGCTGACAATTATAATTCTCCATAACTTCATCATGCGTGTAATTAGTTTACTGTTGGAGAATTGTTATCATGGACATTATTGTTTGCTATCCTTCCTAACAAATTAGATAATGACCAAACTTGTAGGGCATGTAATTTGTAACATAAGATCTGTGATGCTGAGGTTATTTTTGTCCCTTGCAAGAACACATAATCACAGAATTAATCTATAAATTGATAGGTCATAAGCACACTCCCAGCATGATCTCTGCTCTAATCTTACAAAACAAGCATTCAAATTTAATAGTTGTAATTATTACATGATAAAAGAAAATAATGATTGCAGTTACTAGATACTGACATGTGGCCATGTTTGACATGGACATTAGGTTTTAAAGGCACTGCCTACTTATTCGTGGTGGTGAAAAAGAATATCAATTTACTCTTGGACTCTTATATTGGTATTGGTTTATTATTGTCATGTGTACTGAGTGAAACGTTTTGTTTGCATGCTATCCTGTCAAACTACACATAAGTGCCATCAAGCCATTTATAACTACAACAGGTACTGCAAAGAGAAAAATACCAGCGTGCAGAACATAGTGCTGCAGCATTATAGCACTACAATAACAGAGAAAATGCCCAAGGTCCGCAATGATATTGGAAGATGGGGACTGCACCCTAGCTTATGGGAGGTCCCATACTTTTCAGCAGTCGGATAAAAGCGGGGAAGAAGCTGTTTCTGAATCTGGTGGTTTGTGCTTTCAAAGCTTTTTTTAATCTTCTGCCCATCAGGGGAGGGGAGAAAATGAAATTACAGGGATGAGAAATGTCCATTGCTGTTTCCCTGAGGCATAGGCTTCTTCGAGGAAGTATCAATGTAGACGATGGTGTGGAGTCTGGTCTGTGTGAAAGACTGGGCTACATCCGCAACTCTTTGCAATTTAATGCGGTCCTGGACAGAGTTGTTGCCAATCCCGATAGGATGCATCTACAGACGATGGAGGCATGCCACACTTCTTTGTCTTCTGAGGAAGTAGAAGAGTTGATGTGTTTTCTTGGACATAATTCCAATGATCCAGGACAAATTGTTGGTGACATTTACACCTAGAAACTTGAAGCTGTCGGCCATCTCCACTCCGCCACCATGGGTGGTGATTGGGATGTGTACTCCAGCTCACTTCCTTGAGTCAATAACCAGTTCTTTCTTGGTGTTGACATTGAAGACATCGTTGACTTGACACCATGGTACTAATCTTTCCATCTCCTTCCTGTACCCCCACTAGTAATTATTCAAGATCCTGCCCACTACATGAAGTTAAAGCAGAATTTGGCCACAAAGTTGTGAGTGTATAGTTTCAGTTTCAGTTTAGTTTATTGTCATGTATACCGAGGTACAGTGATAAGTGATAAGTGTCGTATAATGCATATACTACGAGCTGAGGGGCTGGCGCTGACTCCTCGGCTCAGGAGTTTGGAGATGAGTTTGTACAGGATTATGCTGTTGAAGACAGAGCTATAATCAATAAATAAGAGTCTCACTTATGTGTGCTAGTTATCTAAATATTCCAGTGATTAATGTAACGCCAAGCAGATGGCCTGTTGCAAACTGTAGTGGATCAAGACTGTTGAGGAAGCTAGAGTTAATGTGTGCCATTACCTGCCTTTCAAAGCATTTCATGATATTACCGCAGATATATTTTTTGTTATGCCTTCATGAACGCATTGCATAAATCAACAAGATATAATGGACTATATGCAAGGTAGTATAGTTAAACAATTTACACACTGAGACTTTAAGCTGACAGAATAAATATTCCAGACCATCTATTACTTTGCTGAAAATTAGGCACTTCACATGATTCTGATGTCCTATGTTAGAACATGAACATGCACGTGAATACAGGGAAAACACCTCAAGATACCTCAATTTTGCAGTGGAAACTATTGCAGCATTATCTGAATCCTTTACAATAAATAAGTGTATTTTCTAAAGGTGCACCAGTGTTCATAGAAACATAGAAAATAGGTGCAGGAGGAGGCCATTCGGCCCTTTGAGCCAGCACCATCATTCATTGTGATCATGGCTGATTGTCCCCTATCAATAACCCGTGCCTGCCTTTTCCCCATATCCCTTGACTCCACTTGACCCCAGAGCTCTATCTAACTCAATCTTAAAACCATCCAGTGACTTGTCATCCACTGCCCTCTGTGGCAGGGAATTCCATAAATTCACAACTCTCTGGGTGAAAATGTTTTTTTCTTACCTCAGTCTTAAATGACCTCCCCTTTATTCTAAGACTGTGGCCCCTGGTTCTGGACTCACCCAACATTGGGAACATTTTTCCTGCATCTAGCTTGTCCAGTTCATTTATAATTTTATATGTTTCTATAAGATCCCCCCTAGCGGGCGGTTCGTAGCTGCAACAGAGGATGACATTTGACCAATGGTTCCGTGAAGAACAAGCAATGCTGTAAAAGGAAAAGGTGAAGTAAATGGGGAGAGTGGAGAAGGGAAGAGTGGGTAGAGAAATTAAAATGAGAGGTAGCTCAAGTGAAGTACAGGCCACAGGGTGGGGGTTATAGGAAAAGAAAGTACATGAAGTTATTGACTGGATAATGTGCAATCATCCAGTTACACCAAAGAGGAGGATAAATTACATATAAACTGTGGAAAGGAAGAATGAAAAGCTAGAATGTTCAAAGCAGGAAATAAAGGGATATTGGATGGAGACCATCTCAGTGGACAAAGAGCTAACAGGGAAATTCTGCAGAAGGGTCCCAACCTGAAACATTGCCTGTCCATATTTCCCAGAGTTGCTGCCTGACCCTCTGAGTTACTCCAGAACTATGTGTCTTATTTTGTATTGTAGCCTAAAGGGTGCCCTTGTAAATGGAATGAGTATCTGTTGAGGTGCATTTGTAAGATGTTATGATCTGCTTCATTTTTGCAAAATCCAAATAATTTGTATTAATTATTTGTATTAAATTTAATATTCTGTCAGTTCTAAATGTAAGATTGGGTCCTGTATTCAACCTTGGATTCCTGAGAAATGTTTGACTAGCTTGCACAGACCACACTTGTCGACACCACTGTCTGGAATGAATCCTCACTGAAGAAAATCGGTTTTAAATATTTCCATTGGTTTTTGACAACTGCAGGAAAATGATTATTTACAGAATATTTTTCTTCAGTTAAATTGTTATTTTCTCCTTCCAAAAAAGATACATTTTAAAACAGAAAAGTAACAAGGATTGGCAGCAATTTTATAAGGCATAAAAAATAATAAGGCATAAAAAACTCTCATTTTCTGAACCTTATCTACCATTCCATCTTGAGTCTAATATCACATGCCAGAACACCTGAGAAGAAATGTTTGCTCATTAATGGTTTTCATATATTGTTTGTTTTCTATCAAATATGTTTCTATCTATTGTACAGAATGATGACTTTTGCTGACAGTTTCCCAAAGATTCATTGTAAATATATTGGCCTGCTTGAAATGCTTATAAGTCCTTTTATCTTGATCGCTCTGATTTGGGTCAGGGACTTGAATTGCTTGGGATAGTTCTCAGAGTTTATGTTTATGTTGATAAATCCACTGCCCTATCTCAATGGTAAACTTACAGAGTCAGTATTCTTATAGTTGCACTTCTTTAAAGGAGCAGAATGGAGTAGCAATGTTACAAAATTTTGAGATTTAAAAAATCAAGTCTGCAATTTATCCCATCAGATAAAGCATAAAAAGAAGTTTAATTTGACACCTAATTTACTTTCATATCTTCAGTATTAAGAAAGTTATGGCCATTTTCATACTCGGAAATGAGCATCTTGCTTCCCATTGCCTTTCAATTGACTTAACTCAAAAGCTGTGATCTGGAAAAGTTAAAAGTCCATAACTTTCTTAAAAATTAAGAGAACTCAATGAAATTTTCAGTTATTATAGATTGAAGCATTCTGAAACAAATATTAAACAATCTTACTTGGATTACCTGAAATTAAAGCATATAATTAGTTAGTTATCTAATTGTAGCTAATTACAAAATTCAATGAGTAGATCTAAACATCTATCAATTTCTTAAGAAAAGATAAACTTTTTTTAAATTGCCTAAGTGTCCAAATAACATTCACACAATAAACCACAATATAACATAATCTTAAAATCTCATTTTCATGAATTTCTGGGCCAAATGGAAGGAATTTAGTGTTTAATGCCTGTAAATTAATGGCCATTTAAATCAACTAGCGAGTGGGTTTTAGTGGAATGCGGTGGATTGGAACGTTGCGGTTAGCGGTGAAGTCGGGGGGAAAAATATTGTTTGTTCATACATTTTTTGGGAACCCATTTCGCAACATAAAAATATTATTAAAGCCTCCCGAAAAACCAACTTTTAATATAAAAATAAACTATTTACCTTTTTTTCTCCCCTATGGAAAATCCTTCCGGTTGTCAGTGCTCACGGCTTTTGAAGGTGATTTTTAAATTACACTAGTTAATAAATAATCTAGAGTAATTTAAAAATACCTTCATTCATGAAATGTCGGAGCGATTTTTCTTCCGAAACGAAATCGCCCGACATTCATCGATTATCCAGGTCTGTGGAAAAACGGCACTTTAAGCCCGCCCCCCTCTGAAAGACGCTAAAGTCGCGCACACGGGGAGCGGCAGAAGTGCAGCGCCTCTAAAGGTAAGTTTTGCAACATACCTAAATGGAGTAATGTAAAAATAAGATGCTGATTCTGAGATGCTCAACTATTAGAATTAAAACACTATCAACTAAGCTTTTGCTCTAGAAAGTCACAAAATTATGGCGTAACTCAGCAGTCAGGCAGCATCTTTGGAGAACGTGGACAGGTGACGTTTCTGATCGGGACCCATCTTCAGACTGATTGCAAAAGGGGGATGGGGCAGGAAACAATGCTGGAAGAGAGGAGAGGCAGGACAAAGCATGACCAGTAATAGGTGAACACAGGCGAGAGGGGTTTCGCTCAGCTGTGTATAAAACATTGGACCATAAGAAATTAAAGGTTGTGGCAATGGACACGTAAAGAACTATTTGGCAAGTGCATATCAAACTGTTTAGTTGCTTTTGCATCAGCAACATATGGTCGTAGAAGCCAGTAAACTGCAGAAGTATGAAGGAATTTAACATGCATTAATCAGTTTTATAGTTTTAGAACAAAGCGGGGTTCCTCATCCTGTGTATTTCATTCAAAGAGAATGGACATAAGGAAGCAAATAGGGGAATTGAATCAAGACAAGAGGAATTGAGTCAAGAGTCAAGACTGTGGCACAGTGGTAGAGTTGCTGTCTAACAGCGCCAGAGACACGAGTTCGATCCTGACTACGGTTGCTGTCTGTACAGCGTTTGTACGTTCTCATTGTAACCTTGTGGGTTTTCTCCAGGTGCTCCTGTTTCCTCCCACATTCCAAAGACATACAGGTTTGTACATTAGGTTAATTAGCTTCGGTAAAATTGTAAATTATCCCCAGTGTGTAGGATGGTGCTAATTTATGGGTGATTACTGGTCAGTGGGCTGAAGAGCCTGTTTCTGCGCTGCATTTCTGAAAGTAAAGTTTTTAATTGTCATGTGCACCGAATGAAATTATTTGCTGCAGCATTACATGCACATTAAACACAACCAGGAAATATTAAATAATTTATCAGTTATTTTAGGTAAGGCATAGCATGACGATGCAAGACAGATTACGCACAACTTTATTGAACTGTAACGCTGTAGTTTATGGTTGACCCCGGAGTTGACCAAGGTGTGGTTGCAGAGTGTCTGGTTTTCCTGCCGACATGCCAACAGGAATATAAAGAAAATGGGTGAAAGTGCGAAACGCAGTTTTTTTAAAAGACAATGACATTTTTATTGAGACAGACAAAGCCTTTTTTTCAGAGAGAAGATTATCTCTTGTTACCATTCAGCTCATTATAGGGACCAAAGCCATGAAACACACATAACACTACTTTGTTTCTAAATCCTAAAGTAAACCTTAACCTTTTTGTTTAGCTCTTAAAAGTCATCTACAAATTGCAAAGACACATGATGCCCTTGAAATACCAAAACAGCAGAACAATGCAGAGGCTTAGTCAGTACAAGAAAAGCATTATATTGAGTAGCTTATTGACGTAAACTGAAAGCAAGTACAATGTCATTGTAGTCTTTCTATCCCATTCAGTATTTGGAACTGATTGTTAGTGATGTGTTGTTACTAAAGATGATTATCAAGTCTAACACTTTTTGGCATTCATGCCATTCTGGAACTTTTTCTAGCAAACTTAACGACTCTAGCAAACAAAGACCCCCAGTTACATAGGAATTTCTACTCACAGAGGGTGGTGAATCACTGGAATTCCCAGCCCTGGAGGGTCGTGGAGGCGAGATCATAGGTGATACTTAAAGAGGATGTAAATAAATCTTTGAAAGATTGGGGAATGAAGACTATGGACACACAGGTGGAGTTGATGCCCGGAGCAGATCAGCCAAGATTGCATGGAATGGTGCAACAGGCTAGAGGAGACCGGTAGCCTATTCCTGATCCTGAGGAACTAAATGTTCTTTAGTGTTTCATTTTTGAGCCTGGCTCTGGCCTCAAACGTCATGGTAAACACTTGAGCAGAAACATCTAGACTGATGCTCTAGTGTTGAGAGAATGTTTCATTGCCAGAGGATCCATCTCTTAGATGAGATGTTTACATAAGGCCTCAGAGGTGGTTAGTAGATCCCATGTAATATTTTGAGGTAAAGCATTGTCCCCAGTGTCCCAATGGGGTGGAAGATTGCAACCTTCACGTGGTCCGCCCCGTTTCAACTAATGCAATCAACTCGACGTGCACAAACGGAAGATTAAATAGAACATGTTGTCCTACAACTTTAGGCTGTGCACGCCACACGAAAGAAGAAGTGTTCCAATATTTACCTCTCATTTAGCAATTCCAAAACCAATATTTGGCCGTTATCATATTGTTGTTTGTGAAAACTTTTCGTGCATTAATTGGCTCCAATGTTTCCTACATTGCAATAGAGACTGCCATGTGAAGCAAGTTGGGACCTTACGGAAAGATTGCGAATGATGCTTACAAATGTAAACTGTTGAAATTATCATTTTGTGAACAATTGGGCGGCACAGTGACACTATGTAGGTATGTTGCAAAACTTACCTTGAGCAGCGCTGCCGTTCTGCCGCTCCCCGTGTGCGCGACTTTGGCGCCTTTCAGAGGGGGGCGGGCTTAAAGTGCTGTTTTTCCACAGGCAGGAAAAATCGATCCATGTCGGGCGATTTTGTTGCGGAAGAAAAATCGCTCCGACATTTCATGAATGAAGGTATTTTTAAATTACTCTAAATTATTTATTAACTAGAGTAATTTAAAAATCACCTTCAAAAGCCGTGAGCGCCGATAACGGGAAGGATTTTGCGTAGGGGAGAAGAAAAGGTAAATAGTTTATTTTTATATTAAAAGTTGGTTTTTCGGGAGGCTTTAATGATATTTTTATGTTGCGAAATGGGGTCCCAAAAAATGTATGAACAAACAGTATTTTTCCTCCCGACTTCACCGCTACCGCAACGTTCCAATCCACCGCATTCCACTAAAACCCACTCGCTAGTTGATTTAAATGGCCATTAATTTACAGGAATCAAACACTAAATTCCTTCCATTTGGCCCAGAAATTCATGAAAATGTGATTTAAAAATTATGTTATATTGTGGATTATTGTGTGAATGTTATTTGGACACTTAGGCAATTTAAAAAAAGTTTATCTTTTCTTAAGAAGTGGATAGATGTTTAGATCTACTCATTGAATTTTGTAATTAGCTACAATTAGATAACTAACTAATTATATGCTTTAATTTCAGGTCATCCGAGTAAGATTGTTTCATATTTGTTTCAGAATGCTTCAATCTATAATAACTGAAAATTTCATTGAGTTCTCTTAATTTTTAAGAAAGTTATGAGCTTTTAACTGTTCCAGATCACAGCTTTTGAGTTAAGTCAATTGAAAGGCAATGGGGAACAAGATGCTAATTTCCGAGTATGAAAATGGCCATAACTTTCTTAATACTGAAGGTATGAAAGTGAATTAGGTGTCAAATTAAACTTCTTTTTATGCTTTATCTGATGGGATGAATTGCAGACTTGATTTTTTAAATATGAAGATTTTGTAACATTGCTACACTATGGTAGAGTCGCTCCCTTACAGCACCAGAGACCTGGGTTCGATCGTGACAGGAGCCTAGCTCATGGAAGGACCATTCAGAAGCCTGTTGACAAGGGGATGAAACTGTTGCTGAGTCTGGTGGTGTGTCAAGTTTCTGTACCTTCTGCCAGACTGGAGCAGGAAGAAGGAGGAATGACTGGGGTGGGACAAGTCTTTGGTTATTTGGGCTGCATTATCCACCATAATATTCTCACGAATTACTCTTGCTGAGGGACATCTGACCCGAGTCCCTCAATACTCCAAATTAAATTCCATTCTCTAATAATCTAATCCATCCCATAGAACCACCCTCTGCCCACCTCAAACTCAACGGCACAAAAACAGACGCATTCTTCATTTTCCTGTCTCAACAGTAATAATCTGCAGGGCCATGGGCCTGAGAAATTAGATGAACCTGAAGTCCATTTTTAGCGGTATAGACGGGATGGGCCGAATGGCTTCCCCGTGAGATGTAGAGTTCACCAGTTCAATATTGGATGGCTGCTTCCCACACCTTACCGTACCAACTGAAGCCTCTCCGCCTTCTTGCTTTAAAAGGCGGCTCAAAACCCATATTTTTCACCTGGGTTTAATCCCTCCACCACCACATATCACACTTGCAATGTGCTGTTTGAAAGTGCCCTGGCAAGTTTCTCTTTCGTAAGTCTAATTGTGCAATCTTCTCTGTGACTATGGGGGCAGTTTTCGATGCAGATGCAGAAAGCATGAATGTAAGGGGCAAACGCACACACACACACACACACACACACACACACACACAGGGCGTTCTGATATTGTGGAGAATTCGCACATTTCTATGCACCTCGGAGCACAGTCGGGTTTAGCTTTCCCTTTGATTTAGTGCTCGAATTTAGGGTGCGATGGGGGTTTCAATTACTGTAATCGGCTAGACTGACTGCTCGTAAAAAAACCCAACAGCGATTACAGGTCCGAAATGAGATGAACTCATGGTACGGTTCGCCCGCGTACGTAATCCTTGTATTCCAGGAACGGGGATGGGTTGGTTTGGGGGAATTGTCACCGTGTGACAACATGTGCTGATTTACAAATTCTCATTACCATTTGATCTTTACTGTTAACGAAACTGACAAGGGAGCAGGAGCAGGAGCAGGAGCAGGAGCAGAACAAGGCAAGGCTGCGACGCGCTCTGCCTGCGTTGTCGAAACAACGGGCTGACTTCCCGTAAAGCCGATTACTCATCCAGCGCCGAGCCCACTCTGAGCTGACGCAATTGCAGCCGAGTGAAGCATTGTATTGATCCCCGGGCAAGGCCGGGAACGAGTGTTGTCATGGATCGAGTGGAAAATAACAAATAAAAAGCATTCAAATGCAATCAGCATTGCGGCGTGCTACTGCGAGGCCGGCTGGACCTTGCAAACCTCCATTAACTAGTTCACAAATGGGGGGGGGGGGGGGGGGGGGGAGACAGTAAACTGGCCAAGTTTAAAGGAGGAACAGCACCTCATATTCCGCTTGGGGAGTCTGCATCCTCTGGGCTTGAACATTGAATTTTCTCAATTCTGTTAACCCTTGCCATCCCCTCCCCTTCCCACTTCTCCCCCAGCCCTCGGGCTCCTCCTTTTTCCTTTCTTCTCCCCGCCCTCCCCCCCCCCCCCCCCCCCCCCCCCCACCCCCACCTCCCATCAGTCTGAAGAAGGGTTTCAGCCCGAAACCTGCCCATCTCCTTCGCTTCTTAGATGCTGCTGCACCCGCTGAGTTTCTCCAGCATTTTGTGTACCCTGGCCAAGTTTAAATGAAGGGAACTAAGCATGCAGATTTAATGCATAAAGATTTTACTGTACTCTGAATAGCTTTGTAGTGTTCATCATTTTCAGGCAGCATCACCCGATTCAGATTTTAATATAAAAGTGGAAAGTGAAAATTAAATGCAAGATGATGATATTTATCTTGTCTTTCAAGGTATACTGGTACGATCTGTTACCGCTCAGATTACATCAGAAACTGCTGACTCACTATTTGAGTTTCCACGTGGTATTGACATAAGCCGAAACTGTGAAATATCAGATGACCTTATATCTCCGATTAGTCACTCAAGCGTAAACAACATAACAGAGATGGGAATATTGCCCTCATAGTGCTTCCGAGTCATGCTGGAAAGAAGAGAACATGAAACTCTTGAAAACAAATTATACTGAGACTGTTCCCATTTTTGCAGTGTCAGAGGAAGAACAAGTGGTCTAAATAATGTGATTCTTTCACAACAGGCTCCTGCTACTTATAGAATAGAATAGAATAGAATGCCTTTTATTGTCATTCAAACAGCTTGGTTTGAACAAAATTGCATTTTCTACAGTCTTACATTACAAAAAACCCAAGACCCACACTTAACACAGTTTACACAAACATCCATCGCAGTGAATCTCCAACACCTCCTTACTGTGATGGAAGGCAAAAGTCTTATCTCCTCCCTTTGTTCTTCTCCCACGGTCCAGCAGTCCAACTGCAGCGTCGAGGCAAACTGGGGCTCCAGTTAAAGCCCCCGGCGGGCGATGGTAGGTCCCGTGGCCGTTTCAGCCAAGCCGGGCGATCTTAGGCCCCGCTCCGAGTCCTTTAAACCACACGATTCCAGTGGGGGAAGTTGCCATTGTGCGAGCTCCGATAAGCGGTCTCCCACCAGGAACCTGCGAGCTCCCGATGTTCCTGTCCACCAGGCCTGCGGCCGGAGCCTCCGAAACTCCGAAGTCAGGTCACAGCCGTGCGCCACCACAGCTCTTCCCATTCCGAAGATGGCCAGCTCCGCGATGTCAGGTCCGCAGGCTCCACGACTGGAGCCCTCAGGTTGGTCCTGGCCGGAGGCCACCGCCGGCTCCATGATGTTAGGCCCAACGACATCGGAGACCCGACAGGGATAAAGATAAATAATAAAAACTAGAGTCAAGACATACATTTAACAAGACAGACAACTGTAGTCGAGCCGCTGCCGATAGGCGCTGCCACACCACCTAGTATAGGTACTAATCCTCACAGTTCTTCCCACCCCATAGAGTCAGCATACTGTGCGAGATGTTTATGCCAAGGACTTACATTCCAGCTAGAATATGTTCCAGTATTGGGGAAAGATCTGCAATAATTGCCCTTGTCTGATTTATTTTCCAAAATTGGTGGCTTTATTGAAACTTTCAACACTGAATTTAGTTCCAAGGTGCCATGATGAAGTGTTCCAGGTTTTATCCCAGTGGCTATGACAAAATAGTTATTTCAAGTCACAATGATATGTGACTTGTGACTTGGAAGGATACCTTAAGGTAGGGGGTAAGGTAGTCTAATATATAGCATTGGCAAAATGCTGCCACCATTATTGACTGGTAGTGATTGCAGGCAGGACATTTGGAAACTTGTAAGTTAATCAAGTGCAATCAACCGAACTTTAAGAAAGAGAAATAGAGTTTGACCGATTTTCCAGAGTTTTTTTGCGGATGTAAGAAACAGGGTAGATAAAGGGAAATTGGTGGGTATAGTGTATTTGGATTTCCAGTTGGCTTTGGATCAAAAATGTTTTTGCATTAGACGAAATTGTAGAGGCGCAGGAATGACAATGTGGCATAAAAAGGGCAATGGCTAATTAACAGAAAACAGGAAGTTAGTCAAAAGATCATCTATCGTTCCTTCCTAACCCCATTCTCCTGCCTTCTCCCCATAACCTCTGACACCCGTACTAATCAATAATCTATATATATCTGCCTTAAATATATCCGCTGACTTGGCCTCCACAACCTTCTGTGGCAAAGAACTCCACAGGTTCACCACCCTCTGACTAAAAGAATCCTCCTCATCTCCTTCCTAAAGGAACGTCCTTTAATTCTGAGGCTATGACCTCTAGTCCTAGGCTCTCCCGCTAGTGGAAACATCCTCTCCACATCCATTCTATCCAAGCCTTTCACTATTCTGTGTGTTTTTATGAGGTCCCGCCTCATTCTTCTAAACTCCAGCGAGTACAGGCCCAGTGCCGTCAAACGCTCATCATAGATTAACCTACTCATTCCTGGGATCATTCTTGTAAACCTCCTCTGTACCCTCTCCAGAGCCAGCACATCCCTCCTCAGATATGGTGCCCACAATTGCTCACAATATTCCAAATGTGGCCTGACCAGCGTTACATCCCAGCTTTTGTATACAAGCTCTCTTGAAATAAATTTACTTTCAGAATGAATTGGTCCTTTCCAGACTATCAGTCATTAGCTAGTCAGGTGCCACAGGGAACAATGCTGGACTCGAGGATGTATTATCAGTATTGATGACTAGAACCAAGGAAATGTGTGTTCCATAGTCATGATGATGATGCACAATAATGGTGGCAGCATTTTGCTGATGATGCACAAATAGTTGTGAGGCGGATCCAAAGAATCTGCAACAACATAGAAAGGTTAAGTGAGGGGTGAAGAAGTTGGCAGGTGGAGAATAAATGAAGGAAAATAAGGGTTTCCATATTGCAAAGAAAATAACATATCACTTTTTAAATGGAACAAGACTACAAAATGTTGCGGCAATGGGGTTGTCATACATTGAACACAAAAAGTCAGCACGTAATTAGGAGGAGCTGTGGAAAGTTGACCTCATTGCTACAGATATAGAGCATAGAACTAGGGAAGCTTTGCTGCAACTTTGAACAGAGCATGATTTAGACCATACCAGCTATCCATCTTTATTTGCATTGGAGACAATACAGAATAGATTCTTGGGATTAGGGCATTGATGTATAAGCAAAGGTTGAGAAAGTTGAGCCTATACTCATTGCACCTGGAGCACCCAGAGAAAACCCATACCAATAAATATTTGTGCATCATCAGCAAATTTGGCTCCACACAGAAAAAATGTACAAACTTCATACAGAGAGCACCAGTAGTCAGGAACAAACCCTGGTCTCTGGCGCTGTGAGGTGGCACCTCTACCACTATGTCACTGTGCCACCCCAAGTGTGCAGATTCCAGGGCGGCCAACTCCCATACATTGAGCGTGAGAGTCGCACATTTCAGAAATTCTCACGCTCGCACGCTGATGACAGAACTTCTCACGCTAAAAAAAAAGTTGAAATATATTAATTAATTAATTAATTAAGTCACACTCCTCCACACTCACCAATGAGAATAGTTTCCTGTTGGCGGGTTTCCCTTGAAAACTAGCAGTGTGATTGGCTTAAGCCCATCGCACACTATTTAAAATGGCAATGTAGACAAACATGCTGGAAAAACTCAGCGGGTGAGGCAGCATCTATGTCTAAGTTTGACCCTTCTTCAGATTCAAGCATTTCTCCAGCATTTTTGTCCACTGCTCCATAGATGCTGCCTCACCCGCATTCACATTCCCGTGCAGATGGTGTGATAGGTGATCCAGCACTGACACCCGAGGTACCCCTCACACCTCCCACCCTCACCTCCGGCTGCTCTTTGTCTGTCGGCCGCTCTGTACACAACACATGGAGTTTTAACCCCGGCCTGGAGCCAGGAGCGGACCAGGGCGAGTGGGGGCGTCGGTGCCGCCTCCAGAGCCGCGGGGATGAATCTCGGGCTAAGGCTCCGCTCCGATTCCAGGCCCCCGGATCACTGACCCTCACCTCCCCCGGATCCCCGGGTCACTGTCTCTCACCTCCCCTGGACCCCAGCTGGACACAGAGCACCTGGGCCTGGGGGGGGGGGGTGTGGGAGAGAGAGAGGGAAATGCTCCCCGGACATCGTCAAGTCTCCGCTCACTCCGCTACACTGACACACACTCTCACACACAACCTAACACACATAAGGTTTAAAGGGAAATGGGCCAAATGCGGATACATGGGACCAGGTTAGATGGGGCATCTTGATCTGCATGGACAAGTTGGGATGAAGGGCCTGTTTCAATGCTGTAAGACTGTGACACACTGTAGAAAGGGTGCAATTGCTCTGGAGTGGATCCAGGGGCGATTTATGAACATATTGGCAGGGCTGGAATTTTTTTTCACTTTGAAGAAAGATTTGATAACTGGGATTGTATTCTGTGGTGAAGAAAAGACTTAGTTGAGGTGAATAATATTTTGAGAATAGGACCTGTTTCACTTAACAAAGAGTGTAGGAAGGAACTGCAGATGGCAGATGGTGAAGATAGACACTCAAAGCTGGAATAAGTCAGCAGGACATGCAGCATCTCTGGAGAGAAAGAATAGGTGTTGTTTTGGGTCGAGACCTTCAGACTGAAGAGGTTGAAAACCAGCCATAAAACACGATGACTGTAGATGTGTGTTATCCAACTAAGGGCTGAAATGGGAATCATGTGTTCATCTTTATTGACGTGACACCACAATAAATATATTACAGAAAAAATTATGTAATGGATGGCACGGTGGCGCAGCGGTAGAGTTGCTGTCTTGCAGCACCACAGACCCAGATTGGATCCTGACTACGGGTGCTGTCTGTACAGTATTTGTACATTCTCCTTATGACCACATGGGTTTTCTCTGGATATTCCGGTTTCTCCCACATCCGAAAGAAGTGCAGGTTTGTAGGTTAATTGGCATCTGTAAATTGTCTGTGGCATGTGGGATACAACTGGTGTAAGGTAGATTGCTGGTCGGTGTGGACTTGGTGGGCCGAAGGGCCTGTTTCCATATATATATATTTTACATATATATCTTAATTTAATTGAACCATATACGGTTGAATATGTGGCATTATTTTTGTCTTGTTTCTATAGTCAAAGGGTAAGGTTGATTGATTTATTTGTGCAGAACAGTGATGGAAGTCTGACTCCTCTTGCCTTGTTTCTATGTTTTTTTTTCGCTATATATATGCAAAATAGCATGAATTATAATCTGATTTCCATACATGAATATACTAAGGTCATTCATGTGCTGTACCTGTTGATCAGAGCCTGGTACTACTGTGGAATGTAATTAGGAATGTAATTTAGCCTAACCTTATTCATACCTAATCCAATTTGAAGCATAAATGTTGCATTCAAGAGTAAGTTAAAAGACTCACTACAGTATGCACCAGATTGCACAATTTCAAGCTGAAAAATGCAAAAGCACCCCCCTCCCAACCCTCTCCCCCTCAGTCGATACGCTCCCTCGCAATTTCTCACTCTCAAATCTCACCCAATGTTGGCAGCCCTGAGACTCACCCTCATTTATCACCAACAGATTGATTAGCACTGTATTTTACATGAGGTGTTCCTTGTGGTGTATTCTGAGAAGACCAACATGCCAAGGAAAGTGGTCCTGTGATCTGGCCAAAAATATTCTGGCTTTCCAGAAGGTGAAACTAGCCATAATGGAGTATCAACAACTACTTCCAAACAGTTAACCAAGGTGCAGCCTCAGCAGAAGGATGTAAAGTAACTCCATCTAAATGGAGACTACCAAGGGGCCACCAAGTATGGGGACATTGAATGATCAGCTGAATTGCAGGCTACATACACACTTTGGACTTTAGCCTGGGACTAAATAAATAGCTGAAGCATCCACTGAAGAAACTGTTTACAATGCAATTGATAACCGATTGCACACAATGAAAAGGTACTGACTGGGCATTTATATGACCCTGTATGAGGCAACAGATATGGAGGCCAGTGATAAACGTACCCAGGACTAAATGCCCACCCAGATGGGCTGAGTAGCCACATTATCACAGAATTATCTATGATAATGTAGCCACAGAAATTAGTAAGAGTTATTTGGTTCATCATGAATTTCCGCAGCTTTAGAAGGAATAGAGGCATTGATGTCCATTACCCGAAGAATCATGTGGGTGAACAAGGACAGATTGCTGGTGATATTTACAGCATGAACTTGAAACTCTCGACTATCTCCACCTCAGCAGCCATTGATACAGACTACTCCAGAAGTTGATGACCAATTCCTTTGTGTTGCTGACATTGACACCGTGCTACTAAACTCTTTATTAGGGAATGTCATTCCCTTTATCCTTTATCTGTGCACTGTAGAGGGCTTAATTGTAATGTGTAGGAATGAACTGCAGATGCTGGTTTAAATCGAAGGTAGACACAAAATGCTGGAGAACTCAGCGGGACAGGCAGCATCTCTGGAGAGAAGGAATGGGTGACATATCGGGTCGAGACCCTTCTTCATGTATAGTCTTTCCGCTGACTGGATAGCACGCAACAACAAAGCTTTTCACTGTACCTCGTCTTGGGTAGAGACTGTAGATGTCGGGAGCTCCAACGATGCAGAAGGTTCGACCAGCCCCGACCCGGGGTCCGATTGCCAGCGCGGGGGTGCTGCGATCCCCCCCCGATGCAGAAGCTTGATCGCCCCAACGAGGAGGGCTCGACCGCTGGCTACAGGGGTACGATCGCCCCTGACTGATGGAGAACAAAGAAGGGTAGAGATTGAACTTTTTTCGCCTTCCATCACAGTGAGGAATGTGGAGGAGTCACTGTGGTGGATGTTTATGTTAAAATGTATTTTGCGTGTTCTGTTGCTTTTTATTTGTATGACTGACTTGGCAAACAAAATTCCTCGTATGTTGCAAAACATACTAGGCTTATAAAATATTATTGTATTGTATTGTATTGTATTACACGTGACAATAAATTAAACTAAACGTTATCTAATTCTTGTCCTATGTTTCATCATAATTTGAGATCTGACCTGCTATGGTGGTGTCATCTGCAAACTTGTAGATGTAGGTAAAGCAGATATTTGGCCAGATATTTGTGAGTCTATAGCGAGTATAATAAGGGCTGAGTTTGTAGTCTTGTATGGCACCGGTATAGAGAATGATTCTGGAGGAGGTGTTACCTACTCTTACTGATTGTGGTCTGTGGGTCAGAACTGGGAGATCCAGTTGCAGAGAGAGGTGCTGACTCCTAGGTCCAGGAGTTTGAAGATACGTTTGGTATGAATGGTATGCTGTTGAAATAGCAGCTATTTTCTTGAATTGTTTTCTCTGATGCGCGGAGGCTGAGGGAGTGATCTGATACATGTATATAAAATGTATATAAAATCATGAGAGGCATACAAAGGGTGGAAAGTCAATCTCTTATCTCTGGGTAAAGATGTCAAATTCAAGAAGACATAAGTTTACAGTGAGAGGGGGAAAGATTAAAGGAGATTTGCAAGGCATGTTCATTTTACACAGAGAGTGCTGGGTGTCTGGAACTTATTGCCAGGGGAAGTGATGGAAATATGTAATAGCAACATTTAAGAGGCAATTATTGTTACGGGACTCTGAAGTAGGTGTCTTTGTTATCCAGATGTTGCAGAGATGAATGTAGGGCCAGGGAGATAGAGTCTGTGTGGACCTATTGTGGCGGTAGGTGAATTGCAGTGGATTTATGCTGGGAATCTGCTTATTGAACCTGGTGCCAAACTAACAGTCCACTCACATGCATGCATTAAGAATAAAGCGTAAGCCATTTAGGACTGAGATGAGGACAAACTTTTTCACCCAGAGAGTTGTGAATCTGTGGAATTCTATGCCACAGAGGGCAGTGGAGGCCAATTCACTGGATGTTTTCAAGAGAGAGTTAGATATAGCTCTTTGGGCTAACAGAATCAAGGGATCTAGGGAGAAAGCAGGAACATGGTGCTGATTTTGGATGATCAGCCTTGATCAAATTGAATGGGTGTGAAGGGCCAAATGGCCTACTCCTGCTCCTATTTTCTATGTTTCTATGTGATGCAGCTAGTGACTTCATCTTTTTCATCAGATGGAACTGAGGGAAAGAGTTACTGCAAGTCATGGGTAATTTAAAATTTCAAATTAATTAAGTTAATGTATTTAATTGTTTTTAATCTATGTGGATGAAGAGTTGTGACATAAAACCTATTTTTTAATGTATTTTAATTTTTTTTTAATATTTGTGAATAATTCGGACTGACAGTTTTGATGCTAGTAAGCGTGGGAGAAGCATTAAAGCTATTCTTTTATTGATTGTAATTTACAGTAGGAGGGTGCTGTGTGTCATGGGGGCACCGATGTCAGGTCAGAGCTGGGTTTAGCAACAAAAAAATCTGTCCCAATTCAAGGGTTACACGAAAAGCTGGAGAAACTCAGCGGGTGCAGCAGCATCTAAGGAGCGAAGGAGATAGGCGACGTTTCGGGTCGAGACCCTTCTTCAGACCATCTCCTCTCTGTCCCAATTCAATGTGCATCTCGCAGTGAGGAAAGGAGTGAATGTGGGAAAAGCATTACTCCCAGGAAATTCCATTGCACCATTTATAGTTTAGTTTAGTTTAGTTTAGTTTAGTTTAGTCTAGTTTAGAATACAGTGCGGAAATAGGCCCTTTGCCCCACCGAGTCTGCACTGACCAGCAATCCCCGCACACTAACACTATCGTACACACACTGGGGACAATTTACAATTTTACCAAGCAAATTAACCTACAAACCTGTTTGTCTTTGGCATGTGAGAGGAAACCGAAGTACCTGGAGAAAACCCACGCGGTCACGGGGAGAACGTACAAAATCCGTACAGATAGCACCTGTAGTCGGGATTGAACCAGGGTCTCTGACATTGTAAGACAGCAACTCTGCCGCTGCACCACCATGCTGCCCCATATAATAAAAAACAACAAATCATGTTTTATTATAAATGGATAGAGGTCAGGCTGCAATAGTTCCAAAACGGTGCCCTGAACCTGCAATTATAATGACAGTGAATTTGTCACGGCTCATCATTAAATATGCAACTAACTAATGGCACAATGTAATATCTGCAGATGCTTAGTTTAATGTGGAAAGCTAGACCTTTCCTTCAATGGCATCCTGCTCCCTTCCTAGATGTACTGTTGCTGTCTTTCTAGAAGATTAATTAATATGTCACAAAATATGTCACCTGCATTGTTTGCAGTAAAATTCAAAACTTGTTCATCAATAATAAGCTAATTATAGCAGAACAGTCTGACTGTGAAAGGCTGGTCCTAGAATCCATTAAAACAGCGCAGTAACAGGCCCTTCGACCCACAATGCCCAAAGGCCCATCGGGCCACATCACAGAGGATCTGACATGGACAACACACGATGCCGCACTGCTGAGTAAGGTAAGGCAGCGCCTTTACCACCTCAGGCAGCTGCGGAAATTCAGAGTCTCTCTGAGGATCCTTCAGTGCTTCTACTCTGGGGCTGTAGAAAGCATCTGTCCAGCAACATCCCAATCGTTTTGGGAACAGCTCGGCCCAGGACAGGAAGGCTCTGCAGAGAGCAGTGCATTCGGCCGAACGCACTATGGGAACAACACTCACCCCCCTGCAGGACCTATACACCAGGAGGTGCAGATCCAGAGCCAGCAGCATAATGAGGGACCCCTACCGCCCCAGCAATGGACTGTTCCAGCTGCTAAGGTCAGACAAGCGCCTCCGCTGTCACGCTGTCATCCTCCAGAGAGGATGAGACGCAGTTTTTTGCCACAGGCCATCAGGACTGTAAACCTCCTATCTCACCAGGAACTAATTTACTGTTGTGTTGTGTCTTTTTTTAATATTTTTTTTTCTAAAATATAAATACTGGTTCTGTTCTACTCTGTTCTGTTGTTCTGTAGTTTTTGCACAATCCGCAGGCATTTACACTTTCATTTCACTGCCCATCTTGTATGGGTGTGTGACAAATAAACTTGACTTGACTTGACTTAACGTCTGTGCCGAACATGATGCCAAGTTAAACTAATCTCCTCTGTCTGCATGTGATCCAAATGCCTCTATTCTCTGCATATCCATGTATTTATTTAAAAACCTCTTAAACGCCACTGTAGTATCTGCTTCCACCAACATTCTTCACACTGTGTTTTAGGCACCCACCATTCACTGTGTAAAAATCTCACCCCGCACATTTCCTTTAAACTTTCCCTCTCTGACCTTAAAGCTATGGCCTATCGTTTTTGATATTTTCACCTAGGGAAAAACACTCGGACTAGGATACTCAGACTTTTATGTTCTATTAGATTTCCCCTCAACCTCGTATACTCCAGTGAAAGTATCCAAATTTATCCAACCTCTGCTGATAGCTCATATCCTCTAATCCAGGCACCATCTGGTGAACCACTTCTGCACCAAAGCCTCCATATCCTTCCCGTAATGGGGCGACCAGAACTGCACAGAATACTTCAAATGGAGCTTAAACAAGGTTGATTTCTGACTCATACTCAATACCAATGTTTTCTTTAACACCCAATTTACCTGTGTTGCCACTTTCAGGGTGCCATGGACTTGGACACAGAGAGCTATCTGAACATCAATGCTGTGTACTTTAGCTGTATACTTTTCCTTTACATACCACCTCCCAAAGTAGAACACCTCAAACTTCCTCAGAATAAAACTAATTTTAAAAAAACGTTTAAACAAATTGTATCTGTTTTTCTCTGTATGTCTCTTTCTTGTTTTCTTGTGCTTGCCCCAATTTGTATTTTCTTTTCTGAACAATGATTTCAATGTGTTCAATCTTCAATATTTTCAGGTATTTATTTCCTGCTTTGTAATCTGTGGAAATTCTTCATTCTGAGTATTTAATGAGCTTGTCTGCTCTATTCCATGTAGATTTACGTCAACAATCCCCAGTGGTTGGTGATAAATGTATAATAATATCAGAATTGAAAAAGCTGAAATTCTAGAGCAAGCATTTTTTTTTACACAACAAAGACAGTTTACCCTTTGCTACTGCCATAACATCGAGGCCAATTATTTTTACATCAAAGTTTATAATTCAGAGTTTCATTTCTTAAGGAGTTCCTCTACAATCATGCACGGGAGAAAATATTAAGTGCTTAGTTAAAGAAAATGATATTTTGCTGTATAATGTTAGGAAAAAAATATTTAATTAGGTGAACTGGACATGGTAGTTCAAACTTGAAGAGTTTTCTAAAATTACAATTGAAGAAGTTGTCATCAATACCAATCAATTTGACCCTTAGTATGGAAGAACAAAAGTGTTTTTGTTATATTTATACAAATCTACACTTGAGTAACCCAGTAAAGAGATGACTGTAAACAGTGATCTTTTTATACCTTAACACATATGTCCACTGTACCCTTAACACAGTTATAAATAAGATCTACTTATGGGAATCACCATTAAAGTTATGATAGAAAAACACCATATTTCAAGATACATTATTCTTCAATGACCAACAGGAATCATTACACCAGTCTTTTGCAAGGATTCTATGCAGTAATCATCAAAATAAACCAATCATATTAGTAGCTATTTTATCTTTACAGACATATACATTAATTTATCAAAATTGCTTCCTGGTCCATAACCCAGTGCTTCTTTTGTGGACAAAAATATGCTGCTACACACCTTTAATAAACATTCATATCACGTGGCCAGAAAGAAGAATAATAATGTTTAACGGTTCAGATGTGTGCCACAAAGAAAGCCCTGCATAAACCTTTCACCGTGTCAGAAGTTTGAGTGAAGTGTTTGTGCCCACTTTTAAAAGAGCTTGAGCAAACATACTTAAATCAAAGGTGAACATTTAGCATGGTTTGCCATGTAAGCCTATATAGCATGTCCAGTTTTTGTCATCATGACATGTTAATTAAAAACGTCCAATATTTCCAAATGCTTACATTAAATTCTCAGTTTTGTCTATGTAATTTTCTTCAGTAGGGAGGAACATCTTAAAGCCACAGAACTTTTAATATTCAAAACAAGGGGCGAGGTTGTGCTCACCCTACCAGCCCCCAGCTTGTATTGCTCTGCACCTACACATTTACTGCATTACTCAAGCATAATATGGATGGCTAATCTCACTGGCCCAGTGCACCCTGAGGCTGGGTAGTCAGGTCAGCATGGCGACTAGGCAACATACCATTGAGGCCCTGCTTTTGGAAACCCTCCAATATGAATTAGGGGTCTGGCTCGAAGGGCCGAATGGCCTCCTCCTGCATCTATTTTCTGTGTTTTTCTAATATAGTTTAATACAAACAGTGTACGAAAGTGTGCAATGTACAAAATTATGAGAGGAATGCATCGGGTAGATGCACAGATTCTCTTGTCCAGGGTAATGGAACCAAGAATCAGAGGACATAGGCTTAAGGTGAGGGAGGGGGGGGGGGGGGGGGGGGGGGGGAGGGGGAATCTGAGGAGTAACTTTTTCACACAAAGGGTGGTGGGTGTATGGAACGAGATGCCAGAGGAGATAGTTGAGGCAGGTATTGCCGCAACTTTTATGAAACATTTAGACAGGCAAATGGATGTGACAGGTTTAGAGGAATATGGGCCAAATGCAGGCAGGTGGGACTAATGTAGATGGAACATGTGGGTCGGTGTGGGTGTTAGGTCGAAGGGCTTGTTTCCACGCTGTAAGACTCTATGACTCAATGACAAAACAAAAATGAAGTTGACGTTTTAATTAACAATTTTAACAATTGTTAAATGTGACATTCAGAGTAGTATAAAAACAATTAAAATGTAAGTAACTTATTACATAAAAATGGTTACATTTCCATATCTTCTTTGACCTCTAATTCATATTTTTATTGGTATTACTTTATTATTTTACTGTCATGTGCAACAAGATACAAGATAAAGTGAAACAATTTGTTTTGGACACTATCCAGATAAATTATATCATGCATGAGTACATCAGATAGTGCAAAAGCGAAAATCAACAGAGTGCAGAATATGGTGTTACAGCTGCAGGAAACGTGCAGATAAAATACTAAGATTAAATGAGAACTTACCAGTTTGAAGTTTGATCTTTATTTTATGAGGAGTTACGGTGAGCGATTACGTGAAGAAGCCCCGCCAGTGCGCATGCGCTTCAATCTTCAAAGCAGCAGCTTGAAATCACAGTAACTACAATCGAAGTGATATAGTAAGACTCAGAAGACTAGAACAACTAGATGATCTTTGCGATTATGCGGGCCTGGAGCGGAGGGCACGTTATCGCTCACCGTAACTCCTCATAAACTAAAGATCAAACTTCAAACTGGTAAGTTCTCGTTTAATCTTACTATTTTACTTTGGAGTCACGTGATTCCCTGAAGATTTCAAAGCTCTGTGATTTCATGCCGTAGATCCAGTTCCATATGACACACTGCTTCGGTTGACACAGGATAAACAAATAATGTATTGAACATTGTTTAAATTATACAATGAACATTTTTAATAGTAAAAGAACAGTAATAACCCCTCTCTCCGAGGGGGAAATTACAAAGGAGCTCAAAACAGAACCCAAAACAGCATGCCCAAACCCTTCCACTGTGAGGACAGGTTTATCATAAAATCGTGAAAAGGTTCCTTCACTGGACCATCCTGCGGCCCCGAGGATTTGGTCTAAAGGCACGTTCTGCGCCTTTGCTGCAGATGTTGACGCTGCCCTGGTGGAGTGAGATTTAAACACATCAGTGTCTACTCCAGCACAATCCAGAACCTGTTTCAGCCATCTAGAAATAGTTTGTACTGACTATGCATTTTTTTGTGGCTGATGAGCATCACTGTTTCAGAGCCTCTGAGACTCTTGGTGACCTTGATATATTGACTCAGGTGCGTAACTACACATAGCCTCAGGTCAATGGGGTATGCGTTAGAGCTTATTTTGGTTGCAGCCGTTCCTGGCCTGCTTTGTTTGATTAGATCATATACATAAAATTTAATATTATCTACAGAAGAATGCATGCTGTCCAGTCGTAGCTTTTGCAATGTCTGGACCCGTTGCGCTGAGACTAGAGCCATGAGCATGACCACTTTGAGCGTTAACTTATGGAAAGAGAGAGATGTAATTGGAGCCCATTGCCAAAGCAGTGTGAGAACTATGCTCACATCCCAGATTTACGTATATCTAGGTCTGGGAGGGTTTTTGTTAAAAATACCTCTCATGAATCGGGACACCAATGGATGAGACGCGACAGAGTGTTGTCCCGACCCTTGCCCAAAATAGGAGGACAAAGCACTTAGAGCACTATTGATGGCACTATAGCTCAATTGCTCATTAAAATGCAATGTAGCAAGGAACTCCAATACATCCGGTATGCCTGCAGTATGATAAAATATGTTTGACTGTAAACAGAACATCTCCCATTTATTAATATGAGATACATATTGTTTTTAGTACTGTCTCTCCAGGCCGCAGTAATCACATCCACAGTCCTACTCGATAGTTCGAGCCCCTGGAACAGTCTGGTCAGAATCTGCAAATCAACAGATTAATACAATCATGTAAAGGGTGACTCGCTCCTGTCACAGGGTGAACCAACAAGTTGCTGCATTTGGGGATAGTCATGAATGGCTGTGTCATCAGTCTCAGGACCAATGGGAACCATGGCTGTGTGGGCCAGTCAGGAACTACCAAAATGCCTGAAGTGGAGTCCTGCTCTATTTTGGTGAGACATTGACTGATGAGGCAGAATGGGGGAAAAGCGAAAAAGAACGTAAGTCCCCAATGTAGCGAGAATGCATCCACCTCTACTGCCCCTGGATCCGGTTCCCATGAGATGTATTTAGGTAACTGGTGATTTAACCTGGATGCAAACAGAGCTATGTCTGGCAATACCGGCTGACAATCATTTTGAAAACTTTTGGATTCAGCATCCATTCTGTGTTGTCATTAAATCTATGTGACCTGGTGTCTGTCACCACGTAATCTCTACCTGGTAGGTAGATAGCTGAGACCCTGATGTTTCTCGTAATGCACCAGTTCCAAATGAGGTTAGCCAGATTATCACATGATACTGACCTTATTCCACCCATGTGATTGATATATGCAAAAGCTGTGGTATTGTCAATCTGGAGCTGAACATGTAAATCATGCATTGTTGAACAGTATGCTTTTAGGCCATAGAATGCACCCAACAATTCTAAGTAGTTTAATCCATGCTTCTGCAGGATTAATGCCTCTTGCACACTCCACCTGCCGCCACAGCTAGACTTGGTATCTGTGGCTCCCCATCCCGAAGCACTCACATCAGTTTGTAAAATAACTGAAGGTTGTTGAGTCAGAATGTCTCTAGTACATCGTGAGACATTAGTTATCCACCATTGCAACTCGGCAATAGCTTCGGCTGGCAACTGCATTGGTCTATCGTAATGACCTGCATGTTCTTTCAGTGCTTGTTCTTTAGCTTGTTGCACATTCTGATAGTGCACTCCAGGGAAAGCCGCCACTAATTTACCAATCACACTGGCTACTCGTCGGATGGAGGGTTGTTGTTCATCTACCAGATTGCTACAGGCCTCCATAATTTCTAAAGTTTTGGCCGTAGGCAAAGTTACTGACATGTTAGTTGAATCAATGATGAACCCCAAATAGTCAATCATTCTAGATGGTACTAATTTGGATTTAGTTGGATGGATGAGGAAACCTAACCTCTCCAACAGGTGTCTGGTAATTGAAACCGATACTTCAGCGGCATCCTGCGTTTTGCCTATGATCAGAACATCATCCAAGTATGCCATCACAATGTGATTCTGAGCGCGGAGTAGCCCTAATACTGATTTCAACAATTTTGTAAATAACCCAGGGGCTGAGGTTAACCCATTGGGCAAAGCTTTAAATTGCCACAACTGTCTCATCCAACTAAATTTTAAGTATCTACGGTATTGGTGATAAATTGGTACTGAATAATATGCATCTTTCAGATCTATGCTTGCCATATAACACCCTTTGGATACCAGTTGCTTAGCAGTACTGAAACTTTCCATTTTAAAATGTCTATACTGGACATAAGAGTTAAGTCGGGTTAGGTCCAGAATGACTCAACACCCACCATTCTTCTTTTGTCTGGGGAATATATTGGACACAAATTGTTGAGGCTGATATGCCATCCTTTCAATTACCCCTTTTTGGAATAATATTCCAATTTCATCATTCACCTGTAGAGATTCTGGTTTTGAAAAAACCAATACCCGACTACGTGTATTTTGTACGGGTGGATGTACTTCCGAGATAAACTCGAGACTTCGAGACCCCCTGATATTGCCCAGTATAAATAGATCTGATGTTATGCAGCACCATTCATCATAGAAAAATTGCAACCTACCCCCGACCGGTGACTGATCTCGAGTGGATATATTCTGGACAAGCCCAGTTACTCGTACCTCCATTGTTGCTGGATTTCTCGGTCTCCTGGCCCTGTTGAGGGTGTGCATTGGTGCGTGCCAATGGCGTGTAGCTGGAGCCGCCCGGCTTGGTCCTTGACCTGCACCAGCGTCTGTAGCCCGTCTGAAAGGGTATGGTTTGCGAGGCGGCATTCTGCCCCCGGGATGAGTTTAGATGAGGCCGATTGTTTTTGACTCATCGTCCAGGTCTTTCACTTGTTTCGGCAGATCCTCCCCAAATAGCAGATTGGTGTCTGGATATTGGAGGATCTGCACAAGGCTGCGAACCGCGGGTTGAGCGTAGGCTTGATGGCTATTTTCCATAAATAATTAATTTCAAAATGGGCATTACACAGCAGGGCCAGCATATCCTGCTGTGTGTTTGATAGTGGTGCCCCTTGTACCATTCGCCCAAACGCCGTTATTTCTCCAGCAACCAGTTTCAGGACTTTCTGCAGCCTCAACTCATGTGCCCTCATGGATGCACCCATTTGCCCCCAGATAGCCTGGTTCACTGTGGGCACTTTGAGCGATGCATAGTTAACAGGTGTTTCATATCTTCGTGAGGTTTCCTTCATTATGGAGTCCTGGAGCTGGTGAGAGGCCATATAGTTGATATTGCTGGCCAGGCTTTCGTCCATCTCCTCACCAGTTCCAGCTGGTATGGCAAATTTGCTTGCCACGTTCGGCACATCTGGAGCAAAGCTCATGTGCTTTGGTGCATGCTCTTCTGCAGTATCACCAACTTCAGGGTCAGAGTCATACTGCCCTGGCTCTCCCGGCTCATGCTCAAGGGAGGTATCAGGCAGCCCTTGACATGGCGCTGGTGGTATGGGTCCCCATGCAGACTCGAATGCATATGGATCTTCCTGTCGGTATAGCTCTTCACTACACGGACCTCTGCTAGAGGTTGCTGCTGAGAGCTGCTGGGGAACCCTGGGGGTATAAAACCCCGGCTGGAACACCTCATGGTTGAGCATTTTATCTATGAGGTGTTCCATGTTGTCCAGACGTCCCCAACCTTTCTATTGGAAGGGTCTGGCCTTCCTGGCCTGACTCATCAGAGTCAACAGGCCTGGACTATTTCCTCTTGGCCTGCCTCCCGACAGGAGTGGCCACAGTGCTCTGAAGCATCGGAGTTGCTGCCGCTGGCTGAACTGCCGGCGGCTCTGCCGGCGTACGCTCGCTGACCGCGGTCCCAGGGTAGGTTTTTTACTTTTAACGGCGGCATCCCTCGCCTTACTTTTTGTTATTTTTTACATTCTGAAATTGTTTCTGCTGGTTCCTGCAACCAGCCTTACAGAACCTAAGTAAACCGCAGTAAAGTTTTAAAGCACTTACCTGCGGGTTTTTAACTTACCGCTGGTTGAGCTGTGCTCTCCAGCCCGTCGGTGCGCCATGCATCTGACGTACTGACGCGCATGCGCACTGGCGAGGCTTCTTCACGGAATCACTCACGTGACTCCGAAGTAAAATTAAAGATCAAAAATTGAGGAGGGGATGCCCAACCCGACCTACCCAGCATCTTCTTGCCCTACTATGCACATCTTCTATGCTCTTGTGTGTATATCATCTTTGTTCTCACTCTCTAACTGCTCCCATTCACTCTTTGATAAGATACCATGTTTACGTACCAGGTAGCAGGCTTATCTCTCCTAGGGTTGCCAACTTTCTCACTCCCAAATAAGGGACAAAAGGTCAATATAAGGGACAGATTCCAGACAGCAATTCGTTGACCGACTCGGCCATGGCTGGGTGAATGATAAGTACCCTCGAACCGAGTAGTAACAGTAGTAGAAATATCAACAGAAAATATTGGAAATACTCAGCATGTCAGGCAATTCGTTGAGGGGAAGAGAAACAGAGCTGACATTAAAGGTCAAAGACTCTTCGTGAGAACTGGGAAGGAAGTAAGAGAAGCGGAATAAACTGCAAGGAGAGAGAGGGAAAGAGATTCCTTTGGTTGCTTAAAGCCAGGATGATGGTAGAGATTAGGGTTGCCAACTGTCCAATATACGGGATGTCCCAGCTAATACGGGACAGTTGGCAACCCTAATCTCTCCTTGCAATTTATGCAGCTTCTCTTACTTCCTTCCCAGTTCTCACAAAGAGTCTTTGGTCTTTAATGTCAGCTCTGTTCTCTTCCCCTCAACAAATTGCCTGGCATGCTGAATATTTCCAATATTTTCTGTTGATAATTCAGAACACCAATGTTTTAGTTGTCAAGCACCATAGGACCAATGAGCTATATTGCAGAGATATAGTTACGTATACTGATGGATTGGAAATCCAGAGACTTGGTTAATAACCTGGAGACAGGAATGTTAATCCCACCATATTGGCTGTATGAATTTAGATCACATTAACTAAATAATCAGGTGGAATATTTTAAAATGTTGCTCTAACTATTGTGTGCGTAAAACTACAAGATTGTCAGCAAAAATGATATGGTTCATTAACACATTTTTGGGGAAAGTTTATCTTATATGTGAGTACAAACTCATACCACGAGTTTAACTGGTAATTGCCCTTTCAAATGGCCCAACAAGTTATTCAGTTAAAGGGCAGTTAAGATAGACAAAGTGCCAGAGTAACTCAGTGGGGGGAAAGGCAGCATCTCTAGATAGAAGGATTGGGTGATGTTTCGGGTCGAGACCCTTCTTCAGACTATCTGCAGAAGGGTCTCGACCCGAAACGTCACCTATTCCTTCTATCTAGAGATGATGCCTGTCCCACTGAGTTATTCCGGCACTTTGTGTCTATCTTCGTTGTAAACCATCATCTAGATAGATGGAATGGGTGACGTTTCGGGTCGAACTTCTTCCTACACAAAGGGCAGTTAAGGATGGACAATAATTGTTGGTATCAATAGTGATACCCACATCCTGTGAATAAAGACAAATAAAATGAATGTTGCAATCACCTAAAAAACAATCACCTCAGCATGGTTGATATATTTGCCTGGGTATACACAAAATAAACTCTGATTTAACACAAAAGTCCTCCATCAACAAATTCCCAACAATAGACCCCTGCAATCCAGCAACCTAGATTCATTGGGAAACTTGTAGAGTGTGAAACAGTATCCCAGTCATGAAACCGATTCTTACAAATGGTTAAGATCTGCAAAGAAATGCGAAATCACCTCAGTTACGCAAGTACAGACTTTGTTCGATCTGAGAAAACAGATTTTGGTTTTCCCAATGTTAAACCTGAAACCAGGCTGGTGGTTTATAAAACCATTGTTCGCCCTTTCTGCTCCATGGAGCTGTGACGTTGATAGTTTTTATGAGACTTCTCAAAATACTGGAGCAGTGCCACCAATGTTTTATGGGGATGATCTTACATATACATTCACAGGATAGGTGAACCAATACAAACATCTCTCAAATGCAAATACGACAAGCATTGAAGCAATGATCAATCACAAGTTGGCAATTCCCAGAGCAAACCATTTTCTCTGAGTTCAATGCTGGTAGGAAGGGCAGAGAACGCATTTCAAGGACAACCTCAAAAGATACACAAAGAACCAAAGCATGAACACCAAGCTGTGTCAGATGATCACACAGGACCTCACCAGATGGACAGAGTGGCTTTTGCAAGGATTTAAACATGAAGAAACAACAGGAGGGCAACAAGAAATGGAGAAGTGGGAATAAAAGAAAGAGATCAACAAACTAAGTCTGCCCATCCCACTCAAAAAAATATATTTCCAAGTTAGCAGAATTTATTAACTCCAGATCGGACTCATTGGACATTTTTGGACCGTTAAAAACAATCAACCTTCATTGTGAGGGATTATCAGTGAGTGAACAGTTGTAGAAAAGTGCCCATGGCATTTTTTTCACCTTGATAAAAACATCTCTGTTACAAAGCAGTGCAACCTCAGGCTCACGATGAGCAGCATCTCAGGGGATAGACAGTAATATTGTTATAACCTCGTTAGAAGCGGTAGAGTACATTTCCTGCTTTAAGTGGAAAAGAAATATCAGGACTACCATCACTCTGCTATGATTAAAACTAAAGTTCTGTCTAAATTATTTGAATTGCATTTTGTTTATTTTCATTACTATAATTAGTGGCCACACAAATATGCGCATACACTATTTTGGTAATGTGGGTAACAGAATACAGTATTAAGATCCATACATGGCATTCTGAGCGTGTGCCTTCAATGCATTTCCTGATTGGCTACTGGAGGTATTAATAGGGACGTAGCAGGAAACTGTTTCTAGGTAACCACTGAATACAAATACATACAAATGTGCACAGTTACGTAAATGCCCCGAAGCACAATTTTAAAGGAACACTCCAGGTTTCAAACCATGCCTAAAAACAAACAGAATATTCTTCACGTTTTCTTTTTTTTTAAATAGTTTTTCAGCTAATGTTTAGCAGCAAACATTAGGAACAACTTTTAACGTATCTGAAAACTAGGGATGATTTAAAGTGACATTGGAGAAATAACGAGGCTTTAATTAAATTGTGGGATGAACTTAAAAAAATAGCAGCAAAGACAAACAAAATTAGAGATAACTCTTGGTATAATGGACCATGGCGGGGGGGAAAGATGTCTTTCACGATTGTCCGCTATAACCGAGTAAGGGGGGTAAATATGTACAGTATTGGAAAAACAATGATTCAATTATTCTAGTCAATGATTCAATGTTACTTTATTGTCACAGGTACTAAGTGAAATGTTTTGTTTTCATGCTTTCCGGCAACATCATGTAGCAGACCTCACCGAGGCAATATATAAGTGTTGCCACATCTTGGTGCCGACAAAGTTAAAAAAATTAACCGAACAGTTCCAGTTACTGCCTGTCGCCACACGTATGTACCTGTTCAAATTTAATTTAAATATTGTTATTATTCCTGCCTCAACTATTCCTGGCAGTTCGTTCCAGGGCTTAAAAGCCTTAAATTAAAGCTTTTAGCATGCTGGCCATCATCAGTAAAGGGATTGAGGATAAAAGTTGGGATGTTATGTTACATTTGTGTAAGACATTGGTGAGACAGTACTTGGAGTATTCTATTCACTTTGGTCACCTTACTATGGGAAAGATGCCATTAACCTTTAAAGAGTGCAGAGAACATTTACGAGGATGTTGCTAGAACTTGAGGGCTTGAGCTATGAGGAGAGATTGGGCAGGGTAGGACTTTGTATCTTGGAGCGCAGGAAGCTGAGGGGTGATCTTGGAGAGATGTATAAAATCGTGAGGGAAATAGAAAGAGTGAATGCACAGTCTTTTTCCCAGGGTAGAGGAATCAAGCACTAAAGGCAATAGGTTTAACGGGAGAGTGGCAACCTTTGCACATAGAGGATGGTGGATATGTGGAACGAGCTGCCAGAGGAAGTAGTTGAGGCTGGTATAATAATAACATTTTAAAAACATTTGCACAGGTACATGGATAGGAAAGGTTTGCAGAGATATGAGCCAAACATGGGCAAATGGGACTATCTTAGATGGGGTATTTTGATCAGAATGGACGTTGAGCCAAAAGGCGTGTTTCCGTGCTGTTGGGCTCTACGAGTCTCTGCCCTCACTGTGGGTTTCACCTGCGTAGTCCATGTTCCCTGCCAGTCTTGGTTCATCAAATAATTTAACCTGTAAATCCATTGCTTTTTGGAACAAATTCCATCAGGATACATGTGCTCTGTTCACAGTTCCCATCCAATGTAATCCATCCTTTGGCTTTCATTGACATCTCAAACATCTCCATGAGAAAATAATTCATCGCTATTCTTAACGGTACTTTTCCAACAAAACTTCAAATCAAACTAATTTCCACCGGTGAATTTAATCTCAGGAATGTACCAATATATCCCGATTTATTGTGTCTTTGTTTCCTTTTCTATTTCCAAATTAGAAATATGCCCTGTGGTTGCAGCAGTAGATTTTGTCAAAGTTAATCCCTCTTTGTCCATTTAAATCTCCAGTCTCTGGTATGTAGAATAAAAGAGGTGTCTGAGGAAATTGTTAACTGCTCTGCAGTTCTGCAGTCAGCATTTTCAGCAAACGAGTGCAAATCTGATGTTACAATAAATAATTTATTTGCCTTTTGACTTGTAAAAACTCACACAAACTCTCTGTTGAGGACTCAAAATTGAGTTGAACATTAAAACTATATTAACATCATTAATCAATCAAATTTATGGTTCTTTCTTCCCAGAAAGAATCACTGTGAGGGAGAAGCCGATCCAAAATACGAGCTTTAAGATTTTCACAACTAAACTGACAAATGGACTGGAACATGGACAGGAAGGATTTAGAGAGATGTGAGTCAAACACGTGCAGATGCGACTAGTGTAAATGGGGCATCTTGGTAGGCATGGTTAAGTTGAGCCAAAAGTTTCCATGCAATACGACTCTATGACTGTGCAAACTGCATTTTAATATATAATTCAATCAAAACTGAACACAGCACTCATTTTAATTTGCACGCAATGACATAAAGCAATTTCTACTGTAAATGAATTAAAATGGCATTTTTAAAAGCTCCATTGGCCTAGATCAGGCACGATGAATAAATTTTTACTTTAAAACCACATATTGTTTATAATTCCCACAGCAGTCACAAATCCATGAGCTAACAAAAAATTGCAGTATCTACAATTAAAACTTCCATCTTTAATTGAGAATTACTTCTACTCAGTTTACTAAAGGAATTCAACTAATCAAGAAAAAACATTCCGTTCAATACAACTTAGAAACTTTAATCCACTTGATAGGTTGGAGGCATCTCTGATGGTCTAACACAGAATCTACACATTGCAAAATCTAGCATCCTCTCGAGTGCAGCTGTACAAATATAACTCTTGCCTTTTCCCCCATCGCACATTGTATGCCTGCTGTTCATCTCAGTGCCCTTTAGCCTACTCACTTTATTTAGACACGGTACATAATTTCCCTCTTGGTGTCAGCTACATTGATTTTTCTTGATCGGCCGGTGACAATTTAGGTCCTGCCCCTTCAGCTCTAACATCATTGTACATATTGCTTTCTTACTTGGTGTCACATTGACGCTGGTTGGTTACGTACTTCCTCTCTGTGATCTGCAATCGACTGCTCACCTCCTTTTCTGCCTCATGTGTTTCTGAGTCATCCTTGCAACCATGATGATTGCATTCCTTTTGTGCACTTCCTATCCACTGCTTCTTTTCGTCTTTACTCGATCGATCTCTCTCCTTCTGTGCCTTCCTTTCAGCTGGAACACCCACAGCCTTCTGAACACTGATAGACTTCTGTAATGCAGTCTTCATTCTGGAGGGTGGTCTGCATCCATCACACTCAGAGGTAGCTGTATTCCTAGATTAATGCTTACATAGTTCTGGAGGCCATTCCTATCTATGGTCTGTAGATTTAGTCTGGGAATCAACAATTCAAAAGCATCACATTTATTTACACCTGGGAAGTTTATTTAACCTCTAAAGGTTATAGTGCCAGCAACAGTATTTTCATGTATAAGTTAGTAAATAAATAAGTTTATTGGCGAAGTATTCACATACAAGGAATTTGCCTTGATGCTCCGCCCACAAGTAACAACATGACATACAATGACAGTTACAAATGACTCAGAAAACACTAAACATTAATAATAATAAGATATTAAAGATAAAACACCATTGATCAAGCATGTGAACCAACAAAATAGCAGATCAAAGGGAGGCTACAGATTTTTGGCTGTTGAGTAGAGCAACTAATCGTGGATAAAAACTGTTTTTATGTCTGGCTGTGGCGGCTTTGACAGTCCGGAGTCGCCTTCCAGAGGGAAGTGATTCAAGGAGTTTGTGGCCAGGGTGAGAGGGGTCAGAGACGATCTTGCCCGCTCGCTTCCTGGTCCTTGCAGTGTACAGTCCATCAATGGAGGGAAGATTGCAGCCAATAATCTTCTCTGCTGATCGGACGATTCGCTGCAGCCTCCAGGTGTCGTGCTTGGTGGCTGAGCCAAACCAGACCATGATGGAAGGTGAGAACAGACTCTACGATGGTCGTGTAGAATTGGACCATCATTACCTGTGGCAGATTGTGCTTCCTCAGCTGCCGCAGGAAGTACATCCTCTGTTGTGCCTTTTTGACTGTGGAGTCAATGGTAGCCTCCCACTTAAGGTCCTTGGAGATGATGGTTCCCAGGAACTTACTGTGATGGGCTGCTTAGCTGCTTGGATTTGCAAGATGATCGGTGATCCTGTTCCAACCTACAAGCAGATAATCAAACTACTTAATCTTGAGCTGACAAGCTACTACTTAAAGGGCACAGTTCCTGATACCCCATTTTGGGCAGCGCCTGGCATGACAATCTGAAGATGGGTCCTGACCCGAAACATCACTCATTCTATCTATCCACAGATGCTGCATGTCCCGCTGAGTTACTCCAGCATTTTGTGTCTAACGTACAAACTCCGTATAGACAGCACCCAGTCCGGATCAAACCCATCTCAGGTGCTGTACGGCAGCAAGTCTACCGCTGCACAACTGTATCGCCCTCAGTTCTCACTGACTGGTCAGTGGGCTGCTGGCAGGCATCAGAAGCGTGTTACATCTACCAGAGCCAGTTGACTTTGATAGCCAGCTATCAAACAACTTGTTCATTTTCAAGGGTCAAAATGGTATCTGGTAGCAAGTTCCTTTCTCCTTAGTCTCTCGGGTAAGAATGCAGACTTGCCATATCTCATGTCCTGGCCTCCTCCATTGTCAGAGTCAGGCCACACACAAATTGGAGGAACAGCACCTCATATTTTGCTTGCGCAGCTTACAATCCAACGTTATGAATATTGATTTCTCTCATTACAGGCAACTCTTGCTTTCTCTCTCTCTCTGCCCCTCGCCCATCCTAGTCATCATGCTAGTTTCACTGTTTGTATCGCATTGTTAGAGTCATAGAGTAATAGGGTGATACAGCGTGGAAACAGACCCTTCAGCACAACTTGCCCACATGGGCCAACATGTCCCTGCTACACTAGTCCCACCTGCCTGCGTTTGGTCAATATCCCTTTAAACCTGTCTTATCTATGTACCTGTCCAACTGTTTCTGGCAGCTTGTTCCATACACCTACCGCCCTTGTGTTACCCCTCAGATTCCTATTAAATCTTTTCCTCTTCACCGTAAACCAAAGTCCTCTGGTCCTCAATTCACCTACTCTGGGCAAGAGACTCTGTGCATCTACCTGATCTATTCCTATGAGGAATTACTTCATGTTATCAACTCTTCCACAGCCAACAATGGACCATTGTGAGCTCTATCTTTCCTTTGTTATTAGTGCCGGCTGTGATTTGATCTGTACCTTTTCATACCTCTAGTTTCCCTCTTCCCTAACTCTCAGTCTAAGGAAGGAGTCCTGAACAAAGTCACCTATTCCTTTTCTCCAGAGATGATGAGTTATTCTTGCATTTTGTGTTTATCTCATGAGTCTTTTTTTAGTTTAGTTTAGTTCGTTATTGTCACATGTACCATGGTACAGCAAAAAGCTTTTGTTTGCGTACTATCCAGTCAAACAAAAGACTATACATTAATTTCCTGAAGCAATTAATTCCTTATTCCATTGTTACTGTGTCTTTACTGTCCATCTCCCTCTGCTCCACCCACTCCTGGAATTCAGTACGCTTTCCTTATGTGTCTGATATTTCCTCATGACACCGTCCTTCAAACTCAACTTAACTCAAATCTATTTACATATCCTCTCTAAATCTATATATTTAATTCATGTATTGTTCATAATTTAGGTAGGTGCCAATAGGGAGTAACAAGTTGTCATAGACTGAGAATTGGTTATAGTTAATACAAAGGAGAAATAAACTGCCATTTTTCCCGCTGGAAAATTGTTATTGGCGATCAGGGCTTCAATTTATATAAATTACTTGAATCCAAATTTGCTGATGGTACAAAACCAGGTTGAAACATAAGCAGCCAGGAGGAAGAAGAGTATGCAAAGAGACAGAGACATATAATTCTCGGTGTCAAATAGTAAATGTGAGAACATTTGAGAAACTCACATTGGTAGGAATTCTTGTAAAATATTGAAAAACTTGTAATTGTAGGAGTATGAAGAAATCGTGATGTGCAGTTCATGATACATGGAAAATAAACCTGCAAGTTCAACAAACAATCACAAACAGGTATTACCCTCACTGCGAGCGGATTGGAATACTAAATTGAACAAGACTTACTGTGGTTATAAAGGCTTTGGTGAGACCATACTGGAATATGAGATGCATGTTTGAGTTCCATGCCTGAGGAAAGATGCGCTTGGCTTGGAGTTGGTGTAGCATAGATTCACCAGATTCAGTCCCATGGCCAAGGGGTTTTCCATTGAGAGATTGATCAATATTGGTTTGTGCTCATTAGTTTTAGGTCAATGAGAGTGTTATCATGAAACAACCACGATTTGGAGTGGAACTGATACCACCCTTGTTGTTACAAAACTAGATTTGAAAGTGGTTGTAAAGAGGAAGCAAAGAAACGTTGGGCCGGACTGTCGATTATTGGAGGACATGGTCTCTAATAAGCAGCAGGTTTACTTAGGTCAGAGAAGAAGAGAAAATTTAGAAATTAGTTGCACATTTGTGAATATCCCCAACCTTCGGCGAGATGCAGATGTCAGGATGTTGAGTATTTTGTGGTTGAGACTGGTAAATATTTGGACAGAGATAATTAATGACGCCGGGATGGTGGGAAAATATTTGAAGTGCAGGATCAGCCGAAGGCTTATCTAATGGCAGAGAATACTTGAAGGGATAGTGGAACCTCGTCCTGTTCCTATTTATAGTGTTTCAATATATTTGTGGCAATTTTCATGAGCACATAGCATTGATACTTCATTAGACATAGATTGCAACCTTCAGGTGGTCCACCCTGTTTCGACGTGTGCACAAACAGAAGATCAAACAGAAGAAGTTGTCTTACAACTTTAGGCTGTGCACGCCATATGCAAGAAGAAGAAGACATAGAGTCGTACAGCACGGAAACAGGCCCTTCAGCCCAACTTGCTCATGCCCACAAAGATGCCCTATCCATGCTGGTCCCACTTACCCGTGATTGACCCCATATTCCTCCAAACCTTTCCTATCCTTGTACATGTCCAAATACCTTTTAAATGTTGTTATAGTACATGCCTCAACTTCCTCCTCTGGCAGCTTATTCCATATACCCACACCCTCCGTTGCCCCATCAGGTTCCTATTAATTCTTGACTTTTATTGTTAATGTGACCTTGCATTTGCCAGGGGACTTGAGACTGAAAGTTTATGGCATCTTATCTGTTCATCTCCTGCTATTCAGTTGGCTGAGGGCAAGGGGAAACTAAACATGTCCTTCATTCCTTGATGAGTGGAATTTGAATTTAGTATGCAATGTTTCCCCATTCTCCAACATCATTTACTAATCTAATTATTAGTGTATTGATCTCACTACACAGTAAAATCATAAAATAAATGAGAACAAAATCGTATTTTAACTCCAGCCAACCAAACTAAGGTTTGGAATATAATTCTGTTAGCTTCTTCTTCAGTTTTTTTTAACTCCCTTCCCATTGTTAAGTGGGTACTTTAATGAAAGAAATCCACCAAAATACATCAGATAAACATAGAAAGTTAGAAACATAGAAATTAGGTGCAGGAGTAGGCCATTCGGCCCTTCAAGCCTGCACCGTCATTCAATATGATCATGGCTGATCATCCAACTTAGTATCCCGTACCTGCCTTCTCTCCATACCCTCTGATCCCCTTAGCCACAAGGGCCACATCTAACTCCCTCTTAAATATAGCCAATGAACTGGCCTCAACTACCCTCTGTGGCAGAGAGCGCCAGAGACCCACCACTCTCTGTGTGAAAAAAGTCCTTCTCATCTCGGTCCTAAAGGATTTCCCCCTTATCCTTAAGCTGTGACCCCTTGTCCTGGACCTCCCCAACATCGGGAACAATCTTCCTACATCTAGCCTGTCCAACCCCTTAAGAATTTTGTAAGTTTCTATAAGATCCCCTCTCAATCTCCTAAATTCTAGAGAGTATAAACCAAGTCTATGCAGTCTCTGTTCATAAGACAGTCCTAACATCCCAGGAATCAGTCTGGTGAACCTTCTCTGCACTCCCTCTATGCCAATAATGTCCTTCCTCAGATCTGGAGACCAGAACTGTACGCAATACTCCAGGTGTGGTCTCACCAAGACCCTATACAACTGAAATAGAACCTCCCTGCTTCTATACTCAAATCCTTTTGCTATGAAAGCTAACATACCATTCGCTTTCTTCACTGCCTGCTGCACCTGCATGCCTACTTTCAATGACTGGTGTACCATGACACCCAGGTTGCGCTGCATCTCCCCTTTTCCTAATCAGCCTCCATTTAGATAATAGTCTGTTTTCCAATTTTTGCCACCAAAGTGGATAACCTCATATTTATCTACATTATACTGCATCTGCCAAACATTTGCCCACTCACCCAGCCTATCCAAGTCACCTTGCAGTCTCCTAGCATCCTCCTCACAGCTAACACTGCCCCCCAGCTTAGTGTCATCCGCAAACTTGGAGATATTGCCTTCAATTCCCTCATCCAGATCATTAATGTATATTGTAAATAGCTGGGGTCCAAGCACTGAGCCATTGTGAAAACAACCCGTTTACTCCTACGCTTTGCTTCCTGTTTGCAGCCAGTTCTCTATCCACATCAATACTGAACCCCCAATGCCATATGCTTTAAGTTTATATACTAATCGCTTATGTGGGACCTTGTCGAAAGCCTTCTGGAAGTCCAGATACACCACATCCACTAGTTCTCCCCTATCCACGCTACTAGTTACATCCTCGAAAAATTCCACAAGATTCGTCAGACATGATTTACTTTTCGTAAATCCATGCTGACTTTGTCCAATGATTTCACCACTTTCCAAATGTGCTGCTATCCCATCTTTAATAACTGACTCTAGCAGTTTCCCCACTACCGATGTTAGACTAACTGGTCTGTAATTCCCTGTTTTCTCTCTCCCCCCTTCTTAAAAAGAGGGGTTACGTTTGCTACCCGCCAATCCTCAGGAACTACTCCAGAATCTAAAGAGTTTTGAAAGATTATCACTAATGCATCCACTATTTCCGGAGCTACTTCCTTAAGTACTCTGGGATGCAGCCAATCTGGCCCTGGGGATTTATCGGCCTTTAATCCATTCAATTTACCCAACACCACTTCCCGACTAACCTGGATTTCACTCAAGTCCTCCTTTGACCCATGGTCCCCTGCTATTTCCGGCAGATTATTTATATCTTCCTTAGTGAAGATGGAACCAAAGTAGTTATTCAATTGGTCCGCCATGTCCTTGTTCCCCATGATCAACTCACCTGTTTCTGACTGTAAGGGACCTTCATTTGTTTTAACTAATCTCTTTCTCTTCACGTATCTATAAAAACTTTTGCAGTCAGTTTTTATGTTCCCTGTCAGTTTTCTTTCATAATCTATTTTTCCTTTCCTAATCAAGCCCTTTGTCCTCCTCTGCTGGTCTCTAAATTTCTCCCAGTCCTCTGGTATGCTGCTTTTTCTAGCTACTTTGTACGCATCATCCTTTGCTTTGATACTATCCCTGATTTCCCTTGTTATCCACGGATGCAGTACCTTCCCTGATCTATGCTTTTGCCAAACTGGGATGAACAATTTTTGTAGTTCATCCATGCAGTCTTTAAATGTCTTCCATTGCGTATCCACCATCAACCCTTTTAGAATTGATTGCCAGTCAATCTTGGGTTAAAAAGGGTTTTAAGAAAGAAAATAAAGTTCATGTCGTGGTAATAAGCACAAGTTGGCTTGCTCCTCAATATTATTCTTACTTATCCATGTGTTGTGAAATATTTTTGTCTGGATATCACGTATACTCTTTTCTAAATATGCGTTTTTTTTCACTAGAGAATTCAAAAAAATGTAACCATTGGCAAGAGAAAACAAGTGAAGAGTTTCAATTGTAAACACATATAAAATGGTCATAAATATATCCCACAGCATTATGAACTCATCAAAAGATTCTCCAGAATAGTTCTTGGAAAGATGTTTTCAATCATGTACCGGAATAATTTAAATGATTATTGCCAGGTGAGAAGCCGGATCCTCCTGTCATTTATAGTAATGATGGGCAAATGTAAATGCTAAATGAAAAAAAGATCCTGAACATTTTGCTGAAGCAGACAGCCATTTCATGGTTGAGGTTTCCTAATGTACTGATGAATGAAAACACACTTAAGCTACCTTTAATATAGAAATAGGAGACAGAGACAGAGACAGACAAACAGACAGAGAGACAGAGACAGAGGCAGAAAGAGAGACAGAGAGACACGGTGGTGCAGCGGTAGAGTTGCTGCCTTACAGCACCCGCAACACCAGAGACCCAGGTTCGATCCTGACTATGGGTGCTTGTCTGTATGGTGTTTGTACGTTCTCCCCGTGACCACGTGGGTTTTCTCCGAGATCTTTGGCTTACTCCCACACTCCAGACGTACAGGTTTGTAGGTTAATTGGCTTGGTATCAATGTAACCATATAACCATATAACAATTACAGCACGGAAACAGGCCTTCTCGGCCCTTCCAGTCCGTTCCGACCATTTATTTTCCCCTAGTCCCATCTACCTGCACTCAGACCATACCCCTCCATTCCCTTCCCGTCCATATACCTATCCACTTTACTTTTAAATGTTAAAATCGATCCTGCCTCCACTACATCTACAGGAAGATCATTCCACACAGCCACCACTCTCTGAGTAAAGAAGTTCCCCCTCATGTTACCCCTAAACTTCTGTCCCTTAATTCTCATGTAATGCCCTCTTGTTTGAATCTTTCCTACCTCAACGGGAAAAGCTTATCAACGTCAACTCTGTCTATCCCTTTCATCATTTTAAAGACCTCAAGCAAGTCCCCCCTTAACCTTCTGCGCTCCAAAGAATAAAGACCTAACTTGTTCAACCTTTCTCTGTAACTTAGTTGCTGGAACCCAGGCAACATTCTAGTAAATCTCCTCTGTACTCTCTCTATTTTATTGACATCCTTCCTATAATTAGGCGACCAAAATTGTACACCATACTCCAGAATTGGTCTTACCAATGCCTTGTACAATTTTAACATTACTTCCCTACTCCTATATTCAATGCTCTGATTTATAAAGGCCAGCACACCAAAAGCTTTCTTTACCACCCTATCTACATGCGATTCCACCTTCAGGGAACTATGCCTGGTAAAATTGTCCATAGGGTAAAATTGTCCCAAGTGTGTGTAGGATAGTGTTAATGTGTGGGGATTGCTGGTCGGTGTGGTGGGATGAAGGGCCAGATAGATAGATAGATAGATAGATAGATAGATAGATAGATAGATAGATAGATAGATAGATAGATAGATAGATAGATAGATAGATAGATAGATAGATAGATAGATAGATAGATAGATAGATAGAGAGAGAGATAGAGAGAGAGATAGATAGATAGAGAGAGAGAGAGAGAGAGAGAGAGAGAGAGAGAGAGAGAGAGAGAGAGAGAGAGAGAGAGAGAGAGAGAGGAGAGAGAGAGAGAGAGGCAAAGAGAGAGAGAGAGAGCGACAGGGGCAAAAAGAGAGAGGGGCAAAGAGAGAGAGACAGAGAGAGACACATAGAAAGAGACAGAGACAGAGACACAAAGAGAGAGAGAGACAGACACAAAGAGAGAGAGAGAGAGAGACATAAAGAGAGAGACAGACACAAAGAGAGAGACAGAGAGAGACAGAGACACAAAGAGAGAGACACAGACACAAAGAGAGAGAGAGAGACAGAGACACAAAGAGAGAGAGAGGTGCAGAGACACAAAGAGAGAGACAGAGACACAAAGAGAGAGAGAGGCGCAGAGACACAAAGAGAGAGAGACAGAGACACAAAGAGAGAGACACACACAAAGAGAGAGAGAGATAGAGACACAAAGAGAGAGAGAGACAGAGAGAGAGAGGCAAAGAGAGAGAGAGACACACAAAGAGAGAGAGAGACAGAGACACAAAGAGAGAGAGAGGGAGACAGAGACACAAAGAGAGAGAGAGAGACAGAGACACAAAAAGAGAGGCAGAGACACAAAGAAAGAAAGAGAGAGAGAGAGAGAGAGAGAGAGAGAGAGAGAGAGAGAGAGAGATTGATTCCAGGGGATCAGGTGTTGCGTGCAAGCAAAGTGATACACCTTCTAATTACAATGATGCAAAATAAATTGGCCGTGCATCATAATGAAAGTGATTGTATGAGGGTGTGAAATCTCAGTCGGATTGCAATGTGTCTAGGGCCGAGTGGATTGAGATCTTCAATGCCTGCCCACATTTGAACTTTGGAACTTTGAATATATTATTTTTAACCCAATGTTGGTGGATGCTTTTCCATTACAAATGAGATGGTCATGGAACAATATTGCATGCATGCCGAAAACATTTCATGTGTGACCTTATTGTAACTCAGATACGGTCACTATTGACAGTATATCTGCAATCTGCCACCTGTGCAAAGGTCTGTGCAAATACCAGTTTAAGATGATTGGCTGACCTGTATGAGGCATGGCAAAACCAAGTTGGCTTAATTTTGAGCTTTTGGGGGGGGGGGGGGGGGGTTCCACAAAGCCCGTCAGAAAGGGGACAGGAGATGACTGAGGAACAAGCAAATGGGTAGTCTGTGACAATGCCCACCCAATCCTTCACTTGCATCAGGCTGCACGCATTCTCGATCTATAGATCTGAGGCTTTCAGTGCCATCCTGAATGCTCTTCTATTTTAAGTGGTCATGGGCTAGACATCAGTAGAGAGCATGCTGACCGGTTGCATCGTGGCTTAGTTCGGCAACTTGAGCACTCTGGAGAGGAAAAGACTACAAAAAGTAGCAAACACTGCCCAGTCCATCATCGGCTCTGACCTTCCTTCCATCGAGGGGATTTATCGCAGTCGCCGCCTCAAAAACGCTGGCAGCATCATCAAGGACCCACACCATCCTGGCCACACACTCATCTCCCTGCTACCTTCAGGTAGAAGGTACAGGAGCCTGAAGACTGCAACGACCAGGTTCAGGAATAGCTACTTCCCCACAGCCACCAGGCCATTATACCTGGCTCGGACAAAACTCTGATCATTAATAGTAAGATTAAACGAGAACTTACCAGTTTGAAGTTTGATCTTTATTTTATGAGGAGTTGCGATGAGGGATTTCGTGAAGACCCCGGCAGCACGCATGCGCGACATTCTTCAAAGCAGCGGTGTGGAATCACAGAACCAACAACAAAGAAATGACTTGTTATAGTAAGATTGAAGAGACTCTATATACCAGTTGACCTTATGATAGAGGGTTGGGAGCGCAGGGCACAAAATCCCTCATCGCAACTCCTTATAAAATAAAGATCAAACTTCAAACTGGTAAGTTCTCGTTTAATCTTACTATTTCATTTCGGAGCCACGTGAGTGACTTCGTGAAGATTTCAAAGCTCTGTGATTTCATGCCCTGGATCACGTCCATGCTCTCACACGCTACAATATGGATGGATAGGAGTATAAAACATGGTTCAGACTGAATGTACTGAAAAAATAATAATGTTTATTAATCATAAACAAAGAAAAAACCCTTACTGGGGAATAACTGTATGTTGCTGACCAGCACTCAGCATGGCCTCCACGAACTTAACAGGAGCGGTAACAGGTTTATTGTAAAACCGCTGAAAAGTGGCTTCACTAGCCCAGCCCGCTGTGGCAAGAATATGGTCCATGGGCACCTCCATGACCTTCGCCGCCAACGTGGATGCAGCCCTGGTAGAATGGGATTTAAAGACATTAATGTCAATACCTGCTGCATCCAACACGACCCTGAGCCACCTGGAGATTGTCTGTACCGACACCCTGTGATGTGGTTTCTTATGGCTTATCAGCAGATACCTCTCCATTCCCCTTAGGGTCCGTGTCACTTTTATATAATGACGGATATGGGTGGCTAAAATGAGCCTCACATCAGCGGGGTATGCCGGAAAAACCAGCTGCAGCCCTGTAAATCCAGGTCTGTGCTGCTTCAGTAACTCGTCAATGTAAAAAGTTACTTTCTCCGGGGTAGAGACCATTCTGTCGATATTGATTTTTTGTAATGTCTGTACCCATTGTGCTGATGTTAGCGCCAATAACATCACCAATTTCAAGGTGAGTTTGTCCAATGAAAGTCCAACAATGGGTGACCATGTCCTGAGTAGGGTTAACACTACCCCAATGTCCCAGGTAACGTTGTAACGTGGTCGGGGAGGGTTTGAATTAAGTATACCCCTTATCAATTTGGACACTAGTTTGTGTGATCCTACTTCAATGGTAAGGTAGGAGGATAGTGTGCTTCTGGCACTGTTGATGGCACTGTAGCTGAGGTGTTCATCATGATGCAACCCCGCAAGAAATTCCAGCACATGTAGTATGGTTACGGAGTCATATGATATGTTTATCCGAGTGCAGTAGGCTTCCCATTTTCTTATTTGGGTTAGATATTGCCATCTTGTTGACTCCCTGCACAATGCTCCGATGGTATCCATGGTCCTTGGTGTGAGACCATATTGCAGCAGGGGTCAGTTCAAAACCTGCAGGCCAATAAGTTCAAATGACTGTGGCAGGGATGGTATTCCCCTGTAGCGGGGTTAGTCACCAATTCAGGGCATTTCACCAAAATAGCCCATGGTTCTCTGATCATCCCAAGGACCACCGGATACCATGGTTGTGTAGGCCAGTTGGGTATGATTAAAATACATTTTGCAGAATCTAATTTGATTTTCCGCAATACCCGACTGATGAGGCAAAATGGAGGAAATGCATAGAAAAACCATTTCTCCCAGTGCAGCGAGAAAGCGTCCATTGCTATTGCCCCAGGATCTGGTTCCCATGATACATATGTTGGTACCTGATGGTTTAATCGTGACGCAAAAAGGTCAATATCCGGTTTACCAAATTTGGCTGTGATTTTAGTAAATATTTGGGGATTTAACATCCATTTGATGTTATCATTGAATATTCGTGACCTGATGTCCGCCATTGTGTTGAGCTTACCTGGAAGATAGGTAGCTGATATCCAAATATTCCGTTGTATGCACCAGAGCCAAATTGTGTTAGCCAATACATCGCAGGAAATTTACCTGATACCGCCCATATGATTTAAATATGCCACCACAGTGGTATTGTCTATTTGGAGACGGACATGAGTACCAGTAAGGTTTGAACAATAAGCTCTTAGTCCGTAAAATGCTCCAAGCATCTCCAAATAATTTATCCCTAGTGATAACAAAAGGGTAGATTCTTGTGAGTCCCATCTGCCACCACAACTAGAGTTGTTGTCAGTAGCTCCCCAGCCATGGGAGCTTGCGTCAGTTTGTAAATACACCGATGGGCGAGGCTGGAATGAGTTACGAATATTGTCAATCCACCATTGTAACTCAATTTTTGCCTTAATTGGCAGCTGCATAGGTCTATCAAAATGTCCAGCATTCAATTTCAATGCTGAAATCTTGGATCTTTCAAATTTTGATAGTATAAAGGTCCAAATTGGGTAGCTGGAAATGTGGCTACCAATTTCCCAATCACCTTAGCAGCGTGTCTAATTGTTGGTGTACTGGCTCAGACCAGTTTATTACATGCCTCGATGATGTCCATAGCTTTGTTAATTGGTATGGAAGTAATCATTTGATTGGTATCAATTGTGAATCCCAGATATTTCATAACCTGTGATGGATGGAACTTTGACTTGTCTGGATGGATTATAAACCCCATTTTTTGGAATAATGAAGCAGTGGCTGTGACTGCCAATTTCGTTGATTCCAGGGTATCTCCTATGATTAGGATCTCATCCAAATATGCCATAACTATATGGTTTTGTCTTCTCTGTGTTGCTAACACCAGCTTCAGTAATTTGGTAAACAATCTGGGAGCTGTGGTAAGCCCACAGGCGCCAATTTCAGGTTCGTGAATGAGAATCTCTTCCTCTTCCCCTGGCTGTTCCCTTGCACTTCCCATCAATGATGGGGATATATTACCTCCCATCGAAAATCTCCTGGAACTGGGCACGTCCTGCTGTTGAAGATTTTGTTGCAGGATGCGCTCCATCATACGTTCCATACGACCATCTCCACCCTATGCGGATGATAGGTCGGAACCCTCAGGTCCAAAAGAACTCCTGAGGCTTCTATCACTGGCCCGTACCTCGTCAAGGTAAGAACTCGGGTGCCGTGATAGGAAGTCGCTACCTGCTGCAGCTGCGGGGCTATGCGACTCCCGCGCAGACCTGCTGCTCATTCGCCGTCTTTCAAATGAGAACGGCCCACTAGTCTCGAAGGACATGTGCGGTGGAAAGTCGGCACCTGCCGCCGCAGCGTGGTGACCCGACGTCCGCACGGGCTTGCTGCCTGTCCTCCTTAGGGACAAAGGCGACGTACGGTCACGTCCTGCCACTAATGGGGGGTGCGGTGACCGGGATGAGACTCCACCTGCCCGAGATTTACTGGCCTTGCTAGGTGGTGAGTCAATACTGGCCCTGGTTGATATGTCAGCAGACCCTGGTCTCGGTAGTTCACCTGTCCGCAGTCTTGAGGTTTGTTCTGGTGAAAAGTCGGCCCTGCCAGGGCTCGACTGTAGAGCAGCTCTTCCCCTAGCCTGTCCTCGAGTGGCCCGAGTGGCTGGGGAAAAAGACCATGCCGTAGACCGGGTAACACGCTTGCTCAAGTCTGCCAAGCTCTCCCTTGCAGGGGGAGATAATGATAAAGAGTCAGGATTTTGTCTGACCTGCTCTAGCGCGATACTCCCACTTTGCTGGTCTGAAATCAGCTGTGTAGGTGGGTCGGGTCCTGTAGTCGTAGGGCTCTCCGATTTTCACGCCTTTTCCCTGGCCCGACTAGTGGGTGTTGCCGTTGTAGTATGCAGCTCCGGGAAAAGTGGCCGTCGACTTCTTTCAGAAGTTCTGCTACCCGTATTCTTGCTCCTATCCATAATTCCTGTGAACAAACAGTTCTAATACAGAAATCAACCAGCTCAAGGTTAGTTATACCTACCTGAGCGGCTCTTATGAAGGGCTGGTGGTGAGACACGCTCCACCTCCAGCCGTCGACTGCAAATGCGAGCGACGATATGTCGCGCATGCGTGCTGGCGGGGTCTTCACGAAGTCACTCACGTGACTCCGAAATGAAATAACCCATTATCTGTACTTTGCACTTTATCAGTTTATTTATTCATGTGTGTATGTATTTATATAATGATATATGGATACACTGATCTGTTTTGTAGTAAATGCCTACTATGTACGGTGTGCTGAAGCAAAGCAAGAATGTCATTGTCCTATCAGGGACACATGACAATAAACTCACTTGAACTTGGACATTCAGAGGAATTATCAGGATGTTGCATTTTTGCCCTCAAGGACTCTCTGAGAATGTAGCTGAATTGTTACCTCTGTCCTACTGGTCATCTCCTTCAACCAATATCACCCCTAATCACCTTCAATTGGTAGTGTACTCCTGACATTAAAATCATAATCTCATTGCTGCCAATTGAAGTAAACCAGAAATTCCTGCTTACCAGGTTCCCAGAGCCGAGTTGCTACAATTGGACATCATTATCAAGAGGGAAAATGTCAGTCAAAAATTACAGATAGAAATTATTTGGGAGTCAATAAATCAACTCAGCGGTAATCCAAACTATTAAAAATCTTTAGATAGTCTAACAATCGTTGTTTTTGACCAACAGATTTAAACACGGGTCCATCATTTATGCACTGCTGCTAAGTGCAGTTTTTTTTTACAACAGATTAGCTGCTGAATCGATTTCTTATTGAAATTGAGGCAAAACCACTATTATATAACAAAGACAGACACAAAATGCTGGAGTGACTCAGCGGGACAGGCAACATCTCTGGAGAGAAGGAATGGGTGATGTTTTGGGCCGAGACCCTTCTTCAGACCCAAAACGTCACCCATTCCTTCACTCCAGAAATGCAGCTTGTCCCGCTGAGTTACTCCAACATTTTATGTTTATCTTCTGTTTATACCAGCATCTGCAGTTCCTTCCTACACTATGATATAAATATGAGGTAAAGTTAATCACAGCCAACAATAAATGACAAGCCTGAGTCAAACTGGATACCTGGCAAGCCCTTTCTCGTCTTCATTCCACAGTCAACTACCTGGCTCCGATTGTTATTCTGGATACTAATGGAGTTCCTTCCCACACTAATCTTGACCACACACTTTTTATAATGTTTCCTTACAACGTAAAAGGAGACTATTTCGGCCCATTGACTTGATGTCAGTTCGCAGAGTAATTGCCCACCATGTCCCGCTGCAGCTTATTCTTTCATCTTCTCCAGACTCACCTACACACACACATGGGACAATAGAGAGTGGCCACATAACCTGTCCATCTGCATATTTTTGGGACGTAGCAGAAATCCACAATCACAGGGAGAACATAGAAACTCCACAGACAGCACTGGCACACAGGATTGAGTGCAGGTTGGTGGGGCTGGGCCAACCTAGAACACATATTTTACAGCAGTGAGCATTTTCACTTTCCCTGCCTGCACAGACAGGTAATATTTTGATTGGCATTAACCTTTGACACATTTTCTCCTGGTAGTTAGGATACATCATCTGTATCTGTCAGGTTGTTGCTAGGGCTTAGGTTTTATTACTTTGCAACTATAGTTTCACTCCTCATCAAACTCAGCTGCCTTTCTTCATACAAAGGTTCAATTTTAGTAAGGCATATGATGTCCTTAATTCCATTGTCTGAAGGCCATTTCTTTGACACTGTATTTTTAAAGAACATCGCTAACAAATGCATCTGGCTCCTCAAAGACCAGCTATGCAGCCACTCTGGTAAGATTTATCCTAGGGCTGGTTGTTCGTCTCAAGGTTTTTTATTTTTTCCTTTAACTTAGTTAGTTCTTCAACTTCTGCACAGGTTTGTGTTGGTCAGCAACTCAAATGTTGCTAAACCATAAATCTGTGACCTCAGTCCGATTAATTATTCCTAATATATAAAGTAATTAATAAAAACATTAACATTTGAATGATTAATCCTTGGCATAAACCAAGTGAGATTCATTTATACTTGTACCGTTCCATGTCTGCAAGATATCCCACAAAGTTTTGACTTTGATACCAGCAAAGTACAGGAACCAGGTGTACATCCCGACAGATGACAGCCTTGATCTCTTCCTACAGAAAGATCACACCACTGACACTGTAAGAGATTTAAATAACAAGAGCTGGCCATCCGGGTGCGTGGCTGTGCGATGTTTCTGGTCGCTGTCCTTGCATTTACACAGGTACAAAGGCTGCAAATTTTTCCACGTGTCAATAACTGGTAGTTGTCCACAAGGAGTTCAGTTGAGCCTTTTGTTTTGATAAGTAACATTTCAATGCCAGAATAGAATCAGCAACTTTTCAGGGCTACTCTCACAACTCTCTGCGTTAGAGAATTGGCTCAAGCCAATTCCCACCCAAAGAAAAATTATTTGTTTCTTTTTGGGGGTAAAACCCAAAGCCCTTTAATGACGACCTCCCAAAGGTGATTGTTGATGGTTCCAGTTTAGTACTGACATGCTGCACTAATTCTCAGCCTCTCTACTCCTATCAGTAGGGCGTGTGGTGCAAACACTACTGCGTATGGCACTATTGAAAGTAACGACACTGAGAATGCGTGAAGAGCTTCTGTACAGTTATTTTGGTTTAGTATAACTTTTTTATTCTGAAAAGGTTTATTTTTGGATATTTAAAAAATCTGATCAAATGTTTCCAGTATAATTACAATGCAATGACTAATGCTCCCCAGTGATGTAGTTAGTATCACATGCTGAGAATTTCCAGCTTTGCCAGACCTCCCAGCAACACAATCCATGGAGTTAGCTCAGTGGTCATGTGAAGGAAATGGCAGAATTCTTGCAAACGTCACTCCCATGCCCTGCAAGGATGCGTTCTCAGCCCGTGTATGAAGGAACTGCAGATGCTGGTTTAAACCGAAGATAAACCGAAAAAGCTGGAGCAATTCAGCGGGACAGGCAGCATCTCTGGAGAGAAGGAATGGGTGACGTTTTGGATCGAGACCCTTCTTCACCTATCCTGCTGAGTTACTCCAGCTTTTTATGTCTATCCCTTATTATACTGCCAATATTCTATCTGAAGGAAAAAAAATAGATAGTCATCTAAAAACACAATATTCCTGAGATTAAGGTGTTTATGGAAAGCTGAGGTATCATTAATCTCAGGAATATTGTGTTTTTAGATAACTATCTCAATTCTTTCCTTCAGATAGAATATGTTGAAAAAACCTAAACACCAACTACTGATATCAATTCTAAAGGCACACCATGAAATTCTTCTTTATTTTCATTTGTATTTAAAAAAAAATCAGGCTTAATATTGTTTAAGTAAGCAGGATAATGAAGATGTTTTTTTTAAAGTTGATAATGTTGTTCATATTTTGTACTTTTGTCTATGTATGGAGAAAGAAGGAGAAATAGAAGGCCAAAACACTACCCTGAACTCAATTTTGAAAAAATCTTGATATCCTTTATACTTGGAGACTGCCATGCCTTATGATCAACACCTCTCTTGCAAACAGAGCCACTCATCTTAGTTGCTTTCCATTCATAGTCCTCATTCCTTGAAATGACATGTGGTTATCATTGAGAAGATATAGGACTTTTGTTCATCAGTTACCTCTCACATACCCTACCAATATCAGAAGGGTTTTCAATACCTAACCTTGCAATGAATGCTCCCTATGTAACTCAATTTGAAACTATCAATGAGATGCCTTTGAGCTTTTGCCTCACAGCTCTAACTGTTCAATCCAGACCTGTTAGATTAGGTTCCCGTTACCACTCCAATGACACGTGGATTGGTAAGTTAGTTTGTCTCGAATAATATGGCTCCAAGCCTCAGCTATCCTTGTCTTCCATGTCCATTAGTAAGATGCCATGGATTGTTTTCCTTTCTTATTTTCTTGCTCTTTAGAACTGAAGGTAAACCCATTTGTAAAATCCAACTTGGTAGAGGATTCTTAAATAGGGGTTCAAAACTTATAACATTAAATAATGAACTCCAGCTTGCACTGGAACAGGAGTGATCCCCATAAGCAGGCATCAAAATAATGGCACATTCTGTTCAGTTTTGTGTATTTCGTGCATTTTCCTCAGACACCAAGGACCATGAACTCTGGACTCTTGCTCCTTTGTTCTCAGTCCATTTCATTTCTGTCTAAAGTTTTGAACAATTGAACTCTTCTAAGGGCAATAGTGGTCCTCAAATTAGTAAAACAGCAACTTTATCCCTAAGTTTATCTCTAAAAGACATTAATTTAATAATTTGCGACGTCTGCTCAACATAATGCACTCACACCAAACTAAAGATCCAAATCTCGCAATTATTATTGGTCGGTAAATATTAGAAATATGATTCAATTGTTGGATAACTCTCTTCACCAACCGGAATGGATCATTATGGAGAAAGAGGACTGCTCCCCCTTTAATATTGGTGTGATCCTTCTTTCAGCCAATGACGGTGAATAATACAAACTACAATTATACATAGTACAATCAGAATTTGGAAACAAATAAAATACAATTAAAATTAAGAAACTTATCTCTCCTATCTCCTATTGCTAAAAACCCTCTGTTTAAACCCTCAATTATAGACAAAGCATTTACACAATGGGAAAGAGCAGGAATTAAAACTTTGGGAGATTTGTATGATACGGGAAAACTATTATCATTTAAACAATTACAACTAAAATACAATCTGGGTAACAATCAGTATTTTAAATATTTCCAAATATGTGATTATTTGAAAAAACATGCTCATGAATTTCACAAAATGCCATTAGACTTACTAGATGAAGTAATGAATACAAAGGCCGAATCGGCAAATTTAATTTCACATATATATAATATTATACTAAATGCAGTAATACCAACAACGGAAGGCATTAGAGGTGAGTGGGAAAACGAACTAAGCATAAAAATTTCCAATGAAAGGTGGAAAGAATACTTATTAAATGTGCAGAAATGCTCAATTAACGTAAGACACACTTTAATACAATTTAAAATTATACACAGCTTATACTACTCAAAAACTAAATTAAATAAATTTTTCCCTAACGTTTCACCAATTTGTGATAAATGCCAGCGTCAAGAAGCTACTATAGCGCACTCATTCATCTTTTGTACAAAAATTCAAAGGTTTTGGATTGAAATCTTTGAAATGTTCACAAAACTGTTTAAAATAAAAATGACACCAAAGCCAGAATGGATTATTTTCAGAATGACAGAAGGTAGTTCGGAATTAAATGAGTATCAAAAGAATTTATTTGATTATGGCTTAATAATAGGAAAAAAACTAATCTTACAATTCTGGAAAAATGCTCCTATACCAACATTAAATATGTGGATTTCAACTATGTTTGAAACACTACATCTGGAAGATATGAGACTCCACCTGGAAGGAAAATCAGAATGCTTCTATCAGACGTGGTCTGCATTTATAGAATTACTACAAAGATAGGGTGCAGGAGTACCTCGGGCCTTGGTAGTGGGGGTTGGAAAACTTTCAAGTTGGTGGATTCCTTTTGCGTGATATATATAACCTAGTAGCTGGCTTTTTTTTAATCTTTCTTTTTCCTTTTCTTTTTTTAGGGTCTATCTCTTAACCCCCTTTCTCTAATTCTTTGACCAAGGGTTTCTTCTCCCCTTTGGCACGCTCTTTCACTCTCACAAATCTTTTCACCTATTTCACTCTCTTTCTTTCTATTCTTTGTCTTTAAAAGCCATAAAAATATGGGGTACAATGATTGTAACAATATATATGTGAAGTACATTGATGTATTTACCTCTAATAAATAAAATTAAAAAAAAACCACAAAAAAAACCCAGCAACTTTTTTAAGCACATATAGTTTAATGGAAAGTAGACAAAAAATGCTGGAGAAATTCAGCGGGCGAGGCAGCATCTGTGGAGAAAAGGAGTAGGCGATGTCTTGGGTTGAGACCCTTCCTCAGTTTAATGGATGTCACCATAGAAGATGGGCCAAACACAGGCAGCTGGGATCGACATCAACATGTGGATGGGACATGTTGGTCAGTCTGGGCTAGTTGGTCCAAAGGGCCTGATTCCACACTGTTTGACTCTAAGTAAGTAAGTACGTAAGTTTATTGGCCAAGTATTCACATACAAGGAATTTGCCTATGTGCTCCACCCACAAGTAACAAAATGACATACAGTGACAGTTACGAATGACTCAGAAACCACGAAAAATTAATAATAATCAAACATTAATGATAAAACACCATTGATCAAGCATGTGAACCAACAAAATACCAGATCAAAGGGAGGCTACAGATTTTTGGCTGTTGAGTAGAGCAACTGGATAAAACCTGTTTTTATGTCTGGCTGTCCCAGCCTTACATGCTGCTTCCTGTCTGTCAGGATGCTGGTGATCCACCGACAGAGGGGTTCAGGCACAGTCAACTCAGAAAGTTTGTAGTGTAATAGGTCTGGCACAATGGTGTTGAATGCAGAGTTAAAATCAACAAACAGGATCCTCGCATAGGTCCCCTGGCGGTCTAGGTGCTGTAGGATGAAATGCAGGCCCAGGTTGACTGCATCATCCACAGATCTATTTGCCCGATAAGCAAACTGCAGAGGGTCCAGCAGAGGGTTTGTGATAGTTTTCAGCTTGACCAGCACAAGCCTTTCGAGTGTCTTCATGACTACAGAGGTCAGTGCGACAGGCCTGTAGTCATTAAGACAAGTAATCCTTGCCTTTTTGGGTACAGGGACAATAGTGGAGACTTTGAAGGAGGCAGGGACAGTACATGTTTGCAAGGACTGGTTAAAAATGTCTGTATAGACTGGTGCCAGCTGTTTGGCACAGAGCTTAAGAGTAGAGTGGGAAACATTGTCAGGGCCTGGAGATTTTTGGCTTTTTCGTCCTCTAAAAAGCCTCTCCACCACCTCTATTTTTATTGTTGATATATTGGATAAGTGATGTTGTCCAGCACAGATTGGGTGTGAAGTGGTGATTGGAGGTGGAAGGGCCCAGTCTTTGCAGACTGAGGTCAGGCTGTGAGTGGGTGTGAAGGGTTGGTTGGGGTGGGAAATGGTCTAGTCTTTTCATACTGGAGGTCTTGCCTTAAGTAGTTGTGAAGTGGTGAATGGGAAGGAGAGGGTGCAGGGTCCATTCTTTATAGACTGGGGTCTGGCTGTGTTGGTTGGGGAGGGGGGAGGGGATACCAGGGTTATATTTCTGATTTTCAAACCTGCAGTAAAACTCATTCAGGTCGTTGGTCAGCTGACAGTTGTCCAAAGAGCGGGGGGCTTTCTTCTTGTCGCTGGTAATTTCTTGCAAGCCCTTCCAAACTGAAGAAGAGTCACTAGCTGAGAACTTTCTCCTCAACTGCTCAGAGTACCTTTCCTTGGCAGCTCTGATTCATCTTCTCAGCTTGTACTTGGCCTGCCTGTAGAGGTCTGCATCCCCGCTCCTGTAGGCCTCCTCTTTAGACCATCGGAGCTGTCTGAGTTCTGCAGTGAACCAGGGCTTGTTGTTGTTGAACCATGTCCAGGTCTTAGTTGGAATGCAACTGTCCTCGCAAAAGCTGACATATGATGATACAGTGTCCATATACTCATCGAAGCTTATGCTTGCTTCCCTGAACACATTCCAATCCGTGCAGTCAAAGCAGGATTGTAGGTTCTCAATGCCCTCGCTATGACTCTATAAAGGTACGTGACTCACAGAAATTAGAATATATAACATTTTGGGAGTACTGTTCAAAAGCCACCCTTGAAGTGAAAAAGCAGAATCAAACAATTGCAATCACCATCATTTGTTACATTTCCCCCTTACTTGGAACAGTCTCAATGCTGCTGACCACCTCTCCAACTCGATGTACAGTAGATGAGTTACAATAAGCCACTGACAATTTCCATAAAAGATGACATTAGAATTTTAAAAATGAAATTTTACAGCACAGGGAATGGATCAAATGATTTTGTAAAAAATAAAGGCATTTTAAAATACATCAGATTTTTATCTACATCAAGATTGTCAAACCGACTTTGATGAAAGGTACATGCACACAAAAAAATTGTTTAGAAGTATCTGGCAATTAAAAGTATATTGAGTTACTTTTGCAGCCAGATGCTGTTGCCAGGTAGCACCTTTTATCAGTTCTACATTTCCAAAATTCAAACCCACACCAGTTGCCTTGTCAACCATTACTATGTGGTGGAAAAATTCAACTTTGCTCCCAAAAACTGGTGCTTGCTGCCAGTGGTTGAGGTTTCTACTAAATATATAATTTACGGTTTAATTGAGTTCCATTTAAAAGTTCATTTTTGCCCGTGACCACACAACTCCTGTTTCACCCTTGTATCGTTTACAATGTGCTTTCTTTTGTTTCTCTCACTTTCTTAAATTACTCTGGATTTGCTGACACAGATGGGATTAATTAGCTTTCATTTGACGTTTGGAGCCTGGCCCCTGCATTTCCCAATGTGATTCATTTTTCAGTTTCTGTTTCCAAAGATTAATCCTGATATGTGTAGGATGTAACTGCCAATGCTGGTTTAAACCAAAGATAGACACAAAGTGCTCGAGTAACTCAGGGAGAGAAGGAATGGGTGACTTTTCGGGCCAAGACCCGTCTTCAGACTGAAAGTCATGGGAAAGGGGATATTGAGATATAGACGATGATGTAGAGAGATATAGAACAAATGAATGAAAGATATTCATCCTAATAATATCAATCCTAATAATTCATCTTTGACATTTCAAATCCGAATTCTACCTTTTAACGCCATATCTTGCTTCAGCTTCAAAAATGCTGCAACAATCTTGACGGTCAAATACGGAAGAGCATACACACTGCTGGCAGTGCTGAACTTCTATCTACCTCGTTGGTGACCCTCGGACTATCCTTGATCGGACTATCCTTGCTGACTTTACCTTGCACTGAATGTTATTCCCTTATGTATCTATACACTGTCAATGGCTCAATTGTAATCATGTATTGTCTTTCTGCTGACTGGATTGCACACAACAAAAGTTTTTCACTCTACACGTGAAAATAAACTAAACTCAACTAAAAGTTCACGTTCTTGTACACTCACAAATTCTCTTTCCCCTCCAAGCTTGTTCCATATTCATCGACGTTCATCTGGCTTTTGAACGTGGAGTTTTATACCCTCCGTCCCATCCACACACAAATAATTTGCTTTCAGTTTTAAAGCATCTCACATAATAATAGAACACGGAATAAAACACACAGAATCCCGTGGCGCTGTAAAGATCATAGCTGAACTGTCCCGAAAGCACAGGGTGAATTGTGTGGTTTGGGATATTTATCCATTGTAAGCAGTGATCAAATCGGAGAAACCGTAGGGTGAAAAAAAAACATGTGTTTGATGGCACCTTGCCAGGATTTCACAGCCTTGATGGTGCAGTAATAGTGGAAAAGAATCCTTCAGGCTTTTACCAGGAATCCAAGGTGACATCAGGGCATTGAAGTGGGCTAAAGGGCTTGCTGAGAACCAGGTCAAAATAATGTTGAAGGAGCTGCTTGCTTTAAGATAAAATGTTGCAACTACAGCACAGCACACAGTAGAAACAAGGAATTGCAGATGCTGGTTTACACAGAAGCACACAAGGTCCTAGCGCAGGTCATGTTGGAATGCCGCATTAAGTTAGCTGTAATCTAATAAGGCCGCATCCAAGAAACTTCAATTAGATATACTTCAAAATGTTCATTATTTTGTAAAAATCTATGTACTAACTTCAAGAAAATGAAAACATGTTGTTAATTCTAAAGTTAACTAACCTTTTAATGACTTTGTTGTGACTGCTTTTTGTGGGAAAGCATTTGAATATTTGGTTGCAACATGGAGGTACGCAGTTTCAGCTGATCTTCTAGATGGTATCCGTCATTTGTGATCTTAAGGGCGTCTTGATTTGGGTTAGGTAGGAGAATGTAGATTCGCAGCAATAAGTGGTTGAAAAGCAAGAAAGCATTTTTCGTGCATGTTGCCGAAGACGTGGGTATTCTATTGAATTTTTCCATATTTCAATCGGATCTTTCTTAGCGTTAAATAAGGACTTTGAAATGTCATCTTCTGATAGCTCAATCAATTCCATCTTTACTTCTTCAGGAGCCTTGGAGACACCCACTAGGTGAGTTTGAAATGCTAATTTGAATGTGATGTCATGATTCTCAAAGTCAGTGAACCTTTCATATATTCTTTAATTAATAAGTCTATAACAGCTGCGTATTCTTCAAATGATTCGCATGATTCCTCCTGCTCATCAATGACCTTCGCTAACTGGGGAAAACGTTCAATCGAAATTTCATTTTGAAGAAGAGTTTTGAAAAAAGATAGCTTTTTTGAAATGCTTGAATTTTTGGCCACAAATCATATATAACTTAGTTTTACCTTGTAAAAAATCATTCGTCATTTTCCTTTGACATATCACAGAAATGTAGTATTTCTATAGAAATCTTCTTTCAATAATTCACATTGCTAATTCTGTTATTCATTTAACTATCTGCTCTTGCAAAGATAAACATTTTGCTTACACTTGTCCCTGCGATAGCCAACACACTTTACAATGTGTGAAATCCACACAAATGCCTCATCGTCCAACTTTAGCATATTACGAAACTGACGATGCCATGTTGCATTTGCACGAATATAGTTAACAATACTTATAAGTTGGTGCTTAAACTGTCACTTAAAATTGTAGATTTAGCACAGAGATTTTTCTGATGTAAAATACAATGAAAAGAAATGAGAGCATCTGGATATGAAAATACCTTTTTAATCTGTGCAATAAACCCCTCATGTTTTCCTGTCATGGAAGGAGCACTGTCTGTACATACACTCACTAAATTAAACAAATCCAGTCCAACTTCATGACATTTATCTTGAAAGTTGTTAAAGAAATCTATTCCTCGTGTTCTACCCGTAAGAGTGCCCAAAGCGAGTAACTCTTCGTAGCAAAGAAAATCTTGTTATGGCCCAAATGAAGCATAAAACCTGCGCCGAGTCAGTAGTATTAGTTGTTTCAGCCAAAGCGATTGAATAATATATATTTTCCTTTTGGAGTATTGCGTGAAGTTGTTCTGTTACGCTGTGTGCTAATTCATCCTAATCGTGCATTTGCAAACCTGCTCAGCTCTTCTGCAAAACCATCGTACATATTAACAAAAGGAAGGACATCTGGACCACACCTATCCCCAACTTCCATCTAGGGTCCAGACTCCTTGGAGCTGTGACTCACAGCTTGCAACTTTAACAGAAAGTGCCCAAACAGGCTTTGCAAATACAGAGATTCTCCATTTTGTGACATCTTTTATTTGGCCAATTACAAATTTTGAATTTATTCAAAAGGCCGCACTTAATGGCCTTAAGGCCGCAGGTTTTCCTAGAGTAACGCAGCGGTAGAGGCAACTCACTGGTTAGCTTTTTATTGTTCAACTGGCTGGGATCATTGGTTCCCTGGATTACTACCCTGAAGCCAATTTAATTTCCCCTCAATAAGCATTGTGGCTTAAAACCAACAATAAAAAAGAATAAAATGATTTCTTCTTCCCTGACCAAGTGTTTTATTGTTGTTTAGTGAAAGATTAATATAAGAATTTGATAAGTTCCTCTGCCACCTTAAAATGATCTCATCCAATCCTATAACCCTCTTCCAAACTCTGTCGACACCTCCCTGTGTGGTGACCCACGGACCATCCTTGATCAGACTTTATTGTCTTTACCTTGCACTATATTTTATTCCCTTGTCATGTATCTATATACTGTAATCATGTATTATCTTTCTGCAACACCCTTTCCTTTGCCCCACCTTCAGCTAAACAGACCTTAATTCCCGGAGTTATCTAAAGGAACCCTCTATATAGTCACCTTCGCAAGAACACTCAGTAATCTTGCCTCTTGCTAGTATCCTTCAAATCAACAACCCTCAGCTCACATCTTTGAAGAGTCTTGAGACTTTTGATTTGGCCATGCATGGGGTACTAATTAAATGCATTTTGCTGATGATTAATAACTACGCTCACTCTTAGTTGCAGGTGAGGTCGGGGGGAGTCCCCCCGCCACGGGTACCATGTACTCCCTTGCTACCTGCTCCATGGTCGGATAGTCCCCGACTAAACCGTCTCCCCCACCTGGTTTGCCAGGTGAAGAGGGGGCTGTGGACCCCCAGCAGGACCAAAAACAAGACCTGTCAAAGGGCGGATGAGCTTCTAGCGAGCGAATGGCCATCCACACTTCAGTAGAAGTTGCGACCACTGATGATAAAGCACACACATCAAAATCTTATACTATCAGCGGAGGATGTCCGCAGGACTTGAGGACTGAGATGTGTGGCGCATCCATCACCATTCCCGTTGGAAATCAGCACCACTGCATCACTAATGTTTTCAACGATGATGAATGATTTAATCAATCTTAATACGCTTCAACCAAATGGGAACTCGGCTGCATTGGAATTTAGAATCGGTACATTTTATCTGTGGTCTCCAGCTCCATTCTACACGTCCATGAAAGTGGGGACATGAATTGTTGTCTTCATATGTAATCCAAAAGCATAGATGATTAAGCACAAAACTAAATAATACTATATTGATTGAAGATTAATACTCCGTTAGTATTCAGTAATAAATTTTGCTTGTTACATGTTTAAAGTCTGAGTGAGCAAACTCATTCCTTTCAGAAGTTACAATATTTAGAGATGAAAAAATAGATAACAGGCAGCCAATTTCAAAGATCCTTGGCTATTGAATAAACAAAGTTATAATGTTTCATGATATTCAAGCCATTCTAATGTTTTACATTTGGAAATTAAATTATTTCTAGCTGCATTAGTGTAGGGTTAAAACTTCCTACTTCTGTGTGGTATTGTGTGTTCCACTATTACAACCAAGTTTTTAGACGAGCATTAAATTGAAGTTTACAGAGATATAAAAATTCTCATGCCATCTCGAATTAATGTAGATAAGAATGGAAATCCACAAAAGTGCATTTATAATTTGAATGCACAAATTTAGTAGTCAGCAAGTTGATTCATTTGCATTCATCGATAGTCAATTTAATAATTTGATAGTTACATTTACAATGCGGCCAAATTTATGCAATAGATTTAAATTGGAGGGAGATGAGAAGAGAATGCATAGATTTATAATTCTCTAGAGCTTTGCAGGAATAGTCAGGACATTGTTGTCTTTGACTCAAAAAGCACAGGATTTGAGGTTTCATCTAGGAATTTGATGTTGACCTGCAGATTACTAGGGCCGGCGGTCGAAGCTCAACTCCAGGGGATGGTAAGTCCACGCCGACCCCACGAGGGATCCCAAGCTCCGGACGTACCAGCTGGAGCTCTGCGGACCACGGCTTCAGGCTGCTGGCTGCAACGGGCCAGTGAACGGAGCCTTCCCTTCCGGCGAGCCCGGGCGATGGCTCGCCCGCTCTGCGCCTTCAGTCCGTGCTGCGCCCGCGGCTGAGCCCCGGGTGCGTCTCCGGGAAAGGCCGCCCAATCGTCGATGTTAGGCCACGGGTGAGGCGACATGGATAAAGCGACCGAAACGGTTTCCCCCTTAGCCCCCCCCACACAAGACACACAAAGAAACATTAAAAACATACGTTAAAACACACGAAAATTTTTTTTTAAAGTCTATATGGAGTTAGTACGTTCTCCCTGTGACTGCATGGGTTTTCTCCCACATGCTAAAGACATACATTTTTTTAGGTTATGTGTAAGAAAGAATTGCAGATGCTGGTTTAAATCGAAGATAGACACAAAATGCTGGAGTAACTCAGCCGGTGAGGCAGCATCTCTGGAGAGAAGGAATGGGTGACGTTTCGGGTCGAGACTCTTCTTCAGACTGAAGGTGTTTTTTGGTTAATTGGCTTGTGTAAAGCATCTCTAGTGTGTAGGTTAGAACTAGTGAATAGGTCACTGTCGGCTGGTCAGCACGGACTCAGTTGGCCGAAGGGACAATTTCCACACTGTATCACTAAACTAAACTAATGTGAATACTTAAAGAGGATGGTAAATGGAACACAATGAGTTGCAGACATTAAACCTCTCAAGCTTTGGACACAAGAGATCACGTAGAAAGATAACTCTGCTCTACACTGAGAAACTAACTGTTTTTGAAGAAACGCAGCAAAAAGAGTTTGCTCCTGATCTCAAAGTGGTCCATGCCTGCTGACAATATACTCTTATTGTACACAATACCCGTGTACTACAGTAAAGTATTTACAAATCAGAATAGAAAACATGGCCATTTAGATACAATGGAAGGAAAGTAGTTAGAAAACTAATAATGAAGAATTAAACAAATGCATCCAAATAATGCAGACAAAAGAAAAATCAAACAAGTCATTTTGTCCAGCAATGCTGATAATTAAATGTGTGCTGTTTTAGTTTAAAAAAATAAAGTCAAATGTATAAAGATATAAATTATGTCATGGCTAATCCAAAAACAAAAGCAAACATTATCAATGCTCTCCACCTTATTACACGTATAAAATATCTCCAACTGTCCCAAGTATTTTGAGATTATATCTCAACAGTAATTTGGTATGTAAAGTACACTAAAAGAAAAGCTATTTTCTTTAATTTCGTGGTTATAAATGGGGAATGCAAATGGAAAGATAGGGAAAATAAATATTATAGGTGTATGTTTATTGTGTCCTAATATTTGCCTTTGCCTTTTCAAACACGATGAATAATCTCTGCAAATAAGCCATTTCAAAATCAATGAATAAAAACAAACACAGTAAAATGTACCAAAAGATTTAATATCCCAATATAGTTGGCATTTTTGATAAGAAACAGTCTTCTTAGTTTGCAAAAGACGTTCAATATTTACTTGTTTATTCAGCACGTAACTGGTTGTTTAATTTCTCATATCAAAGTTCAAAAACCATTGAATTTAGCTTTCAAAACACTATTTGTTACGGATAATGTACTTATTTTTTTAGAAAAATGTACAGTACTAAAGAATTGTGTAATGTACAAACAGTTGCTACGACACTTTAAATACAAAAACATGGAGTATACCTTTTAATACAAAGAGGTCAAAACTCATCTTTAATATTGAAATGCGGCTGATCTTCAGGTTTAAAATCTTTGTTGGGGCTGCCATCATCATTAAGAATTCGACGTGCAGTGTAGCCAACAATAGGATACTTGGTCTTGTACAAACTGTTGAAAACATCATCTAAAGACTTCAGTTCATCATCAGTGAGTCCATTCTGTGAAACAATGGAAAATAAACCATATATATTAAATGGGTTGTACGTTTACAGGAATGCAAAATACAAACCAGCAGTTGCGGCAAGGCTCCAGTCATCCAGATAAGGTGTCACCTTCGATTGAAAGGAACTAGTAGTTGGAAATAGGAAGGCAGATATCCAACTCTGGTTGCATGGGAGCTCACATGCATAGGTTCCCAGTCACATTTTTTTTGAACACACATTCACAAAAACGAAAGTTGGCAGCTGTTTATTTGTATACCTTATATCCCACGTAACTGGGCCATGACATCTCAAAAGGAAACCCTGTTCACAGCCAACTTGTGAGATGGCAAGAAATGGTTGTCAAGGTCATTTTTAAAAAATCAATGCTGCACTGAAATAAAATAGCTATTGTAGAATTGGGTTGATTTACATCAGTTTTTTCCTCCATCTTCTTCCACTCAAGATTTAAGCACATTGTTGGGTTTCCAAAACCCAGCAACCTGGGTTGTGGGAGTACTGCCGAAATGAAGCAAAATATAAAGGATGACAAAGAAGCAGCTGGAGTCATTATTAAGAGTCACATTACCAGCAACAAGGACTCTGCAGATTCACAATGAATGGAATTGTGGACGTGGATGATACATCCTTCAATAATGTTGGAATTAACTAAAATGAAATGGGCAAAGTAATTCAATTCTAAAGGTAGTTTGAACTGGGCAGTGAACCACTCAGATACATAGTAGACTTGTTATTATAAGGACATCTCCTATTGGCCTTATTCACGGTTAGCAAGAAACAGCATATTTCAGGGTTGTGCTAGTTGCAACTAGTATAGAGAGGTTATCAAGCAAGTATATATACACACATTAAAAAATAAACTGGCTCATTAAAACTCAATTTATTAGACATTGTAGGCAATACAAATCTGATGTACGTCCTGTATGGGTATGGCTGCCCAGCCTGCAGGTGGCCGTTTTTTCACCTTTTTTTTATTTTTAGTGAGTTAAAAGTGTTTTGTTTCGGGAGCTCTAGTCTTTTTTATGTGGGAGGGGGGCGAGGGTGAAACTGCTTTTCAGGGTCCCCACCTGGTCAGAGAGGCGGCCTTTCTCCGGGCAGCACCTTCGACCCGTCCTCGCGGTCTACCAGCGGGCCATAGCGGCGATTCCTGAGGGGACCGGCCAGAACCTCGGCTTCGGCACAATGCTGGAGCGCTATTGTGGAGCGGACGATGCGTTGCCCGGGTCGCTGCACTGGTATGCTGAGACCGCCGATAAAAACATCACAGAGCTGCGGGTCTGTGGAGTGGCCAGCAGCGGCGCTGAACTTTACATCGGGAGCCTGGGATCTCTTGCCGAGATCGCCAGTGGTGGAGCTCCATCCAGCGTAGCCTGTCGGTTTCGTAAGTGGCCATTCCAGGTTTCCTATCCCGCTGTGAGGATTCTCCCGACGCCGGAGCACCATCATCCGGCAAGAAGGGCCTGGAACATCGGGCCTCCGTAAAGGTGACTGCGGAGGCCAAAATATGCCCGACTATGGGTGGACATGGGGGTAGGGGCTGGATTTTGTGCCTTCCCTCATAATGGGAACCATTGTGGGGGGATGTTTTTTCATGTTTAAATGTCTTTATTATTGTTATGTTTGTAATCTTTTTTTATGTGCTGCAATGGCAATACACATTTCACTACACCAATTGGAGTATGTGACCAATAAATAACCTTTGAGCAGATGTGTTGATGAATTTTAAAAGTTCAAACGCAATATGCATATTACCTTTAATTGGCATTATCTGATACAAAATTGAATGAAGCAATTAATTCCACTATTTATTTTTTGCATAGTCAAAGTATGGGCCAGCAATGATCAAAGGTGGAATGGCAACAAGTGGTTGCTTCCAGTCCACCGGGAATTAGATTTCTTTTGGAACAAAAGATCATAGAGCACCATCTAGCGGCAGCATGAGAGAAAGCAGTCAAAGATAAGGGTTTAACCAAGTTACTCCAGCACATTGTGTATTTCTTTTATAAACCAGCATCTGCAGTTCCTGGTCTCCCCATCAGGGTTCAACCATGTTCATTCGAGTGTTGCTTTTATATATTGGCCAGATCTTGCTTACCCTATTCTCCTGCTTAAAATTACCCACAGTGATCAGACTTAGAAGACTTGTTACAGATGCAATCCCATCCCAGAATTAAGCAGCATGGTCTCAACAGTAACATGGCCCCGGGAGAAGAAATAAACAACTTTACACAGTTCACAGAGCTGGGGACAGGGCTGATATTGCACAGGATCCTACAAGCAACTACCCAGTTCTTAGCAGCAAAAATCATTACATGCTGGTGCTTTGATAAAACCAAAGAGAGCCCACAAGGTTTTAGATAAGATTTACCAGGATATTTATTTCCTCTTGCTTTGTTGCAGAGAGTTTTTTTAACAGACCTCTTGCAGAGGATGAATTAAATAAAGATGGGTTTTATTTAATGACTTGCAGGAAATAGATTTTATGATTTTTAATTAAAAAGGGGCAAAAGATCCTTTTACCAAAACAACCAAAATGCTTGGATGTTTCATTAGATGGAAAACGGCGAATTAACTCCTCTACAGTGAAATTTAATTGCACATTAATTATAATATTAAAATTAACTCGCATTGGGCCATCTTTTGTAAAACAGAGGAAGATGGTGGATCAGCCGCTGGCTCTGATCCAGGGACCCAGGACCATCCTGACTTCAGATACTGTCTACATGGAGTGTACAGTCAAATGCTCTCCCTGTGACTGTTTCGGCTTCCACTGGGTACCTGGGTTTCTTTACTTTCTCAAAGATGTCCTTTTGTTAACTGACTGTATACCACTTAAAGTATGCAAGTGAGAAAGAACAAGGTTAAACTCGTTATGCATGGCACTACTAGGGATTGGCTTGATCGGCTGAGTGGTTTCCTTCTGTGGTATGATAATGACATGTACTTCTGTGTAGAGAATGACATGTTTTGTAAACTTTAAACAATGAAAATAACTTCAAAATGAATAAATATTGCCCTCCGTAAATTAATTTGCCCATGGGAAATTCAAATTGCCACATGAGTAGTGAACAAAATAACATTTCATTTGAGAAACCAAAACAGTACATGTACATTTGATCTGAATATTTTTACCAATTGGAAAAGAGAATGGGTTAATTAAAGACCTGCACTGTTTTGCACACAACAGGTCGTGTCTCACTAACTTGATTGAATTTTATTTGAGGAGGTGATGAAGGAGACTGATAAAGGTAGGGTGGTGAATGGTGTATACATGGATTTTAGTAAGGCATTTGATATGGTCCCTCATGAAAGACTGATCCAGAAGATTAAGATGTACAGGATTCACAATGACTTGGTCATTTGGATTTTGAACTGGCTGATGCATAGGGCTGTCGTGGAAGGTAGATACTCTGGCTGGAGATCTGTGACCAGTGGAGTTCTGCAAGGATCTGTGTTGGGACCTCTGCTGTTTGTGATATATAAATGATCTATATAAATGTAGATAGGTTGGTGAGCAAGTTTGCCGATGACACCAAAATTGGAGGAGTTACAGACATTGAGGAATGCTGTCGGAAGAAACAGCGGGATATAGACCAGCTGCAGAAATGAGCGGTGAAAAAGGAGATGAAGTTTAACCCAAGTAAGTGTGCTATGATCCATTTTGGGAGGTTGAATGCAAGGAGAGAGTATACAGTTAATGCAAACAGCATTGATGCTCAGAGGGATCTTGGAGGTCCTGAAGATGGCAACACAAGTAGATAGGGCAATTGAGGCGGCATACGGTATGCTTGCCTTCATAGCTAGGGGCATCGAATACAAGTCAGGGATTCATGATGTAGCTACACAGGACTTTGGTTAGGCCATACTTGGAATATTGATTGCATGCAGTTCTGGTCGCCCAATTACAGGAAATATATGAAGGCTTTGGAGAGAGTGCAGAGGAGGTTTACCAGAATGCTGCCTAGATTAGAGTCTTTCAGCTACAGGGAGAGGTTGCATAGACTTGGATTGTTTATTCTGGAACATCAGAAATTGATGGGAGACTTGATAGAAGCCTATAAAATGATGAGAGGCATAGATAGGATACAGTCAGAAACTTTTTTTCTCAGGGTGAAAATGTCCAATATTAGAGAGCTTAGCTATAAAGCGAGAGGGGAACGTTTAATGGGACAATGGAGAATGGTGGATGCCTGGGATGGTGATGGAGGCGTTGATAATGGCGTTTTAGAGGCTTTTGGATACGCACATGGAAGTGCAGGGAATAGAGGGATTTGGATCATATACAGAGATAGATAGATAAATACTTTATTAATCCCCTCAGGGAAATTCCGATGTCCAGTAGCCAACACAGTCAGAACGTAAAGCAGACAATACATAAAATACGGACAATACATAAAAGCAATAAATACTTATAAAGAACCCAATAAATAACAATTAAAAGTGCAAAGCATCCTCATACAGCTTAACGGTCCGTATTATAAAATCTAATGGCTGCAGGGGTGAAGGATCTCCTGAACCGCTCCGTTCTACAGCGCAGGGAGAGGAGCCGGTTGTTGTTCCGTGTGCTCCTCTGACCCTCCAGAGTTTCATGGAGGGGGAGCCCGGAGTTGTCGAGGATGACCAGCACCTTGCTCCTCATACACCTCTCAAGCACATCCCCCTCAGAGTCCACTCTCCCCCCCAGCACTGAGCTAGCTCTTTTCACCAGCTTGTCCAGCTTCTTGCTGTTTGTTTCAGTGATGTTGTTACCCCAGCAGACAACAGCGTAAAAGATGACACTTGCAACAACGGTATGTTAAAACAAGTACAGCATTTCATTTCACACATTAAAGGATCTGAGCCTTCTGAGGAAAAAGAGACTGCTCTGTCCTTTTTTGTAGAGGGCATCAATGTTGACAGACTAGTCCAGTTTGTTATCAAGGTGCACTCCCAGATATTTGTATATCTGCACCACCTCAATGTCCACCCCTGCAGTGTTAACCGGCTGAAGGGGGAGCTAGGACCTGCCAAAGTCAACAACCATCTCTTTAGTGTTAAAGAAGGAACTGCAGATGCTGGAGAATCGAGGGTTACACAAAAAGCTGGAGAAACTCAGCGGGTGCAGCAGCATCTAAGGAGTGAAGGAGATAGGCGACGTTTCGGGTCGAGACCCTTCTTCAGACGTCTGAGGAAGGGTCTCGACCCGAAACGTCGCCTATCTCCTTCACTCCTTAGATGCTGCTGCACCCGCTGAGTTTCTCCAGCTTTTTGTGTAACCATCTCTTTAGTCTTGGTTGTATTCAGGATGAGACAGTTCTCTTTACTCCAGACACAGAAAGCACTGGTATTCCTCAGGTAGCTGGTAGCGGAGATCAGTTTGACGCCATTTTGTTTGTCACAAACATTAAGGGACGAAGGGCCCATTCCTGTACTGTACTATATAAAATGCAGCAACAAATTCACAATGCAGCCAAATGTAATGCCAAATCACAATTTAGTCAAGAATGATCGCACACCCTTGTCACTCTTCCAAACAAGACTTAGCTTATTATCAAGTCAGGGCTGCCAAATATCACGCTTTGAGCGTGAGACTCACATATTTCAGCAAATTCCCACGCCCTCACGCTGATGACAGAATTCTCATGCTGCCTTCAGTCCCTGCACAGCAAGGATCCTATAGCGGAGCTATACGATCTATGCTGCAGTTTGTCTCTTTGCGCCACATGACAGCGATCTGTGCGGTCTGGGGAAGCGCGTCGGTTCACGGCTGCGAGTGACGTCGCGTCTCTTCTCTCTTGGTCGGATGTGCAGCCGCCGGGGGTCAGCAACACTGTGCGCCGGCTGCGAGCGCTGCACTACCGGCCGCCGCTGCAGCCTCGCTGCTTCCCTTCAACTCACACGGCAGCGCCAGCGCCGCCAATCCACGCTACACCGTGCCCGCCAGACTCCCCATTGGGCGGCCGGGGAGAGAGAGGGAGGGGGAGAGAGAGAGAGAGAGAGAGAGAGAGAGCAGGGAGGAATGGAGGCAAAGAGAGACAATGGGAGGGAACGTAGAAAGGGGATGAAGGAAAGGAGTAAGGGGAGAAAGAAGGAGGGGGAGAAAGGGGGAGAAAGAGGGAGGAAGGAGAGGATGGAGGGAGGGGAAGGAAAGGTGTGTGTGTGCGCTTGTGTGTGTGCATGCGTGTCTTTCCCTGTGTGTGTGTCTCCCTGTGTGCGTGTGTGTCTGTGTGTGTGTGTGTGTGTGTGTGTGTACACATCCTGTCCTTAGACAGGGCTGGCAATTCTCACGCTTTGAGCGTGAGAGTCACGCATTTCAGCCAATTCTCATGCTGATGACATAATTCTCATGCTGTCTTCAGTCCCTGCACAGTTTGTCTCTTTTGCGCCACATCACAGCAATCTGTGCAGTCTGGGGAAGCGCGTCAGTTGGCAGCTGTGAGTGACGTTACTTTTCTTCTCTTCTCTTCTTGGTTGGATGTGCAGCCGCCGACAACATGAAGCAGCCGGAGATAGAACTAACCAGGTGAATTGGTTGTAAATCATGGGGGGGGACCACAATGAGGCCAAACATCTAGGACAGGGTTCGGCAACCTACGGCACACGGGCTGAATCTGGCCCGTAACCCGAAAAACCGCGTTTTCTTTTCTCTCAATTCGATTTCATGGAGTCGGAGCAGGCGAGTCAACCTGAGAGTTCCTGGGATGCGAGTTGATCTGGGAACGGCGGCCAGTCCCTGGGCACGCAGAATGCCAACTTGATCATTATGGACAAATTGGGCCAGCCATGTACATGTTGTATAACTCTATGCAGATCTGAATGGGCTTAGAATGACCATTTAAGCAAAATTGCCCTCACTTTCCCCATTTTGATTCTTGAGATTAATATCCCTTTGCTCTGTTAATAGCGTTAAAGTACTTATGAGGTAGAGTCAGGAAAGGGAACATGTTATTTTTTTTTAGTTTGCTTTAATTTGTTAGTTGATTTTTTGTTGACTGCCATAATTTCTGAAATGGTCTTAAAGTAACTTAACTGTTATAAAGCAGTAATAAGTGATTTTTGTCCAAACAGATGGAACTTGCATAGAATGTCTGCATTATTAGCAAGGCTGCCAACTCTCACGCATTGAGCGTGTGACTCACGCATCTCACAAAATTCTCATACTCTCACGCTGATCACAAAATTATATAATGAGAATAGGACCCGTTTTGCTTAACAAATAGTGTAGGAAGGAATTGCAGATGCTGGTTTAAACTGAAGATAGACACTAAAAACTAGAAAAACTCAGCAGGACAGGCAGCATCTCTGGAGAGAAAGAATGGGTGATGTTTCAAGTCGAGACCTTCAGCCTGAAGAGGTTGAAAACCAGCCATAAACACAATGACTGGACATGTGTGTTATCCAACTAAGGGCAGAAATCAGAATCATGTGTTCATCTTTATTCACGTGACACCATAATAAATATATTTAATATATTTAATGGGGTGGCACAGCAGTAGAGTTGCTGCCTTACTACCACATGGGTTTTCTCTGGATATTCCGGTTTCTCCCATATCCGAAAGAAGTGCAGGTTTGTAGGTTAATTGGCTTCTGTAAATTGTCCCTGGCATGATGGATGGAATTGGTGTATGATAGATTGCTGCTCGGTGTGGACTTGGTGGGCGGAAGGGCCTGTTTCCATATATATTTTTACATATATATCTTAATTTCATTGAACCATATATGATTGAATATGTGGCATTATTTTCGTCTTGCTCTATATTCAAAGGGTAAGGTTGGAACCGTCTGAAGAAGGGTTTTGGCCTGAAACGTTGCCTATTTCCTTCGCTCCATAGATGCTGCCGCACCCGCTGAGTTTCTCCAGCAATTTTGTCTACCTTCGATTCTCCAGCATCTGCAGTTCCTTCTTGAACAAGGTTGATTGATTTATTTGTGCAGAACAGTGATGGAAATCCGACTTTTGCTTTGTTTCTCTGAGTTTTTCTCTCTCTCTCTCTCTATATATCTATATCTATATATATATATATGCATAACAGCATAATATAATTTGATTTCCATACATGAATATAGTCATTCATGTGCTGCACCTGTTGATCAGAGCCTGGCTCTACTGTGGAATGTAATTAGGAATGTAATTTAGCCTAACCTTATTCATACCTAATCATACCTAATCCAATTTAAAGCATAAATGTTGCAATCAAGTGCAAGTTAAAAGATTCGCTATGGTATACACCTCCCTCCTACTCCCACACCCCCACCCCCCCGGTCACTACGCTCCCTCGCAACTCTTTCTCACTCTCAACTCTCACCCAATGTTGGAAGCCCTGTCAAGTGATCGAAAAGAATACAAGCCAGCAATCAGGGGAAACATAATTCCAAAAGGAAAGCTTACAGTATCATGTGTGAGGTCTTTAGATTCCAAAGACATCTTTGCTATTGCTCGTGTCGAGTCTCTCCCCGCCAGTGTATTGTATGGGGCATCTTTGCCATAAAATTCTACAAGAAGAAAGCGGAGTTTCAGACATAGCATGTTACATATTCACAGTACAGCCACCATGTTTGCAATTTGATACAACCCCTGCAAATGGAAAGCGCTACCTTTCGTATGTAACTTTCCCATGGGAATTTGGATTAAAAGAGGTGGAGGACAAGGACTGTGTTATACACTGAAATGTTTGCTGCATAAACTAAACAGTCCCTACTCCTCATAACAAAGAAACAAAAATATAATTTTATCGCAAATTTACCATTTCAATACCTCGAGTTAATTCACAGGAGAATGGGGCATCACAAGTTAAATGGGACAACAGCACACAAGAGCAAAAAAAAAACAGCAGTTTAGTTTAATGCTTGTTTGGTACATTTGATCGACTGGTGCAACTGAAAAACTGAGATTCAACACATGCAATATTTTAGGACATAAATCATGATTGAAAACATACAATGACCCTATCAGTCCTATGAAATCTGTGCCATCCTTACAGTAAAACACTGATAATTGGTATCCATTGTTCTTGCGACCAGATGGTTTGGCATTTGTCTCGCGCATTAGTAGACCAAGCCGTGGTTACCCCAGGGGCTGGGTTTGGCCATATTTACTGGGAGCATGAACTAAATGTGTGGCTGGAGCTACAATCAGCTTTTATAAAGCTGTTCGGCATAGAAACAGGCCTTTCAGCCCATCAAATCTATTCTGATGTTTTTGCCCTTCTACCCCAATCAATGTGGGTCAGACAGTATCTCTGGAGAAAAGGAATAGCGATGTTTTGGGTCGAGACCCTTCTTCAGATTGAAGGTGGTCAGTCTGAAGGGTCTCGACCCGAAACGTCATCTATTCCTTTTCTCCAGAGATGCTACATGACCTGTGAGTTACCCCAGCATTTTGTGACTATCTTTGCTGTAAAGCAGCATCTGCAGTTCCTTCCTACACCAATGTATTTGCCTGCATTAGGATCCATCTCCCTGTACATTGCCTATTTATACGCCTGCCCAAGTACACTGTAAACACAATAAGAAGAATGATGGGGGTGTTCATTGAATCTTACCGCATAATGAAAGGACTAGATAGAGTGGATGTGGAAAGGATGTTTCCATTAATGAGAGTCTATAACCAGATGGCACCTTCAGAATAAAGGAATGCCTCCTTAGAATAGAGATAAGGAGGAATTTTAGGGCTTGAACTTAATGGTTGCCCGGGTGCCAATGGCAACCTACAGTCTCGCGGGACACCTATCATTTAACAAGCACCCGGGACACCTATCATTTAATTCTGAGCGGGCCCCCGCTCTATCCCTCTCTCTCTCTCTCTCTCTCTGTCACTCTCCGTCTCTGCCTGCCATCCGTGTCCGGGTCTCGGCACTCCGCTCGGCTCTCGGGTCTCCGCGGCCGGCCGCCTCATACATGCGCACTGCCATGGCCTGCACATCCTCCCCCTGCACATGCGCACAACCACGGCCAGCATATAATCGGCCGTGGTTGTGCCGCCCTGCCATGGCAACTGTTCGGCGTCGGCCACTTTTTCCCTCCCATTGCATTATGGGAGATCTGGCCGCCATTGCTGTCAAGTCGCCGCCTCACCGCAACCGCTGAAAACCAATGCCGAATTACTCCTTGGAGCTAGAGTAACTCCCTGGAGTATCTCTTGCTTCTTGGTTTCTTGGTCCTCCAAAAATATTCCAACCGGAATTTAAACTGGAGTGGACCCACTGCAACCAAACTCCAAACTCTGAAAAATAACAGCCCATTGCATTTTATCTGTTTATTTATTGTGTCTATATATGGTACACACTGAACTTTTATCTCCTGTTGTGTATTATGTTTTCATATTCTGTTGTGCTGCAGTAAGCAAGAATTTAATTGTCATATCTGGGACACATGACAATAAAACTTTGACTCTTGACTTGGACATAAGCAAAAAAGGGTTCTTGGGGAAAAAAGAGGTACCTTAAATCTAGTTGCGTCTAGTTGGGTACCTTTGGTAGGGTGAAGACTATTCCATGCTTAAATTGTGCGGGGGAACTCCATGGAGCAGCCAGCATTTCTGGATAGAAGAAATTGGGTGACATTTCGGGTAGAGACCCTTTCTTTAGATTTCCTCTGGTTTTAGTGTTTTTGTTTAATTTAAAGATACAGCGTGGAAACAGGCCCTTCGGCCCACCTAGTACACGCCGACCACCGATCACCCGTACACTAGTTCTATCCCACACATTAGCGACGTGTCAAGAGTGTTTTATTCACTCACATCCCAGTTAGAACAATGAAATCCTTACTTGCAGCAGCACGACAGAATATGTAAACATAGTACTCTGTAAACAATGTTATAAACGAGAAAACAAAACTCCATAAAGATAGCACCCATATCCAGGATCAATTCCGGGTCTCTGGCAATTTTAGGCAGCAACTTTATGGCCAATGTACTGCCCCATAGTCTTGAACTGAATTAAAACACTTAGAGATTTAAGACTGAAAATGGATAGTTTATTTTTTTTTTAGTAACTAAAGTTATCCATGTATCATTTTTTGTGTGCTGGAAAATACAATAGTGGCACAGCTGGTGGACTTCCTGCCTCATACACCAGAGATCTGTGTTTGATCCTGTTCTCGGGCACTGTCTGTGTTGAATTTACACATTCTCCCCGCAAGCATGCGAGTTTCCTCCCACATCCCAAAGACGCATTGGCTTTGTAGGTTAACTTGTCTCTGTAAAATTGCCCCAAATGTGTAGGGAGTGGTTGAGGAAAGTGGGATAACAGAACTGGTATGACTGGGTAGACAAAAATGTTGGAGAAACTCAGCAGGTGAGTCAGCATCTATGGAGTGAAGGAAATAGGCGACGTTTCGGGTCGAGACCCTTCTTCAGACTGATGTTAGGGTGCGGGGGGGCGGGAAGAAGAAAGGAAGAGGCAGAGACAGTGGGCTGAGGGAGACCTGGGAAGCGGAGAAGAAAGCAGGGACTATCTGAAACTAGAGGTCAATGTTCATACCACTGGGGTGCAAACTGCCCAAGCAAAATATGAGGAGCTGCTCCTCCAATTCACGGTGGTCTCACTCTGGCCATGGAGGAGGTCCAGGACAGAAAGGTTGGATTCGGAATGGCAGGGGGAGTTGAAGTGCTGAGCCAACGGGAGATCAGGTTGGTTATTGCGAACCGAGCGGAGGTGTTGGGCGAAGCGATCGTCAAGCCTACACTTGGTCTCACTGATGTAGGGCAGCTGACACCTAGAGCAGCGAATGCAATAGATGAGGTTGGAGGAGGTGCAGGTGAACCTCTGCCGCACCTGGAAAGTCTGCTTGGGTCCTTGAATGAAGTCAAGGGTGGAGGTAAAGCAACAAGTGTAGCATTTCCTGCAGTTGCAAGGGAAAGTGCCTGGAGAGGGGGTGGTTTAGGTGGGAAGGGACGAATTGACCAGGGAGTTACGGAGGGAGCGGTTTCTGTAGAAAGCCGACAGGGGAGGAGATGGGAAGATGTGGCCAGTAGTGGGATCCCCTTGGTAGACAAAGCTGGAAAAAAAATCAGCGGGTAAGGAAGCATCTATGGAGCGATGGAATAGGCGACATTTTGGGGACGAGACCCTTCTTCAGACTGCTGTCGGGAGGGGTGGGAGGAGGGCGGGAAAAAGAAAGGAAGAGGCGGAGAAGGCTGTGGGAGAGCTGGGAATGGGAGGGGAAGGAGGGAGAAAGCAAGGACTACCTGCAATTAGAGAAGCCAATGTTCATACCGCCGGGGTGTAAACTACCCAAGCAAAATATGAGGTGCTGTTCCTCCAATTAGCGGTGGGCCTCACTCTGGCCATAGAGGAGGCCTAGGACAGAAAAGTCGGATTCGGAATGGGAGGGGGAGTGGAACTGCTGAGTCACTGGGCGATCAGGTTGGTTATTGCAAACTGAGTGGAGGTGTTGTGCTAAGCGATCACCAAGCCTGTGCTTGGTCTCATGCGCTGAATAATCCAACCAGTTTTTTGTTTGGAAGTGGAAAGAGATAATAGAAATTGCATTCATTGCAACATGTAAAAAGAGATGAGATACTGTATTGTAATTTTGCTGCATGTCATTGTGGTATATATCATGTCTTGATTGGTGAATATGTTTAGTTTGAGACTTTATTTGAAGCAGAAATAATATGTGAAAGCTTCATTGACCATAACTCTGACTGGTAACTACGCACGTCGTCCGAGCACATTTTTGCACGCATCATGCAAGCCATCTTAAATGACCACCTAAACTGTCATTTGGCAACCTAAAAAGCTGCCGAGGTTGCCCGGCTGGCAACAGGGAAAAAAAGTTAAGTGAGAGCCTGAATTTCTTTAACCAGAAGGTGGTGAAACCGTGGAATTCGTTGCGACAGACGGCTGTGGAGGTCATGACATTGGTTATTTTAAAAGTTGAGATTAATATGTTCAATTAGGAGTGGGAATGGTTACGGGGAGAAAGCAGGAGAATGGCGTTGATGGGGAAAAATAGAATAGCCATGATTTTACTTCGGAGTCATGCGAGTGACTACGTGAAGAAGCCCCGCCTGGCGCATGATCGGCATTACGTCGACGCTGTCGGTAGGGAAAGAGCTGCAGAGCGCAGCTCCACCAGCGGTAAGGAACAGGCACGCAGGTAAGTGGATTAAATTACTTTCAGGGCATTTTCAAACTCCGTGACGCTGGCGTGCAATGCCAGGAGGAATTTGAAAATAAAATGGAGAAAACTCCGGAAAAAATCGGTGTGGGTTAAACGTGCGTCCCGGGTAGAAGCACAGCGGCGGCAGATTAGTGCGGAGTGGTTCCGATACCGGTGGCCGTTGAATTACCCGTTAGTGAGCCTTTAGTCGCTCCACAACCAGAAGCCACGGAAGAATCTCCAGTGGGGAGAAAAGTAAGAAAATCTGACAGGCCCGTGGTTTCAAATGATTATATTAATGAAAGTCCTCCAGACAGGAAAGCCATGTGGCTGAAAATGGATTAAATGGAGAAATGCGCCAGCTTTTTTTCAACCAAGGGTCTTAAGAACCCAAAATATTCCCAGGCAGGCCCTGAGGGGTTTCCATATCAAGAATATGGCGTCTTACCAATCTGGGAATATGAACCTCCAGAGCCTCGGATTGGGCTGGAAGTAGTCTCCTTGAGCAAGTCTCAGGAGTACCAGGGCAGCAGGAGACTGACCCTGAAAGTGTTGATTTTGGTCATGAGTACCCACCACAGCAAAAGAATATAAATCCAGGTGTATTTGATGTGGCACAAAGTGCTATACCTGAAGGAAGTGGTGAGGCCATGGAAGGCAACCTTGGTGGCCAACATTAATTGGTTTCTCACCAGCTTCAGGAGGCTGTTATGATTGAAACAGCAGAATTATATGAAACACCTGTGAATTGTGCTTCACTAAGGGTGCCAACGGTGAATCCAACTATTTGGGCACCCATGTTTTCAATAGTGCAGGAAATACGATTCCAAAGAATTTCAAGCTTATTGTGGGTGGCATCACTGCTTTTAGGGAGCATTGGAAGGATGTACAATGACCAAAATTCAAAAAGGTATGTTGCCATTGTTTTGTGTCTCATACTTTGAGTCGATTGTATGAGAATAATCGCCATTCGGCCCATACTGCACCCTAGATTTGCAGGACTGTGCAGATCAAGCAATATTCAAACTCCTGGGTATTTATTCAAAGAAAACTTGCCTAAACAAATCAAAGAAATTGATGAAGAGGCAAAGACTATCAGCCTTATGAAACCTTTCATATTTGGTCAAAGAAGGTCTGGTTCAATGAGAAGGGGATTTGATTATGAAGCAGAGGCAGGAGTATGGTGAGGAGGTATTATTACCCATCACAGCCTAATGTAAACCCATATGTTGGGAAAAGGAGACCATCACGTGCATTTGGAGGTACAAAAACTTCATTCTATCACAGAGGAATCTTTTGGTGAACCTCCGATTGGTGGTAGATTACAATTGTTTTATGATGAATGGTGCTTCATAACATCTGATCGGTTATATTAGATACTGTGTCAGGATCTACAATAGAATTTGTAGAAGAAATTGATCCACCTGTACAGAATAAACCTAATTGTATTTTGGTGTTTTCTGCACCTGAAAAATCTTAGATTAAAAAAAGGTAAAAATTTTATTCGAAAAAGGAGTAATTGAAAATATGGGTAATAATCCACAACATAGAAACATAGAAATTAGGTGCAGGAGTAGGCCATTTGGCCCTTCGAGCCTGCACCGCCATTCAATATGATCATGGCTGATCATCCAACTCAGTAGCCCGTACCTGCCTTCTCTCCATACCCTCTGATCCCCTTAGCCACAAGGGCCACATCTAACTCCCTCTTAAATATAGCCAATGAACTGGCCTCAACTACCCTCTGTGGCAGAGAGTTCCAGAGACCCACCACTCTCTGTGTGAAAAAATTCCTTCTCATCTCAGTCCTAAAGGATTTCCCCCTAATCCTTAAGATTAACAATAATTTGTGTCAAATATTTTCCCCAGGCAAAGAAAGATGGGGGTGGTAGAGTCATTCTGGACCTCACACACTTTAATACATTTGTCCAGTATTAGCATTTCAAAATGGATACCTTCAACACTGCAAGGCAGTTGTTATCAACAGGTTGTTACATGGCTACCATAGAATTGAAAGATGCGTATTATTTAGTACCAATTCATCATCATTTCGCAGGTATTTGAAGTTTAATTGAATGGGTCAGCTGTGGCAATATAAGGCATTACCTAATGGGTAAGCTCAGCTTCTAGGCTGTTCACAAAATTGTTGAAACCAGTACTTGCACAGAAACACATTGTCATGGCTTATCATGATGACATTTTAATTGTCAATGCTAATCAGGAATCAGCTGTAAAATCAGTTTCAGCAACTTCAAGCCTGTTTGAAAGGCTAGGTTTCCTGATCCATCCAACAAAATCTAAGCTACAGCCATCCCAAACAATTTAATATTTGGGGTTTGTGATTAATTCAGTTACCATATTAGTAACTTTACCAATAGACAAAGTTGTTGATATTACAAATGTATGTCGTTGCCTTATTCACAAACCTTATCCCTCCATCCGAGAAGTAGCTAAGGTTATTGGTAAGTTAGTAGCAGCATTTCCTGCAGTAGAATTGGGTACACTGTATTACCAAAATCTCCAAAGGGCAAAAACACAAGCACTTATAGAGCGAGCAGGCCATTTTGATAGGCCCATGCAATTGCCAAAGGAAGCTTTATCAGAATTACAGTGGTGGATTGAGAATGTTCCACAAGCTGCTAAAAACATATTAGTTCAGCAGCCAGTAGTGATTTTGCAAACTGATGCAAGTGCTCTCGGATGGGGTGCTACGGACAATAACACCAGCTGTGGTGACAGATGGACTGACCAAGAGGACTTGTTTCTCCAAACATATGGTATGAGGAGTTACGATGAGGGATTACGTGCCCTCCGCTCCCAACCCTCATAATATAAATGATCATCTGGTAGTTCTAATCTTTGTGAGCCTTACTATCTTACTCCGGCTATCGGTTCTGTGTTTTTCACGCCGCTGCTTTGAAGTATGCCGATCATGCGCCAGACGGGGCTTCTTCACGTAATCCCTCATCGTAACTCCTCATAAATTAAAGATCAAACTTCGAACACGTATGTTCGAAGTTTAATCTTACTATTTTACTTTGGATGCACATCCATATTATACACACACGCACACATATATATACATACATATATATATACACATACATAAATATATATATATATATATATACACACACACAAACACATGACAAATACACACAAACACATGACAAGTACACACACACAAACATGACAAATACACACACACACAAACACATGACAAATACGCACACACACACACACACGGCCTTTTCCAGATAGCAACTACTTTTTGCAAAAAAATAGCCCTCAGATCCTCCGTCACCTTAAATCTGTGCCTTATTGTTCTTGACCTACCATGGGGGAAAATGATTTTGACTATTTCCCCTATCTGTGCTCTCATACATAGATGGTTTACAGATCTCTTAACAGTTGTCCAGGTATTTGGTTTAAAAAATATCCTACTAGCTTCTGCTTCCATCACCTGTTCAGGCAGTAAGAAAGAAGGATGGGTTTGTGGCTGCTGGTGGGGTTGGGACCAGGTGTTAGGTGGACCAGAGGTTAGCTGGAGCCAGGGCCTTGAGTGCAAGCTGTAGCTGGGAGTGTATTGAAAAGCTGAAAGGCACTAATATCACGCTCATTCTTAGACAAAATCTGTTACATGATTGTTACTACCGGGTGGCGCCAGCAATGGCTGCCTCGCCAACAGTCTGTCTGTTCCTGCCTTTTTTGTGTTTTAATGTGTTAAATGTATGTTTTTAGTGTTCTTTATCTTGTTTTATGTGGGGGGTGGGATTGGGGGAAGTTTTTTTAATCTCTTACCTCGACGGAGAAGCGATTTTTTTTCCGTATTGTATCTCCGTCCGCACTGCGCCTAACATCGAGGAGCTGGCGGCCTTTGCTAGAGACCGATTTTGAGAGTCCCATCACAGGTGCCTGCGGACTTACCATCGCGGAGCACATGATCCCTTTGCCAGGGATCGACCTCGGAGCTCCAACCGTGGGTGCTTGTGGTCTTTAACACAGTGGAGCTCGTGGTCTCTGGTTAGAGACCGACCGGGGAACTCCAAGCCTCAGGAGCTTCGACCACCGCAACGTGGGAGTTTTGATCGCCCCGACACGTGAGCTTCGATCGCCCTAACAGATGGTTTGACTGCCCTGACCGCGGGAGAATAAAGAGTAAGAAGGTTGGACTTTTTTGCCTTCCATCAGTGCGGAATGGGGGGAATCCGCTGTGGTGGATGTTTATGTTAACTTTTATGTAGTTGTGTATCTTGTTGCTTTTTTTTGGGTATGGCTGTATGGTAAATCACCTATCACTGTACCTTAATTGGTACATGTGACAAAAAACCTTTGAATCCTTTGATCTGTGTCTTATGCTGCTTTTGAACACAAAATTTCTCACTCTCTTTAAATTCATCAAGTTCACTGGAAAATGTGTTAGATTACTGTGTAACATGTGAAGAAAAATGTGAAATGAAATACACTGGGTGAAATGAGTAACATCAGCTCGCCTGGTATCGCTTAATTATCTGCACTTCAGTCAATCCCACTGCCCAGCTCTTCATCACTGGCGTTGCAGATTACTATTACTGCAGCAATTATCTAGTTGTTTTCCCCACAATGTGGTGGAGGCATTCGTCACCATCACCCTTTCAGGCAGCAAGTTAGACCCGATGTGTAATGAAATATTAGCCTCCATGTTATTGGAATCTCTGCCAAGGGAAGGTGGTTTTTCCTGATAGATTCTTATTTACCGTTTAATTGTGAAGAATCTAATAAAAAGTACAGCACAGAGAAACTACTCAATACTGGGGGGAAATGTAAAGAATGCAATGTCATACTTTCAGAGAGCCTTTGAAAGCCCTGAAGAAGGGTTTCAACCTGAAAAGGGACCCATTCCTTCTCTCCAGAGATGCTACCTGTCCTGCTGAGTTACTCCAGCATTTTGTGTCTGCCTTTGAAAGTGTGTTTAAATGTTCTCAACATTGGTGATAATTCCTCAGAGTGACTGGAGTAAAATGTAGGAAGAGAAATAGGTTGTGCAAGGAAACCGATGTGGAGAAAATATGTTGTGGTTCTTTCCTGGCAATCCAAGAGGTAACAGTTTTGATCTACAAGAGTATGTTTTGCTTGACGCAGAGCAAACAGTTCTGAAAATGAATAGTTTAAAACAACTGCACTCAAATCTACGGGCTTTGGACTTTAGGCAATTAAGCTGGTAGTTGTACCGGTGTACGGTGAGGGTAAGAGTAGAAACTTTAATGGTGACAGGGGTATAAAAAGCCAAGAAATGGAAGAGTCTGAGCCGATGAACATCTGCAGTCATTATTTAGATTGTTACCTAACCACAATAGAGTTGCTGCCTTGCAGGGAATGTAGCGCCGAAGACCCAGGTTCGATCCCGACTGAGAGTGCTGTCTGTACATTGTTAGTACGTTCTCCCCATGACCTGCGTGGGTTTTCTCCAAGATCTTCGGATTTCTCCTACACTCCAAAGTCATACAGGTATGTAGGTTAATTGGCTTGGTAAATGTAAAAATTGTCGTGTGTGTGTGGGATAGTATTAATGTGTGGGAATCGTTCGTCGGCACGGACCCGGTGGGCCGAAGGGCCTGTTTCTGCGATGTATCTCTAAACTAAACTTGGGAGAGCAGAATGACTGTGGCTAACTTATGGGAACTTTTAAATGCAGCAAATGCATTTTTTTTTAATGAAGTCAAATAGCCAGGAGGGCAAGAAACATATAATTGTGCATACCCTGTGATTTCATTTCGGAGTCACGTGAGTGACTTTGTGAAGAACTCGCCAGCACACATGCACGACATATCGTCGCTCGCATTTGCAGTCGACGGCTGGAGGTGGAGCGCGGCTCACCACCAGCCCTTCATAAGGACCGCTCAGGTAAGTATAGGCAAACTTGAGCTGGTTGTCCCTGTTGTTGAATTGTTTTTTGTTCACAGGGATTATGGATAAAAGGAGTACAGGCTGCAGGACTTCCGAAACGAGTCGTCGGCCACTATTCCCGGAGCTCTCTACAGCACCCGCAAGTCGGGCCGGGAAAAAGGCGCGAAAGTCGGGGAGCCCTGCGATTGCAGAACCCGACCCACCGACACAGCTGTGTACGAGCGGTGAGCCCGCAGAACAGCAAGTTGGAACGGCGCCTGAGCAGGTAGACCCTGACTCTATTTCTCTATCTCCAACTGGTAGGGAAATGTTGGCTGAAATGAGCAAACGGGTTACCCGTGCTGCAGCACGGCCCCTCTCCCCGAGCACTCGTGGAAGAGCCAGGGATAGAGCTCAACAGCAAAGCCCTTTCAGGGCAGAATATTCACCAGAAGCCGCTAGACTGCGGACTGGTGGCTTGTCGAGACCCGAGTCTACTGGCAGACCAGGAAGGGCCAGTATGGATTCACCACCTAGCAGATCCAGCAGAAGTCGTGCAGGTGGAGTCTCACCACGGTCACCGCATCCCCCATTAGCGGCAGGACGTGACCGTACGTCGCCTGTGTCCAGGAGAAGGACAGGCGGCAAGCCCGTGCGGATGTCGGGTCACCACGCTGCGGCGGCAGGTACCGACTTCATACCGCATATGGCCTTTGAGGCAAGCGGACCTAGCTCGTCCAAAAGGAGGCGAATGAGCAGCAGATTCACGCGGGAGTCGCACAGCCCCGCTGAGGCGGCTGGCAGCGACATTACATCGCGGCACCGAGATTACCTCGACGAGGTACGGGCCGGTGATAGGAGCCTCAGGAGTTCCTTCTGGCATGAGGGCTCTGACCTCCCATTCACATACGATGAAGGTCACATCGAACGAATGGAGAGGATGATGGAACGGGTCCTTCAGCAGAGTCAACGGCAGGAAATGTCCAGTTCCAGGGGATTATTGGATATATCCCCATCATCAATGGGCAGCATGAGACAGCCAGGGGAAGAAGAGGACATACTGGTACACGAACCAGTGGCACCTGAGGTTCCTCAGGAAGAGCTATTGGATGTGGCAACCAAGTTTGCTTTACCCAAATCGTCGGGGCAACCTCTTAAACCAAAACTGGCCGCTACCATTGATTTTCTCACAAACCACCAACTACAGGATCAGGTCCTTGCGGAAGCTATGAATAGGTACAAGGCGCTGAGTAATTGCAACTCACTTAATGTTCCCATAGTAAACATGCCTATTTGGGGTAATATAAGCCCGGGCATAAGAGCACAGGAGATAAAACTGCAAAGAATCCTGAAATTGCTCACGTCTGGGATTACCGCATTTGCGAGGTCGGTGGACGGAATGGATTTAAACACCGAACAGGAAGATGCTCTTGCATTGTTGTGCAATACGCAATATGAGATAAATGCGTTTCGTAAGTCTACCATTAAGCCCACTCTAAATCCTAATTTCGCGGGGCTATGCAGAGCATCTCCAACGCCACCACCCAGACAACTATTCGGGGAAGGCCTACCAAAGCAGGTCAAAGATCTAGACGACCATGCGAAGACGGTGGGTCTTATGAGGTCACACACCTCGACCAGACAAGCGGCCAGGAAATTGCCATATTCCAGACCGCGGGATCAAACCGAGAGACCAGCAAGGACCTACATACCGGCGCCTCCACAATATCAACTATATCAACAACCGAGGCCTTTTTTAGGGCAAGGCCCGCAACGACCAGCACGGAAGATGCGGCAACCGCATCACCAGCACCTCCACGTCCCACCAAACATGTCAGGGACTGCCGGTAACCATGGAGGTAAGGCGGTCTGGATTTCATGCACTTGCATATTTAACTTCACATGTTGGAGGGAGATTACGGTTCTTTAAGGAGGCATGGGATAGCATCACCTCAGATGAGTTTATTTTACAAAGTATTCAAGGCCATGAGATTGAGTTCATAAATGGTCAACTTCCCCCACCTCAGCATATGCCGAATCGCAAATTTGCGCTTTCCAATAAGGAAGTAGCAGAAGGCTATGTTGAAATCTTGAGATTGCAAGAAAAAGGGGTGATAGAAAGGACAATCCACGAACCAATTGAGTTCGTATCTAACATCTTCACAAAAACTAAGAAAGATGGTGGATGTTGGGTTATCATAGATCTAACCCATTTGAATACTTTTGTAAAATATACCCATTTTAAAATGGACACGTTTGAAACAGCCAAATCTTTTGTTTCCAAGGGCTGCTTCATGGCATGCATTGATTTAAAAGATGCATACTATTCTGTATCCATTCAGAAACATCACAGGAAGTTCTTAAAATTTACCTGGATGGATCAACTTTGGCAATACAGAGCTTTGCCCAATGGGCTTACCACAGCTCCTAGATTGTTCACTAAATTACTCAAGCCAGTGTTAGCAACACTGAGGAAGCAAAACCATACGGTTATGGCTTACTTGGATGATATCATAATTATTGGGAATACTTTGGAATCAACAAATTTGGCAGTTACAGCCACTGTGACATTGTTTCAAAAAATGGGATTTATTATCCATCCAGATAAATCGAAGTTCTGTTCTTCACAGATCATGGACTATCTGGGATTTACGATTGATTCCAATGGAATGATTACCACCATTCCAATTAACAAAGTTGGGGATATCATTGAAGCATGTAATAATCTGGTCTGCGCCAGAATACCATCAATTAGACAAGCTGCCAAGCTAATTGGGAAAATGGTAGCAGCTTTTCCAGCTGCCAAGGTAATTGGGAAAATGGTAGCAGCTTTTCCAGCTGCTTAATTCGGACCTTTACATTATCAAAATTTGCAAAGATCCAAGATTTCAGCATTAAAATTGAATGCTGAACATTTTGATAGACCCATGCAGCTGCCATTTAAGGCAAAAAGTGAGTTACAATGGTGGATTGACAACATCCGTAACTCATTCAAACCCATCATTGTGCCTTGTCCGTTGGTGTACTTACAAACAGACGCAAGCTCCCATGACTGGGGAGCTACTGATAACAACTCTAGTTGTGGGGGCAGATGGGACTCACTTGAATCTACCCTTTTGTTATCACAAGGGATAAATTATTTGGAGATGCTAGGGGCATTCCACGGACTTAGAGCTTATTGTTCAAACATTACTGACACTCATGTCCATCTCCAAATAGACAACACCACTGCGGTGGCATATTTAAATCATATGGGTGGTACCAGGTCAATTTCATGTGATGAATTGGCTAATACAATCTGGCTCTGGTGCATACAACGGAATATTTGGATTTCAGCTACCTATCTACCAGGTAAGCTCAACACAGTGGCGGACACCAGGTCACGCAAATTTAATGATAACATTGAATGGATGTTAAATCCCCAAATATTCACCAAAATTATAGCCAAATTTGGTAAACCGGATATTGACCTTTTCGCGTTACGGTTAAATCAGGTACCAACATATGTATCATGGGAACCAGATCCTGGGGCAATGGCGATGAACACTTTCTTGCTAGACTGGGGGAAATGGTTTTTTTACGCATTTCCTCCATTTTGCCTCATCAGTCGGGTATTGCGGAAAATCCAGTCAGATGCTGCTAGAGGCATTCTTATCATACCCGACTGGCCTACACAGCCATGGTATCCGGTGGTCCTTGGAATGATAAGTGAACCATGGGCTCTCTTAGAGAATTGCCCACAGTTGGTGACAAACCCTGTTACAGGGGAACATCATCCCTGCCATAGTCATTTGAAATTATTGGCTTGCAGGTTTTGAATAGACCATTGCTGCAGTATGGTCTCTCATCAAGGACTATGGATACAATTGGAGCATCATGCAAAGAGTCTACAAGACGGCAATATTTGACGCAAATAAAGAAATGGGAAACCTACTGCGGCCGCATGAACATTGCATATGATTCCGTCACCATATCAGATGTGCTGGAATTTCTTGCGGGGTTGTACCATGATGGACACCTCAGCTACAGTGCCATCAATAGCGCCAGGAGTGCGCTATCATTCTACCTCAATATCGAAGTAGGATCCAATAAACTGGTGTCCAAATTGATGCGGGGCATATTCAATTCTAATCCACCCCGACCCCGTTACAATGTTACCTGGGACATTGGGATAGTGTTAACCCTACTCAGGACATGGTCGCCTATGGCTGGACTTGCTTTGGACAAACTCACCCTGAAGCTGGTGATGTTATTGGCACTTACCTCAGCACAACAGGTACAGACGCTACAAAAGATCAAGATTGACAGAATGGTCTCTACCCCAGAGAAAGTAATCTTCTACATTGATGAATTACTAAAGCAGCACAGACCTGGGTTCACAGGGCTGCAGCTGGTGTTTCCAGCATACCCCGCTGATGCAAGGCTATGTTTAGCCACCCATATAAATGTGACGGGGAATTTAAGGGGAATGGAGAAATATTTGCTGATCAGCCACAAAAAACCACACCATAGAGTATCGGTTCAGACGATCTCCAGATGGCTTAGGATCGTCTTGGACACTGCAGGTATTGACACTAATGTCTTTAAATCCCATTCCACCAGGGCTGCATCGACGTTGGCGGCAAAGGTCATGGAGGTGCCGATGGACCATATTCTTGCTACAGCGGGATGGGCTAGTGAAGCCACTTTTCAGCGGTTTTACAACAAACCTGTTGCCGCTCCTGTTATGTTCGCGGAGGCCGTGCTGAATGCGGGTCAAGAACATACAGCTACTCCCCAGTGAGGGTTTTTTTTCTTTGTTATAATTAATAAACATTATTATTTTTCAGTACATCCAGTCTGAAAACATGATTACTCCTATCCATCCTTACAGTGGCGTGTGTGAGAGCATGGACGTGGTCCAGGGCATGAAATCACAGAGCTTTGAAGTCTTCACGAAGTCACTCACGTGACTCCGAAATGAAATAGTAAGATTAAATGAGAACTTACCAGTTTGAAGTTTGATCTCTATTTTATGAGGAGTTGCGATGAGGGATTTCGTGCCCTCCGCTCCCAACCCTCGATCATAAAGTCAACTGGTAAATAGAGTCTCTTCAATCTTACTATAACAAGTCATTTCTTTGTTTGTTGGTTCTGTGATTCCACACTGCTGCTTTGAAGAATGTCGCGCATGCATGCTGGCGGGTTCTTCACGAAATCCCTCATTGCGACTCCTCATAAAATAAAGATCAAACTTCAAACTGGTAAGTTCTCGTTTAATCTTACTATTTTGTGACTAAAATAGGGATGTCAACAAAATATGATTTTGAATAAATTTAGTTAGAATGAAAAAAAAATGTTTGAAACATATTTGGACAGGTACACCCAGATAGGAAAGGTTTAGAGGTATATGGGTCAACAGAGAAATATCACAGGCATTTGGGTTGGTCGAGTTGGGTCAAAGGTCCTGTGTGCATGCTATTTGACTTCACAAGCAGTACTGTTTATTGAACCCATAATAATGTCACGGACAATTGGAAAAATGAATACCAGCAAAAATATAAATTGCCATCATTGGTTTACATCAATCAGGCTTCTGTTGCAGTTTAATGTACCATTTTGAATGGTTAACTGTACTGGACAGTATATAGAAAATGTTTACCTTTTCCCAACGTGACATCAAACACCACTCCCTTAATTGCCATGTAGATCGGCTGATTGTCCTAAGAACCACAAAATAAAGAATTAAACACGCACACACACACACACACAGTAAATGAAAGCCAGAAGTAAAAATTAATTCTGAGAATTGTGATGACCAAGGATTGTATTGTGTCCATTTCAGCAGCCTCTGGTGTCAAATACCTACCCCTAACTTGAGAACTCCACTATTCTAATGCTCATCTGCACAATTGCCATCCTCCATTCTAGCTCATCGAAGGCCCTCCTGGATATGTTCCATCAGCTGTTACTACTGACCTATATTGGCATCCAATTGCGCAATGTCTCAATTTTAAATTCGCAATCCATTGCCAAATCCAATCTCTTGCCAATTGAGGCTTTCTATGACCCCAGTTAATGGGTACAGTACATGCTATTTATATTCCACACTCTTCCTTCCCAAATGCTTAAGAGCCACCACTGTCACACTGACCAACATATCTTGCATTGCAGATAGTCACAAAAAGCTGGAGTGACTCAGCGTCTCTGGAGGGAAGGAATCGATGAAGTTTTCTTAATTGGGGGTGAAAAGCTTGTCAAGTGACAGGTGCATATAGCGGGGGGGAAGAGGTAATTAGTAGAATGGGTGGACATAGAGTTGACAAGGAGTCAAACAAGAGTGAAATTAGGTAAAAAGGCAGGGGGTGGATATGGGTGGAAAGGACAGGGGAGTGGTTCAAGAAGGGGGAACAAAGAGAGAGAGGGGGATTAGGGGGTGGGAATGGAGTGTACATAGATAATTGAGAGTACAACGATCATATTATTGGGTTGAAAGTTACCCAAACTGAATACAAGGTGCTGTTTCTCCAATTGTGTGTGACCTCACTCTGGTGGCGGTGGCCTCGGACAGAAAGGTTGGTATGAGAATGGGAAGAGGAGTTAATATGGTTAGCAATTGTGCCTTGGCAGTCCAAAAACAAGCATTCAGAAAAACAGTCAAGGGCCTCTCCCACTTAGGCGATTTCTTTGGCGACTGTCACCGTAAAACCAGCGACTGGACCCCCCTTCCACAATGTCTACGACAAGCTACAACAACCTGGCACCTAGTCGACGTCAAATAACGGCAAGCTACCGACAACCGGCGACCTATTAGGATGTTCACCTACGACAACCTTGTCCACCCGCGACAAGATACGACCCTGTCGGCGACAACTGAAGACAACTTAAGACAATTCAGTTGCCGGTACCTGATGCCGATTGACATATGTAGTTGCCAATGGAATTCACTGAAGTCAGCACCGGCGACAACCTACGTCACCTGGCGACAACCTACGACAGCACCTACGACCTACGTCAGGAGAAGTCAAGCCCACTGTCGCCGAATTTTTTTTGAACATTTCAAAGTCCAGCGGTGACCAGAAAAAAGCTACGACTCTTTCGACGACTGAGGAGACTACTCACGACCATACAGGCAACAGCCGAGTCGGTTAAAAAAAAAAATCGCCTAAGTGGGACAGGCCCTTTATTCTCACTGATGTAAAAGAAGCTACATCAGGAGAACCGAATACAACGTTGTGGTTGGAAGAGGTGCAATGACACACAGTCCTGTTTTATCTCTATTCCTCAACTACCCCATCTGGCCAAAAGCTTCCTTTCTCTCTTTGACCAAATTGTCAACCTCGTCCATTATCTAACATTCCTTTACCTTGTCCCTCCTCCTTTCTGCATTCCTTATTCTACCTTGCTGTTGAATATTTGATGATATGAGTAGTTGAGATAGTGCTGTTGTGAAATTGGAGGTCCAGTTTTAATGTTAGCATCATTAAGTGTCAAGCTTGGGATTTTGCCCATCTTAACCTTTTGACCCTTGTGGAACCCTTGAAATAATGTCCGTCTCAGGGTACCCCTATATAAAAATTATTATATATTTATTAATTTCTTTCTTGCTCTTCCATAAACTTAAATTTCATAAGGAAAACATAATATATTTTTCTGATACCTGGTTTACGCAAAAAATAACTTACGTTTTTCTCAAGTTTATTGACAATGCAAAACAAAAAAACTGAAATCAAACTGCTTGTTCAAGAGACCTCTTAAGGAGGTTTTCATTCACTCAAAAAATCAACCATATCTGTAAACACAAAAATAAACATAAATAACACATATAAACAGATTACCACAATAACTTAATTGTTTATTGACATGTTAGAAAGGCATAAGCTAAATCAAGACAATATGTCATATGAACAAATAAAACTGAAGCAAATAAAGGCAAACAGAACTAACCTTGGGAAGAGAGAAAGGGAGAGGGAGAAAACACCACAAACTTTTAACAAACTAACAAAAACATACATAAATAAACATGATAAACTAACAACAACATAAACATACATAACTTTTTAAAATTCATATAACATCCCTAAATGATGGGTAAAATTTACTAAATAACGTGGGTGAATGACAGACTGTACCTGCATGCCAAGAAGCCCATGCTCGACTGACGGAGCCCTTAAAGACCATCCGATACCCGTTTAAATCTTTCCCATCCACTAATACATCCAAAGTTCAAATGATAATTGTATCAGCATCAGACAGTTTTAAGAAATTCCCCCGTGAATTTTATTCAAAGGAACGCATCAGTAATACTTGAAGGACAAAACAATTACATTTACTGAGGAATGCATATCGATGTATTGGTGACACATTATATAACAGTGTTGATACGATGTTAACAGTGGCAGTTAACAAGCCATTTTCGTCAGACGAATCAAGTGATAAACGACTCCAATCGTTCTGCAGTACTCATTAAACCAGTGAGCTTTTTAAAAATGTCAAATTCAAGGGCGGGTTTGTTGTAATCTGGTTCATGTATTGAATGTGGAATGGATGAGTGCCTTCAAGTCAAGTAAATTTTATTTCTATAGCACATTTAAAAACAACTCTCATTCACCAAAAGTGCCTTACATTAGTGCAGGTACTAACGTGCTACAAACAGTGGTACATAGATCAACAATACATACATAGATACATGCATACATACAGTGCTCCCTCAGAGGACATCAAGAAAGGCTTGAGAGTAGAAATAAGTTTTAAGAGTAGACTTTAAAGAGATGGAGGGGGCAGTTCTGATTGGAAGAGGGATGCTGTTCCATAGTCTAGGAGCTGCAACCGCAAAAGCATGGTCGCCCCTGAGCTTATGCCTAGACCGCGGGATGGTCAGTAACCACAAGTCGGCCGATCTGAGGGACCTGGAGGTGGTATGGTTGGTAAGCAGATTTTTGATGTAGGTGGGGGCGAGCCCGTTAAGGGCTTTGTATACATAAATAAGGAGCTTGAAATTGATTCGGAACCGCACGGGGAGCCAGTGGAGAGAGGCCAGAATCGGGGTAATGCGGTCCCTTTTTCAGGTGCCAGTCAGGAGTCTCGCTGCGGCGTTTTGGACCAACAGGGATGATTGGCTGATGCCAGTGTAAAGGAAGTTGCAGTAATCAAGGCGGGAGGAGATAAATGAGTGGATGATCTTTTCGAGGTCGTCAAATTGTTTTATTTTAGCTATCGTCCGAAGGTGTAAGAAGCTAGCTTTTACCACGGCATTGACTTGTTTGTCAATTTTCAACGCGGAGTCAAATATCACACCAAGGTTTTTGACGTGAGGTTTGAGTAATGGGGTAAGGCTTCCTGCTATCATTTGGATTAAGTCCAAGGGGCCGAGTAGGATGACCTCAGACTTACTCTCATTTAATTGGAGGAAGTTCTGGGCCACCCAACACTTTATATCCGCGAGTCAGTGGATAAGGCTGAGTAGATTTGATCGGTTGTTGGCTTTCAGGGGGAGATAGAGTTGTGTATCATCTGCATAGCAGTGGAAGGAAATGCCGTGCCTTTGAATGACATGGCCTAAGGGGAGCCGAAGCTACCGTTTATCATTATGAGATTTCGCTAACACAAAAATGACTCAAAAATGCATTTACACATGATTAGACCATTTAGCACTATTTCTCTCGGAACCCCTAGCGTCCTCTCGCGGAACCCTAGTGTTCCGGGGAACCTAAGTTGAGAAACGCTGTGTGAGCTAAAGAAGGGTCTCGACCCGAATCATCACCCATTCCTTTTCTCCAGAAATGCTGCCTGTCCCACTGAGTTAGTCCAACATTTTGTGTCTATCTCCGTAGCAACTCCACACTTCACGTGGGCACCACCCATTTATTCCAGACGCAGGATAAGTGTAATTTTAATAAAGCTACATTCCCACCTAAATGTGACACAGCAAATCCGCATGGTACCAAAATATTGAAATCAGCGAACTGTGCACCTAGGAGGGTACACAAAAGGCTGGAGAAACTCAGCGGGTGCAGCAGCATCTAAGGACCTAGGAGCTCAGTTCAGTTTATTGTCACGTGTACCGGGCTACAGTGAAAAGCTTTTTGTTGCGTGCTGGAATTACAGCAGTTCACCGACACTTTAGTTAACATTGTACACACCTCTCCTCCATTGTATTTTGCCAATTCCTCGTCTGTAAACAAGCGGACGGCGCTGTGCGCTGTAGGGGAGTGTTTCAATGTAGCTTCCTGGGCGAGCAAGAGGTTTAAACTCATTGCAGTGATAAAGGCAACCCGGAAACAACGCCCTGGTCCGGCAGCCGGCATCTTGCACGGCTTGCTGCAGCTTTGCAAGGTCGGAGCAGGAACAACTCTGAGCAGAAGCAGAGCGGGCTCCGGGATCCCAGGCTCCAGCTGACAATAGGCAGTACCAGCCAATCACCGCCCGCCTGGCGGGGAGAACCAACCAATCAGTGCACCTCGCTCCGCGCCTGTCAGCCAATAGCCGGCCACTGTTACAGCCAGCCAATCACAGACGGCCTTCTGCGGTGCGCAACTAACCAATGCGTCGGTTACAGAATCCACAAGAACCAATGGCAACCGAGCCCCCTCTACACCCAACCAATGACAAGTGGCATAACAGAGAACCAAACTGCAACACACTAATGTGTTAAAGAAGGAACTGCAGATGCTGGAAAATCGAGGGCAAAGATTGATCGAGGGTACACAAAATGCTGGAGAAACTCATGAAACGAAACGTTGCCTATCTCCTTCGCTCCATAGATGTTGCTGCACCCGCTGAGTTTCTCCAGCATGTTGTGTACCCTGCAACACACTAATAATATATTTGCTAATAATCCCTGTCGTGTGTAGGAAGGAAGGAACGGCCTGCCCTGCAGATGCCGGTTTAAAGCAAAAACTCACACAAAATGCTTGAGTAACTCAGCGAGACTGGCAGCAGCATCTCTGCAGGGAAGGAATGGGTGACGTTCCGGTTTCAGACTCTGCCCTTGTTCACAGAAAGAACAACAATAACTGGCAGCATTCTGTAACTCAGGCAGCATTTGTAAGAAATAGAAACACGAGGTCATGCTTCAGGTCGAAGATCACGTGATTCCCCTGCAGAAGTGCCCCTATTTGTACAGAAAGTTAGTGGGAATGATAGGAAAGTTGTTGAACATGAGTCTAGATTTTTGACAGGTGTCATGAGCCAATGCTGAAATCCGACTGCTTGCATCAGTGCACAGGAAAAGTGTAGATCCTGATATTGGATGAATAGCTTAAAAGCTTCCGTGACAACAAAGAGGCAGCCAGGGGAGGCTGTGATCGTCAAAATGGCAGAGTCTCAACAAATATTTCAAGTAATAAACAACCCGCGGGAAGAACTTAGCAGGTCAGGCAGCATCCTCGAAGATTTAGTCAACATTTCCATTTGAGACCTTGCATTAGGAATAAGAGTGAAGATACCCAGTATATAACAGTGAAAGGAAGAGGTCTATGAGAAGTGGAATCATGTGACATCGGGGGGGGGGGGGGGGGGGCGGTGGAAACAGATACATATGTCCTCTCCTCTCTTTATAACTGAGGTAGGAGATAAGTGATCTCATCAAGTAACTGGCTCAGCCTCAAGCCTGGTGAAAGCACATGAAAACTTAAAATCTCCAAACTTGGTCACTCATGTTTAAACTTTGACACACTTAGAGAGATTTCCTGATAACACAAACATAAAATGCTGGATAAATTCAGCAAGCCATGCAGATCTGTGGAAGTGGGATCACATTTCAATCAGCAACATTTCCTCACATATGTCGCTTGACCTGTTCTATGGGGTTTACCAGCAATGTCCATGTTTGATTCACAATTGCATACCGGCACTTTTGTTTTGATTTTCCCTAATAATGCTGTTTGAGAGAGGGTTCCATGAGAGCTGAAGCATTTGTGAAGTACCTTGCCTGACCCGCTGAGCTACTCCAGCATTTTGTCTAAGCCAGCTTCCTGTTTCCACATTTGTGGAGTGTTATCACTTATGTATTCAAAGTTGTTATATTTATAAATTATCTCTCCTGTGTTGCCATTCATCTCCTTCTATTTACATCTCTTCCACAAGACTGACCTGCTGTGGTTAGCAAGACTTTGTCACTCTCTCAGCCACATTACTTTTCTTCCTGTACCTTCACGGCAGTAAGCAAAATTTAATGAAATTAACAATCGGTTAACCTCTGAGATAATTGACACACTTCATTGAGATGAAATGTCATTGATATAAGTGTTATTTTCCGGTCATAGTAAGAGATAAATATTTGTAAGTGAAAAAGCTAACGTTGCTGAGAAGTAATGAGAGTTCAACGAGACAATGCCTTGTACTTATTATCAGATTTGATTTGAGGCTTTGGAGAGGGATTGGGCCCTAGCAGAGCTATGCTGACTGGACAAGGCGGGAATCTGCAACAGCACTTGGTTTTGGGAGGAATGTGCACTGTTATAGCTGCTCTGGCTGGGGATGGCGGTGCAGGGTATATAGGCACTGCAGGCTCTAGTACAGGGGAGACAGAAAGAACTGGCACTGCAGACTTGACTGTCAAGTCAAGTCAAACAAACTTTATTGTCATTTAGAAATACATTGATATATGCAGTTCCAAACGAAATTACGTTGCATTTGGCTCCCTGTGCAACACAATAAATTAACCGAAGGATAGGCATGGATGAAAAGGATAAATAGACAATGGTGGCAGCCCATTACATGGCATTCAGGAGTCTGATGGCTTGTGGGAAGAAGGTGTTGCAGAACCTTGATGTTCTGCTCCTTATGCTGCGATATCTTTTTCCTGAGGGCAGCAGAGTGAACAGTCCATGATGGAGATGTGTGGGGTCTTTTATAATACTGCTGGCCTTAGACACGCAGCGTTTGGTCGCAATATCCCCAATTGAGGGGAGAGAGGTCCCGATGATTTTTTCCGCTGTCCTCACCACTCTCTGCACAGACTTCCAGTCGGAGGCTCTACAGTCCCCAAACCAGACAGAGATACAGCTGGTCAGAATACTCTCTATGGTGCCCCTGTAGAAAGTAGTGAGGATGGGATGGGGGAGATGAGCTCTTCTCATCCGGCGCAGAAAGTGCAACCGCTGCTGCGCTCTCTTAACAGTTGATGAGATGTTGTCCGACCAGGTCAGACTGTTAGTGATCTGCACCCAGAGACAGTGAATGTTGCAATGGAAGTCCCGCGTTAGGAAAGCAGTGAGCTAATGCGATAGACAGGCAGGGGGTGAAGGCAATAAGCTTTGGAATAGCAACCCTGGCAGAGTTACGCAGTGCTAACAACGCAGTCGCGGCTGAAGGCGGCAGTCAGCACTGGCACAGCTAACCCAGCAATGGAGACGGTGCACTGGCAGTTTACCTGCTGGGGGGGGGCAGTTGACACTGGCATTGCTGCCCCTGTTGGGGAGTGGTGGGGGGGGGGGGGGGGGAGAGACAGTGAGCACGCTGGGGAAGACAGTGAGCACTGGCAGTGTTTCCTCTGCTGGGGGAGACAGTGAGCACTGGCAGTGTTTTCCCTGTTGGTGGAGACGGTGAGCACTGGCACCACAGCCAGGGCTGTTGGCTGGGGGAAGGCAGTGGTGATCTGTGTCCCGGGCGCTGACATTTGGCTCTGCTCTGCTCCCTCCCCTCCCGCCTGCTGCAGCTACAGAGGCCGCCGCTTGGAGCCCAGCCCGGACCATGTTCTGCACCCAGCTGCACGCTGCCTCGCCGGTCTGCTGATCGGTTCGTTCCCGGAGACCTCGGCAATGATACGGAGAGAGACCGCCGGCTCCTACCGAGAGGTAACCGGCTGTAGCAGACGCGATCCCCGGGGCCACCGGCTGCAGTCCAGGGCAGCGGCCGCTGCAGGAGAGGCATCTCTCCAATTGGTCCCCCAAAGTTTGTTGTGATGGATCTAAGTTTGGCTAGAAGTGTGATCGCATTTTAAATAACCCATGCTTTATTTACTTACAGCATTGCATGGTTCTCCGACAGCACGGTTTGCTGCTTAAATGCGATTTCACCCAGTATAATGTTGTTCAGGGATGACGCACCGGGGTGGGGGTGCAGGGGAGTGGTGGGAGGTGGGGAGAGGGGTTGTGTGGAGGAAGAAAGGGAGAGAGGGAAGGGGAAGTAGGGAAGGTGGGGCGAGGGGGTGGGAAAAGGAGGGAGAGTGGGGGACACGAGCAGTAGGGAGGAGGAGAGGAAGGGTGGGAGAGGGGAATGGGGGTGGAAGGAAGGGGAGGATGAGTGAGGAGGTGGGGGAGAGGGGAGGAGGAGGTGGGGAGTGGGAGAGAGACAGAAAGAGAGGAGGGGGGATGAGAGGAAGAGGGATCCAAAGACGGAACAATTGTTCCAAGAATCGACTGCAATTTCGTCCTTCACACCACCTCTTAAATTACAGAAGGCTGAAGCCTGTTTCTTGCAAACGTAGCCTCTGTGGATTTAAAAAGTTGGGGCAGGTAGGCTCTCTTTCTGAACCTGTATTCCTGGAATATACAGCTTCTCCATTCTCATCAATATTTGAACCCTCATCAATATAATGTTGTAAAGATATTTGTGATCAATACTCCATCCTTCCTGTCTATCAGAGTTGTCAGTGCTTCTCCTTTGTTAAGCTTTTTACATTGAAGCTTGATTATGATATCATGTGACTACTTATGTATGTCGTCTTCAATCTTATTTACCGCATTCTATGCAAACAAAGATCTTTACTTAGATTTGGAAAGATTCAGGTTGATATAGTCAGCATGGGTTTGTGCCATGGGAGATTGCGTCAGACAAATCTGAGTTGTTTGAAGCAGATTAATGAAGATAGGTCCATAAACATAGTATGGACCAGCAAAGCCTTTGATGAGGTTCTGTATGGTTGGCAGCTCTGGAAGTTTAGATTACATGGGATCCAGGGAGAGCTAGTTGACAGGATACAGAATTGACCTCCCTCTGCTTCCTACCATTGTCAATTCTGTGTTAGAAGGTTGTTTATTAATTATCTGGGGGACTGTAACTAATGGTGTGCTTTGGGTCAGTGGTGCACCCATTGCTCTTTGTTATGCCCCTGTCCCACTTCGGAAACCTCTGGAGACTTTGCGCCCCACCCAAGGTTTCCTTGCGCTTCCCGGAGGTTTTTGTCAGTCTCCCTAATGATCGAAAGTGGTTTCCGCTTCTTCTATGCTCCGGCGATTATTTCAAAAAATTCAAAACCGGTCGCAACTAAAAATAGGTTGCCGTTTTAAAAATCGGAAATTTTTTAGTCAAATCCGATTGAGATGCTAGTTGAAGGTGGTTGCTGGAGGTTGCAGGTAGTGGAAGGTAAGACCTTTTTTTCACCCAGTTTTATTCCACCAGGGAGGTCTTACCTTCCACTACCTGCAACCTCCGGCAACCACCTTCATCTAGCATTGCAACCAGCTTCGACTAAAAATTTACCGATTTTTAAAACGGCAACCTATTTCTAGTTGTGGCCGGTTTTGAATTTTTTGAAATAATCGCCGGAACATAGAAGAAGCGGAAACCACTTTCGACTATCAGGGAGACTGACAAAAACCTCCGGGAACCGCTCGGAAACCTTGGGTGGGGCGCAAAGTCTCCAGAGGTTTCCTAAGTGGGACAGGGGCATTACCTATATTATTGACTTGGTTGAGAATGTGCAAGGCATGATTCCTAAGTTTGCAGATTACTCTAAAATAAGTGGTATAATAGACAGTGAAGAAAGTTGTTTAGGTTTATTATTGTTGTCTGTACAGTGAAAAGCTAATGTTTTGCACACAATCCAATCAGATCGGATAACACTGTACATAAATATAATCAAGTCAAGAGAATCAAACGATCAACCTTTTTATGTGCAAAGATTTAATACATAAAGCATTTTCATATGGCCAATGGAAATTGGCTGTGTTTAGTTTAGAGATAGAGCATGGAAACAGGCACTTCGGCCCACTGTGTCCGCGCCGACCAGCGATCCACATACAGGTCCCTGGCGCCATCCCCATCCCCATACAGGTCCCTGGCGCTGTAATGCAGCAGCTCTAACGCTGCGCCACCGTACCTGTGCTGTGTGTTCCAGACAACTTCTCTAAACTTCTCTAAAACACCTATTTACTACATTTTTCCAGTTCATCTACATGGGCTACAAACCAATTATAGTAACAACTGCATACGCAACAATGGCCTGAGTATTCAGTAACCTTGTGTATTCGGCTCAACCTGCATCTGTGTTGATAAGCAAGGCCTCGCTGCCCACTTCTGTTTGTGGGACTTGACCACAAAATGGATTGTCCCACAATACCTAGTCAGTTCTCCATTTTATAACAGCAGTAGAGCTGCTGCCTGACAGCGCTAGAGACCCAGGTTTGATCCTGACTGCAGGAGCTCTCTGTGCGGAGTTTACAGTTTCTCCCTGTGACCGCATGCGTATCCTCTGGTTTCCTCCCACATTCCAAAGATGTGGAAAAAGTGCAGGATTGTAGGTTAATTGGTTTCTTAAATTGTTTCTAGAATGTAGGATGCGATACTGAGAGAACAGCACTAGTGCACAGGTGATTGTTGGTGGGCTGAAGGGCCTATTTTCATGTTGTATCTCTAAACTATAAACTAAAGTGCAACAATTATGTAACGTGATGATTTATGCACATCTTCGTTGTGTAATGTGATGATTTATGCACATCTACTTGTCTAACTATTGTGATACTGCTTTCACCTTAGCCACAACAACATGAGGGTGATTGTGAAATAGTTGTTGGCGTCATGTCCCATATCTCATCCAGCACCCCTGCCTCCTCTCTTATATGTTATATGTCCATGAGTCAGGCACTAAGAGAGCTGAATGCAACTGTATGTTCAAGAGTTGTTTTACGGTCATATGTCCCAAAACGGAACAATGAAATTCTTACTTAGAGCAGCACACAGCTGTGAACACATTGAAGATAGACACAAAACTGCTGGAGTAACTCAGCGGGACAGGCAGCATCTCTGGAGAGAAGGAATGGGTGACGTTTCGGGTCAAGACTCTTCTTGAGACTCAACCCAAAATGTCACCCATTCCTTCTATCCAGAAATACTGCCTGTCCCACTGAGTTATTCCAGCATTTTGTGTCTACCTTCGGTGTAAACTGGCAACTGCAGTTCTTTCCTACACAGAACATAGTATTCTGTAAACACCATAATAAATGACAAAAAAAAGTTCAAAATATAAAAGCAAACAAACAATATAGTGCAAGGACAAAAACAATAGTGCAATCTAGGTAGTTTGTAGCTTAGTTGGAGTTATCTGTGTTCAATAATCTGATTGTTGGGAAGATGCAGTTCCTGCACCTGGACGTTACAGTTTTCAGACTCCTGAACCTACTTCCCGATAGCAGGAGTGAAATGCAAGTGTGGTCAGGGTGGTGTAGGTCCTTGGTGATGCTGGCTGCCTTTGAGGCATGACTCCCATAGATGAATGAATGAATGTTTATTGGCCAAGTATGTACACATACAAGGAATTTGCCTTGGTGCTCCGCTCGCAAGTAGCAATCCAATACATGCAGTAATAATTAAGAATGACACACAAAACATTGAACATTAATAATAAAACATTATAGTTTAAACATGTGAATGAAATAAAATACTAGAGCTACAAACTTTTGGTTATTGGCTACTATTCTTGGAAAAAAAGCTGTTATTATGTCTGGCAGTGGTGGCTTTGACAGACTGGAGTCGCCTTCCAGAGGGAAGTGCTTCAAAACGTTTTTGGCCAGTGTGAGAGGGGTCAGAGATGATCATACCCGTTTGCTTCCTGGCCCTTGCAGTGTACAGTTCATCAATGGAGGGAAGGTTGCAGCCAACAACCTTCTCAGCTGATCGGACGATTCGCTGCAGCCTCTGGATGTCATGCTTGGTGGCTGAGCCACACCAGACCATGATGGAGAAGGTGAGGAGAAACTCTACGATGGCAGTATAGAATTGACCATCATTGCCTGTGGCAGATTGTGTTTCCTCAGCTGCCGCAGGAAGTACATTGTTGGGCCTTTTTGACTGTGGAGTGGATGGTAGTCCCCCATTTCAGGTCCTTGGAAATGATGATTCCAAGGAACTTAAGAGACTCCACGGATGTCACTGTGGTGTTGTTGATGGTGAATGGGGGGACGGGAGGGGAGGGGAGCCTAAAGTCTACTATCAATTCCACTGTCTTAAGAGCATTGAGCTCCAGGTTGTTACAAAGGCACCAGGACGCCAGCTGTGTCACTTCCTGTCTGTAGGCAGATTCCTCCCCATCCTGGATCAGTCAAATCAGGGTTGTGTCGTCCGCAAACTTGAGAGGCTTGACAGAGGTGTCTGTGCAGGTGCAGTCGTTGGTGTAGAGAGAGGAGACCTTGCGGTGCTCCTATGCTAAGTGTCTGCAGGTTCAAGATGTGCTTTCCCAGCCTCACATGCTGCTTCCTGTCTGTCAGGATGTTGGTGATCGACTGACTGATGGGTTCAGGCACAGTCAACTTGGAGAGTTTGGAGTGTAGTATCTCTGGCACAATGGTGTTGAATGCAGAGCTAAAATCAACAAACAAGATCCTTGCATAGGTCCCCTGGCAGTCTAGGTGCTGGAGGATGAAGTGCAGGCCTAGGTTGACTGCGTCATCCACTAATCTATTGGCCCGGTATGCAAACTGCAGAGGGTCCAGAAGGGGTTTGTGATATTTTTCAGCTTGGCCAGCACACTTGTTTCAAGGGTCATCATGACTACAGAGGTCAGTGCGACAGGCCTATAGTCATTAAGACCAGTAATCCTTGTCTTTTTGGGTACAAGGACAATCATGGAGACATTGAAGAAGGCAGGGACAGTGCAGGTTTGCAAGGACAGGTTAAAAATGTCTGTGGAGACTGGCGCCAGTTGTTCAGCACAGAGCTTGAGGGTGGAGGGGGAAACATTGGTCCTGGAGATTTCCGACTTTTCTGTCTTCTGAATAGCCTCTCCACCTCCTCAATTTCTATTGATAGTGATGGAGAAATGGCCAGACTGATGTTGGGCAGCAAGGAGGGGGTGGGTAGTAGATGAGGGCTCAGTCTTTGCAGACTGGAGTCAGGCTGTAAGCGGATGTTAAGTGGTGATTGAAGCGGGGTGGATAGGAAAGGGCCCAGTCTTTGCAGACTGGAGTCAGGGTGTGAGTAGTTGTGAAGTGTTGGTTGGGGTGGGGGGGCACCAGCGTTAGGTTTCTGTTTATCGAACCTGCAGTAGAACTCGTTCAGGTCTCTTGAATATCTCTTCAATGGTGGGGAGGTCAGTATCCGTGCTGGACTGGGCGGTGCTCACTGCTTTTTGTAATCTCTTTTATTACTGGTCGTTTGTATTATTGAACCAGGCCACGTTGGAACCAGCCAATATGCTCTCTTCTGTAGGTAGACACAAAATGCTGGTGTAACTCAGCAGGTTAGGCAGCATCTCTGGAGAGAAGGAATGGGTGACGTTTCGGATTGAGAGCCTTCTATGGAAATAGAAGCGTTGATGGGCTTTGTTAATGTCTAATAATCAACAACAGTAGTTTTAGCAAATTCCTCTGAAGTTTTCCATCTCCTGGCAGTGTCCATGCATGGACTGTGTCTGGCATTGTATACTCATTTAAGATATGAAAGGACACTGGTAAATAAGTTTGACTATGTGGCAGGGACTGCAATGAACAGTATACCTCATAGGAGGCTATCTATTATTTTAGTATTTTTTCTTTAAAAAAATTGAGATGCTATTTACATCTGCATGCATTAATTTGAACCTCCCGCTGAAAGTAAACAAAATTACTTTTAAAATGATTCAAATTACTAAACGGTTGCAAAGGTAAAATATGAAACTAATTAATCTCTTTCACTTCAGTGCAGTACAAGAATGGAGTGTGTGTGTTTAGTTCCATTACAAGTTTCAATTTTTTTTCATTCGGGTCGAAATGGAATGAATGAATGTTACTCTGAATCCAGTCTGATTAGGTTTTTGGGATTAGGCTAATAAATCGGGCAAATCCAATCGGAGATCGATATTGCCTTTGCACTTTTATAGATAAGGGGAGATAGTCATAGAGCTTTACAGAATATAAACATACCTTCTGCACATTTTGTCCAAGTCAAGTAAAACAAACTTTATTGTCATTTAGAAATGCATCGATATATGCAATTCCAAACGAAATCCCGTTGCATTTGGCTCCCTGTGCAACACGATAATTAACAGAAGAATAAAATGGAAAAAAATGGATAAAGGATAAAATAGACAATGGTGGCAGCCCATTACATGGCATTCAGGAGTCTGATGGCTCGTGGGAAGAAGCTGTTGCAGAACCTTGATGTTCTGCTCCTTATGCTACGATATATTTTGCCCGAGGGCAGCAGAGTGAGCAGTCCATGATGGAGATGTGTGGGGTCCTTTATAATACTGCTGGCCTTAGACACGCAACATTTGGTCGCAATATCCCCGATTGAGGGGAGAGAAGTCCCGATGATTTTTTCCGCTGTCCTCACCACTCTCTGCACGGACTTCCAGTCGGAGGCTTTACAGTCCCCAAATCGGACAGAGATACAGCTGGTCAAAATACTCTCTATTTTGGGAGGTGAGCTCTTCTCATCCGGCGCAGAAAGTGCAACCGCTGCTGCGCTCTCTTAACTGTTGATGAGATGTTATTTGACCAGGTCAGACTGTTAGTGATCTGCACCCCCAGGAACTTAGTGCTACTGACCACCTCCACATCGCTGTCATTGATGTGAAGTGGTGGGGGACTGTGCCGGTTTTTCCTGAAGTCGACGATGACCTCCTTTGTTTTTTCGACATTCAGGATCAGGTTGTTCGTATTGCACCAGTCCACCAGTTGTTTCACCTCCTCCCTGTAAGCCAGCTCATTGTCGTCCCCGATGAGGCCCACCACTGTTGTGTCATTTGCGTACTTCATGATGTGGTTTGTACTAAACCTGGCACAACAGTCGTGGGTCATCAGAGTAAACAGCAGTGGACTCAGGACACAGCCCTGAGGGGAGCCGGTGCTCAGAGAGATGATGTTAGATGTGTTATTTCCAACCCTTACTGACTGGGGTCTGTCAGTGAGGAAGTCCAGTAGCCAGTTACACATGGGGGTGCTGAGGCCCAATGGAACCAGTTTGCTTATCAGGTGCTGGGGGATAATTGTGTTGAATGCTGAACTAAAATCCACGAACAGTATTTGCACATAAGTGTTCTTCTCCTCTAGATGTTAGCATCTAGCGGAGAAGCCATAGCAACAAAATTTGCTTAGTGGGCTACATCTGCCTGCATTTGACCCATTACCCTCTAAACCCTTTCCCTTTCCCCTGTCTCTCAATCTGAAGAAGGGTCTCGACTCGAAACATCGCCCATTCCTTCTCTCCAGATATCCTGTCTGACCCGCTGAGTTACTCCAGCTTTTTGTGTCTACCACCAGATTATGTTGTTCCTTACCTTGGTTACCATAACGCACCTGCCTCTTATGCTTATAAAATGTTTACTCTTCTCTGCAGCTTACAAATGATCAAACGGAGGAAAGAAGTTATAGTTCTGATCTCGCCATTGAGAATGACGCAGAGGAAGAGTATGTTAACAACGAAGTGTTGCAAGGTATGAACATTAATTGAAAAAAATGCTCTACCTCATTATGCCAACTTTGCTTGTAGGAAGACGTCTGGTTTATATTCCATATGTTTGCAATGTTGTGTAGTCAGGAAGAGGTTACATTTAAACCATTTTGCATATCCTTCCTTGAACCAGCCTCTGATAACTTATCTTATCTGAAGACCTTGAGACTTCAACGTCTGTTTCTGGGACATGGGTGTGCAGATGCTGAGAGTAGGTGTGCAGATGCTGTGAGCGGGTGTGCATCTGCTAGTTTCTGGAATCTTAACTAAAATCTTAATCTGTGATGAATATTTTGTATTGGCTTTGGAGAATAATTTGTAAAACTGTGAATAAATTTGATCTTTGTGCCAGTTCTGAAGTTTCTTTCTGCGTTGGATTATTGTGGTGTGTAGGAATGAACTGTAGATGCTGTTTTAAACCGAAGATAGACACTAAAAGCTGGAGTAACTGAGCGGGTCAGACAGCATATCTGGAGAAAAGGAATAGATGATGTATCAGGTCGAGACCCTCCTTCAGACTGAAAGTCAGGGGATAGGGAAATGATGGATAGAGAGATATAGAACAAATGAATGAAAGATATGCTAAAAAGTAACAATGATAAGGGAAACGTGTCATTGTTAGTTTTGTGCTAGATGAAACCTATATCTCTTGTTTCCCTTTCCCCGACTCTTAGTCTGAAGAAGGGTCTCGACCAGAAATGTCACCTATTCCTTTTCTCCAGAGATGCTATCTGACCAGCTGAGTTATTCCAGCTTTTTGTGTCTATCTTTGGATTATTGTGGTGGTGTTTTTCAGCTGTAAGCTTTTCCTGGTTCCATTTTTAATTTCTGCAGCGTTACTGAGTTCTTTTGTGTCTGTAAATGTTACCCAGTTTATACTGTTCAGAAATATCTTGTTTCCGAGGCTGAATTGGCTTGCCTAGGGATGAGGATACCCTTTAATTAAATTCTCCCAGTGCAAATCTTGAATCGGTATTTTGTTCTTCTTTTAGATAAGTTGTATATTTAGTTCACAAAATTGCAGTTTTGGGTATTTGCTATCTTCCTTTTTAAAATTAATTTGTTTGCCCTGAAATTTCTTGTGGGATTTCACTGTAGCAAAATTTGTATATTTGAATAAAGTGCAAATGACCTCCCTTGCATTACCCTGAAAATTCTGTGCACTGATACCTCCATACTCACCTGATGCACCGTAAAGGGCCTGTCCCACTTACGTGTCGTTGGCATGCAAATTACGCGACCTTAGTCATTTTCTACAAATTCATTTACATAAGCCTCTGAAGCATCTTTTGGCATGTTATAACTTTAAAAGCCTTGCTTAAACAGAGGAACCTGCACATGCTGGAAACACTCAGCATTTGAAATGCTAGAAACACTCAGCAGGCTAGGTAGCACCTGGAAAAAGGTGAAGGTCCCACAGGAGGGATCATGATGTTCTGGTTGCCTGCTACTTTCATTCACCGATCCCCTCCCACTCTGACCTCTCTGTTTGTGGCCTCCTGCACTGTTACAATGAGCCCCAATATACACTGGAGGAACAACACTCATCTTTTGCCTGGGCATGTTGTTGCCACCAGATCTGGCCATTCCAGCCTGCCATCACGTTGGCTCATTCTATTCACATAGTCGGACCTACAGGGCACAGGCCCTGCAGCCTCACTATTTGCAATAGGTTAATCAATAGATAATAGGCGCAGGAGTAGGCAATTCGGCCCTTCGAGTCAGCACCGCCATTCACTGTGATCATGGCTGATCATCCACAATCATTACCCCCTTCCTGCCTTCCCATATCCCTTGACTCCGCTATCTTTAAGAGCTGTATCTAACTCTTTCTTGAAAGCATCCAGTGAATTGGCCTCCACTGCCTTCTGAGGCAGAGATTTTCCCAGATTCACAACTCTCTGGGCGAAAAAGTGTTTCCTCGTCTAAATGGCCAACCCCTTATTCTTAAACTGTGGCCCCTGGTTCTGGACTTCCCCCCAATATCGGGGACATGTTTCCTTCCTCTAGCGTTCCAATCCCTTAATAATCTTGTATTTCAATAAGATGCCCTCTCATCCTTCTAAATTTCAGTGTATACAACCCCAATCGCTTCATATGACAGTCCCACCATCCCGGGAATTAACCTTGTGAACCTACGCTGCAACTGCAATCCCTCAATAGCAAGAATGTCCTGCCTCAAATTTGGAGACCAAAACTGCACACAATACTCCAGGTGTAGTCTCACTAGGGCCCTGTACAACTGCAGAAGGTCCTATTTGCTCCTATACTCAAATCCTCTTGTTATGGCCAACATGCCATTAACTTTCATCGCTGCCTGCTGTACCTGCATGCTTACTCATTCCGCCCCAGGTATTTTAACATGAAAACAGAAAATGCTGGAAATATCCAGCAGGGCAGGCTGCATCTTCTCTTTTTTCCCCTTCATATTCCTCTATCACTTTCTCTCCTACCAAAAAATAACATGTTTTTTCTCTTTTCAAGTCATTATGAGATGTCCCAGACTAAAAGCATTAACTGTTTCTCCTTCCACAGATGCTGTCTGACCTGTTGAGTGTTTGTGGTTTTTTCTGTGTAAATAAACACTAGTTCCTACATGGTAGTTGTACCATTGATTGTACAGTTCTCCATATCTAAACAAGGCCGTGGAAAGAACATCCTGTGCTTCTATCTCATTCTTGTGCAATATAATATTTGCAGCCACAAGTAAGAATATGATTGCGTGTGTGCTAATCTATAGAGATGCTTCTTAATCACGCATTTGTCCTGTGAATAAGTTGTTACTCTGATGTTTTAATATGTTAAATCTGATCGGCATAATCACGTTAAATAGGAAAGGAACTAAATTATTTTTCCCTTGCTCTAGACAATAACGTGGGCTCAACAATCCTATCCTCTATCTTCGGGAAAGCCTGCCTGAAGAACACGTTTTCTGTCATTCTTATCTTCATCTACCTGCTCTTGATGTCTGTGGCCGTGTTCCTGGCCTATCAGACCATCTCTGACTACAGAGAGAAGCTCAAACATCCTGTCATGTCTGTCTCTTTTCAGGAAGTTCAGAAATACGATGCTCCTGGTAAGAACATAATTATTTTATTATGAAATTGCTGCCTTAAGTTAGTTCTTGGCCTTTCAACTTGTATGTAAAAATCTCCTGATTTTTTTTTTTAACCCTCGTACCTTTACTAGAAGCAATCTGATGATACATTTAATTTGATTCAACTTTCTGCGGCTCACTATATAATTAACGTGATTTGAATCAGCTGAGTTTTGCAAAATACAATTTTAGTTATTGATGATAATAGTTTAATTGCAAATTTAGTTTGCTTGGCTTCTCTCATAACCAAGTGCCTGTAGATCTAAAGCTAAATCTAGAAGTTCAAATTAATTTTAACTTAACATAGAGCAAGCAAGTGATGCTAGAGAATGTGTTGTGTCTGAACTTAATGCACTGCAGGAAGTAAAATTATACTCATCCACCTTAAGAAAAAAATTCCCTTACGCAGCACGCTGAGAAAATTAATCTTCATTGTCAACATTAATTTTTTTTCTGAGGAGTTAAAGTCTAATGTACTCTGGGGAGATATTTATATTAAGCTACAATTTGGCAAGATGGATCTTTTTTTTAAGTTTAATTTAGAGATATAGCATGGAAGCAGGCCTTTTATCCCACTGAGTTCACGCCGACCATTTACCCATTCACACTTGTTCTGTGTTAACCCACTTTTGCATCCACTCCTTACACACTTGGGCCAATTTGCAGATGATCTACTAACTCGCACACCTTTGGCATGTGTGAGGAAACTGGAGCGCCCAGAGGAAACCCATCACGGGAGAACGTGCGTACTCCACACAGACAGCACCAGAGGTCAGGATCGAACCCAGGTCTCTGGTGCTGTGAGGCAGCAGCACTACCACGGTGCCACCATGCTGCCATTACTTCATCTTGGCCATTGACTTTTCTCATAACTACTGCCTGTGTTTAACTTTATACTGCCTGTATAACTTTAATCAGTTATACATGAGTTGTCTAGTCGGACATGATCTAGGAAATTGTTTGATTGTGGTACTCATGGAAAGCTGCACAGTGGGAGATGCACTTTTCGGATGAGGCACCAGCGGCACCAGCGCTGTTTGCTGGTCCATACATTCCTGATGAAGACCTGAGGCCCAAGACACATTCAACTCTAATCAAAACCAACAAAACAAATTGATAACTCGTATTTAATTGCAAATTGTTGTTCCTCCTGTGCATGCTTAAAAGGATCACAACAAAGACTGTTTTTTCAAAAGAAACGATTTCAATGGTTGTGATTGCGAGACTGCGATATAAAGAATTTTTCTTTCTCATCCTCTTGCCTGGGCCATCTGAGATTGTCATTAAATAAAACATTGTAATCACTTATTTACTGCTACTGGTTAATGATCAGAGGCTTCTAATATTCATTATTTTAATGGGTGATGTTTTGGGTCGAGACCCGTCTTCAGGCTGATGTCAGTTGAGTGGGCGGTACAGAGAACCCACTCCCCTGACATCAATTTGAAGAAGTGTCTTGACCTGAAACGTCACCCATTCCTTCTCTCCCGGAGATGCTGCCTGTCCCGCTGAGTTACTCCAGCATTTTGTGTCTATCTTCGATTTAAACCAGCATCTGCAGTTCTTTCCTATTCATTAATTTAATGCTTTTTAACTTAAAAAAGGGTGTGCTTTTAGGCTACTTAAAATTTGGCATGATTTTTTCCCCATTTTTTTTTTCATAATAGACTTTATTTAAGTAAATAAATGTATACAATACAGGAACTGTGCAAAAAAATTATCATCAATTAAATAACCAGTACTCAGCCTGTCACGGCATTGTAACGCAAGTGCGAATTCAGTTCCTGGACATGAGTAATGCACCTTTGGTTATGCTTGTCATTCCAAATTGTTAGCATATGAGATGAGTCATCTGTATTGATAATTTTATCACAAGGTAGTCACAGTCTTAATTGCAGTTGTGCGATTTCTACTCGGTCTTAGCCCGTCTTTTTGAATCTTACATGCCATCACTGGTTTCTGTATGTATTAATTTTCTGGGTGCGGCCACTGCTGTCAAAGCAGCTTAGGTTGTTTGCTCCAAATTGCTTTGTGAATGTTTGAGACGTCTATTAATATGAAGCAACCAAATGACTTGCTGGGCTGTTTCAGAGGGGAGTTTAGTTTGGTTTGGATATACAGAACGGAAACAGGGCTTTCGGCCCACCGAGTCTGCACCGACAAGTGATCCCAGCATATTAACACTATCCTACACACACTAGGGACAATTTACACATGCACCAAGCCAATTAACCTACATACCTGTGCTTCTTTGGAGTGTGGGAGGAAACCGAAGATTTTAGACAACAAGTCATTTGCATCCCTCACTCTCTCTGCCCAACGACATTCCTTGTCATACATTGTGTTATCATGTCCTAATCTAATTTTCCATAATGTATCACTTTGCATTTATCTGAGTTAAATTCCACCTGCCATTTCTTGGCTCACTTTCCCATTTGATCTAGATCTCGGACAACCCCCATCAATGTCCCACTTCCCTCCAATTTTGAATCTCATGCTATCTACATTCTCATCCAAATCATTAACCTCTATGTAAGACAACTGGCGAACCAGCATGTGTCCCTAATCACAGGCCTCCAATCTGAAAAAAATATCCCTCCACTGCCACCTCTATCTCTTTCCACCAAGCCAATTTTGTTTCCAATTGGGTATCTCACCCTGGATTCATGTTGATCTAGCTTTCCAGAGTAGCCTACCATGTGGAAGTTTGCTAACATCCATGTAGACAAAGTCAAGCACACTGCCCTCATCAACCCTCTTGGTGACCTCTTCAAAAAATCATTCAAATCTGTGAAACACGACTTCCCATGCACCCTAGGGTTCTGAAAGAGGTGGCTTTGGAGATTGTGGAGGCATTGATAGTGATATTTCAGGAATCACTAGAGTCAGGAGTGGTCCCAGATTTATTTCGAAAATTGCCAACATTACCCCGCTGCACAAAAAGGGAGCAAGGCAGCACAGTGGGAACTTTGGTGGTTGGTAACATTTTAGTCCTTTATAAAAGACGAGGTTACAGAGTACTTAGAGGTTCACGATAAAATAGGACAAAGTCAGCATGGTTTTGTGAAGGGGAGGTCTTGCTTGACAAATTTGCCAGAATTCTTGCCATTTCAAATGCAGTCTCTCAGAATCCCTTCCAGCACCTTTCCTGCCACTGGGTTTAGGCACACCGGCCTGTCCTGGCTTGAGACTGCCAACACCTATTTCATACTGTAAATATGTTTTAGGGCATTACTGTTTGAAATTCCCTGGTTTCCATAACCTCCTCCACAGGAAATATGGAAGAGAAATCTTCTTTTAAGAGTGTGTAAGAAAGAACTGCATTTGCTGGTTTAAATCGAAGGTTGACACAAAATGCTGGAGTAACTCAGCGGGTGAGGCAGCATCTCTGGAGAGAAGGAATGGGCGACGTTTCGGGTCGAGACCCTTCTTCAGACTTTTTAAGAGGTTCTTCTTTTAAGAGGTTGCCCAACACCCGTAGCAACACCAATAGATGACTGCATGGATCATTGAGGGACAATATTATCTTTCCAGTTACCCTTTTTACACTTAATATAATTATAGAATCTTGTAGGATTCTCATTTGCCTTATTTGCCAAGGGTGTCTTATGTCCCCTTTTGAGCTCTTAACAGAAACACATCGGCCTTGAACTCGCCCTATGTTATTTTTAAGAACCTCCCACTTGCCAGACAGGTAATGGCCTGTTCTAATTAACTTTTGCAAGTTCCTCTCGAATGACATCAAAATTATCCTTGACCAATTTAGGGCTTTACCTTACAAGCCAGTCCAATGTTTGTGCATGACGATTTAAAAACTATTATGGTCAATGTCACTGGTTCCAAAATGTTTCCCTCTGACACTTCAACCGCTTGCCCAGCCTCATTTCTGAAGAAGAGGTTGATGTTGCCCCCTTTCTAGTAAGGCCATTTAAATATTACTTGAAAAAACTTTCCAGGATGCACATAACACATACAGCCTCAATACTATGTATGTCCCAGTCAATATTGGGGAAATTGAAATCAGCCACTATTGCAACCCTGTTATTCTTACAGCCACCTGCAGTCTAGTCTCTTTATATTTGCTCCTCTAATCCCTGCTATTGGGATGCCAATTGTACAATCCCATTTTATTTCTAAATTCTACCTTATAGCATCACTGGACGATCTCCTAGGTATATCCTCTCTAAATATTACTGTAATGTTCTCCTTAATCAGAAAAACGTAACTCTCCCCCCTCTACCTCTATCATGACCCAGATTCAATCCTGACTATAGGTGTTGTCTGTTTGTTTCCCCTGTGACTGCATGGGTTTTCTCCAGGTGCTCTGGTTTCCTCCCACATTCCAAAGACATGCAGGTTTGTAGGTTAATTGGCTTCTATAAATTGGCCCTAGTGTCTAGGATAGAACTAGTCGGCATGAACTTGGTGGGCCGATGTCCACTTCTCTTCAAAACTGCAGAGGATCCTTTGTCTCTGATGAGAGTATCACCAGACAGATGACATCCAGGCAGTGCTGCAGTCCTGGATGGTATCCACTTTTATAAACAAGTAGATTATTGTTCTCAAATTAAATTGTTCCATTTTAAATGGAGGACAATAAACTATTTGTTTAAACTAGATGCAAGGAACTGCAGATGGTGGTTTAGCAAGAAATTTCTGGAGTAACTCAGTACTGCCCTTGATTGTACGTTCAAAAATCTGGAGCACGATTTAACGTGATTCATAGAAATTACAATTTGTTTCTTGCAATATCTTGTCTCCAGATGATCACTGTAGATGCCTCCCTGCTCTAGCAGTAAAATTGAGGTAGATCAGCCATGTACCTGCTGGTGGCCGGGCAGCCTTGAGGGCTATTGCCTCACCTTTACTCCGAGCATGTTGCAATGAATACCATCAGACAGAACCTTTTCTCCACTCCTCCCTGTTGTTTTCATGAAAGGATGGGCAGTCATCTTACCACCAGTTCACATTCCCTGATCTTACCCAACCTTAAAGTGCACAACAATGGCTTGTGGGGATGAGGGCTTGGTTGGAGATTTGTTGAAATACACAGAATAATTGGACATGAAACTATTGTATTCGACTTGTCAAATACTTTCCTACCATCTGATTACTGGAAGAGTGTTTCATGTACAGGCACTGTGAATCAGTAGACATGAGCTTTGGGCACTGGGCTTCCCTGCTAATATCTGGATCAGAGGAGTTTCAGATGAAGTAAGTAATGAGGGTAGTAGAGTGAAACGTTTGAACCATGTGCAGCGGCCAGACTAATGAATGTGTCTCTGTCTATATCACAGGCATAGCATTATATCTGGGTGAAGCTGAGCTCCTGAGTTGTATGCATCATTTTCATGATCGTGTTCAGTTTGTGGTGTCTCCAGGCCATCCGGGAGAAATAGATTGCATCACGGAACATGTCACTTACGTGGACCCTTACAGAAACCAAACCTTGGTAAAGTACATCATGCACCTTTTAATTTATCTTACAAGTCCTTATTGATATATCCCCATTTTAACCAGTGTTCATCTGCTGTACTCAATTTACATAAGACCATAAGATATAGGAGCAGAAGTAGGCCATTCAGCCCACCGAGCCCACTCCACCATTCAATCATGGCTGATCTATTTTCCCCTCTCAACCACATTTTCCTGCCTTCTCCCCATAACCTTTGACGCCCTTCCTAATCAAGATCCCATCAATCTCCGATTTAAAAATAAATAATGTCTTGCCCTTCAAAGCCATCCGTGCAACAAATTCCACAGATTCACCACCTTCTGGTTAATTGCCTATCTTATCCCCTTGCAAAGGATGTATACTATATTTAATTCCAGGTTTGGGATATAAAAACAAATGAACAGGTGTAATAGATCAGTTGATACACAATCCCCGGGCTTAACCAAGACAGCTGGCCAGAATTCTTTACTTTAGAGATACAGTACGGAAACGGGCTCTTCGGCCCACCGAGTCCTCGCCGACCAGCGATCCTCGTACACTAACACTACCCTAAGCACATGAGGGACAATTTTATATTTATACCAAGCCAGTTAGGCTACAAACCTGTATGTCATTGGAGTGTGGGAGTAAACTGGAGATCCCAGAGGACACCCACACAGGGGGGAACACACAAACTCCGCACAGGCAGCACCAGTAGTCAGGATCGAACCCGGGTCTCCGGCGCTGTAAGACCGCAACTCTACCGCTGCTCCACCGTGCCGCCCTTAATTGTTGTCTGCTCCAAGCTTTTCTCCTATCTTATACCCCTTGCAAAATATGTCCAGACATGTTGAATTCAATTAGTTATTGTTGCCCTTCTTTGTAGAAGTCAGCCCTGGTTATCCGTGGACCCCAAGATGTGAGGAAGAAGGAGCTGGTATTCTTGCAGTTCCATCTAAATGAAACGGAAGAAGATTTCAGTGCAATTGATTATCTCTTATTCTCTTCGTTTGAGGAGTTTCTTGAGAGGTGAGAAACGAGAAGAGGAACTTTTATATTGTGTGGATGCCGGGGTTGGGTGGAAATAATTGATTTGTTATTGGTGCATAATGATGTTGTTAAATACTTTTCAAATAGACCATATGCTTATCAAATCAGTGTCTGCCTTTTGTGCAAAGTCAGCTGGAATTATTTTAAATAAAACAGAAAATGCTGGATATATTGCACAGATCAGGTAATATTTGTGGAAATAGAGGTCAGGTTTTGAGTATTGATATTGATTTATTATTGTCATCTGTACCGAGATACTGTAAGAACGTTTCTTGGCAGGTGATGTCCCAGGTATCTCATGTCATACATGAATACAATCAGACCATACGCGAGTACAACAAGTGGAGTAACAGAGAGGAAACAGAGCAGAATATGCTGTTATAACTACACAGAAAGTGCAGATTTAAAAAAGTGCAAGGGCCAGAACAAGGTTGATTGGGAGATTGGGTCTTTGTCTAAACTGACAGAGAGCATCAGAGGATGTATGAAATAAAGGACTGGACCAGAGGAGAAAGGATGGAGTCAAAGCTCAATGCGGCAATTGCAGGCTGAAATAGTGGGTCATCTCGGAGAGACATGCTTGTGGATCTTGGTCAGCAGATAGAAGTACGATACGATACAATAGAACTTTATTTATCCCAGGAGGAAAATTGGTCTGCCAACAGTCATAAAACACAACAAGATACATGAAACGTGAAATTAAAGTAATTAAAGTGATGAGTGGAAAGTCCAGGTTTGGGGATGTGCAAAGATTGGGGAGGGGGAGGGGGGGCAAAGGTAGTCAGTCTACCCCACAACAGAAGGGGGATTACAGTTTGATAGCCACTGGGCAAAAGGGATCTCCAGTGGAGTTCTGTGCTGCACCATGGTGGAACCAGTCTGTTACTGAAGGTGCTCCTTAGTTTGATCAGTTGTGTCATGGAGGGAGTGAGCTGTTTTGTCCAAGATGCTCCACAGTTTGAGGAGCATCCTCCCCTCCAAGACCAACTCCACTCCCAGGACGGAGCCAGCCTTCCTGATGACCTTGTTGATTCTGTTGGCGTCTGCGGCCTGGGGTAGGAGATGTTGACAATGCTAGAAGCAGCAGATGGAAGATCTCCCAAAGGTCTGGGACTGCCAAGGAGTAGTGAAAGGCACCAGAGGTGTTTGGGATGTAAGTGGGAAGAGACATTTATATGTAGTTATTCTAACCTATTTGGGTAACACTGCTGGTTACCAGTGATTAGTATTACCAGATGACATGCAAATTCAAAGTCTGTGGATAGGTTTATTTATAAAATGGCATGCCCAATTCATATTTTTGCCCGGATTTTTGGGTAATTCACTAACTTCTTTCTTGCCTGTTGCCGAGACAGATTACAGAGAATTACATAGTTCACTTGGGACAGAAGTTAGATTTTTCAAGGACACTGGTCGGTCCTGCTGTTAATTCATCTAATCCTAATAGTATCACTATATTTTACACCTCATATATTAATCCAGCTGCCACTGACCCATAGCTGACTTGTGATGAAAATGTTGCCCCATGATGACCAGTGCAGGCAAGACACTGGGAGAAATACAATATGTCCAGTGATATACTGTTTTATATTAAGGGCAGTGCTGATGATACCTTCTCATTGATGCCATTACTTCTGTTCCACATATTTAGCAGTATGGTATGTTGTTTTTTTTGACAAACTATTACTGTCGGATTTAAAAATGGCAGAATTTATTTTTTTGTAATAAAGTAGTTGAATTCTGCTGTTCTGAAATGTTTTGTGCAGGACAATATGCAATTTTGTAAACTGACAGAGATGTTTGGTATTTGTATTTCAGTCCTGACAAAGCACAGTTCATGCAGGACAGTGAACGCTCATACTCCGTCTGGACTTTTTCTGGAGGTTTTCGAACATGGGTCAAAATGTCTCTGGTGAAAACGATGGAGAAAGATAGAAGTGAATCGGTAGAATTCAGACAGGAGGTATGGAGAACACTGGGATTACAGTGCGGGTAGAATCGCAGCTTTATATTCAGGCGGCTATCATCTACTTGTACCTACATTGGAGAATTCAATATTCATTCCATTGGATTGTGAGCTACTTGAGCAAAACATGAGGTGCTGTTTCTCCAATTTGACTGTGGCCTCACTGGCAATGGATGAGGCTCTGGACTGAAAAGTCAGTATGGGAATGGGATAGGGCGTTGAAATGGTTAGCAACCAGTAGACCTTGCTGGACCGAGTGGGATTGGTGATCCTATGGCCCTAGTCTTGACCCTGTTGGCCATCGTGGGTTTGTTCTTTGGCATTCGTTTAACTTTCACTTAATCATGCCCTCATGTGGGAAAAGTATGACTGCTTATAACACATAAAGGATCTACTTTCCATTGGTGACATTTGTTAATAGATGTGGACATGTGCCAACATACCTTTGAAAATTTGTGACAGGCAACCTCTTGGGAAAAATATATTTTCCTTAAGAGGTCATTACATCTCTATTATGTGCTAAAACACTTCAAACCAGTAATTATGTTAGTTATGCAGTACGATAGCATCGCCAAATGTAGCAACCAGCATAGAATCCTACACGGTTTAAAAAAATAACAAATTAATTGGGATTGCTTCCAAGGACAGAGCAAACAATCTGCTTCTTATCAAGGAATGCAATGTCCTTTTTTACATTCATCTAAGTTACAACAATAGTTAAACTGAATCTTGGATTTAATTTGTCTTTTATCTTTCAGGACAGGATTCCCCAGACAATTCTGCATCTTTCAGTCCTGCATTGCACTCTATACTAGACTCTATCATAAGCCTGGATGAACAACTTAATTTTCAAGGGGGCTTGTAACCATAACAAAGTGGGTGGGGTTACCAAGTAGGAAATGACGGTGGATGAACTCTTGTAAGAGACAGCTGATGAGGTGGATGATGAGGTTGGGGAGTCCTGTCTTTGGTGAAGACAAAGGGGTCTCCTATTCTTTCCACAAAAGGTGCCTAATCTGTTGAGTATTTCCAGCATTTTTTATTTTATTTCAAATTTTCAAAACTTGCACTGTTTTGCATTCAATATATCTGTCTAGGTCTATATTGTTCAGATCTGAAAGTGAAACAGGAAAGCCACCGGAATTAAAAACAGAAAATGCAAGAAACACTCAGCAGGTTAGGCAGCATCTGTGCAGAGAGAAAAATTAATGTTTTAGGTTCAGGACATGATGAGTTTCCTGTTACTGCTTTTATGAATGTTTTGGCATGACTGGGAATGAATCTCCATTTGATTTTTTAAATTCTGAACAACTCTTATTGCTCACACAGTCCACTCTTGTGAGATACAACGATCGTCGACATGGTTCTGACCAAAGTGACCAGTGGTTCTTCGTTGTGTTTGAATGGAAAGATCCGTTCATTCAGGAAGTCCGAGATGTAAGTGTGATCATCTTTCACTGCCTGACTTTGCATGTTATTTGGCAGAGTGACCGGAGAAGAAGTACGTAAATCCCCCAGTTTACTCTGGTCAAATACAGCCGACAAGGACCATTTATCTAAAACTCCATCTGGTCGTCTCAAGTAGCATGGCCAGTGCTTTCATGCTTCCGTATTTGGATTCTTGCCTTAAAAAAGTGGATTAGATTTCTGATTATTAGCCAAATTGTCAAACTTTATCACTGAAAATATTGTCGAAGACAACATTTGACTGGGTCTTTGCTTTGTATGTTTATTGAAGACTTTTAAAATTATGGGTCTTCTGATAAAATATATTGTTGTTTTATTGATAATTCCATTAAAACAGAATTAATTAATTTCTCAATGGGGTAATGGATTAGTAAATATCAGTACATGATCCGGCCTTGTAATATTTAAGATGTATATCTTCCACAGTCATGAAATGCCATTTTCTTGTACGTTGCATAAAGTCAGTTATCACAAGTATAAATCCCAATATTTCTAGATAAATTATCCTTTAATCTTTTGCAGATAATCACAGCCAATCAGTGGAATACGATTGCCATCCTCTGTGGCGTTTTCTTGGCTTTGTTCAAGGCGGCAGAGTTTGCAAAGCTCAGTGTTAAATGGATGATTAAAATTAAACAGAGACAGCAAAAACGGAAAACCCAGGAACTGGACCAGATGAGTTAACCCAAGGACCTAATGTGTCCTTTGCAGAAATGAAGATCTGATCCACTTTCTCCAATCCAGCACTTCATGTATTTGTTGTGTGGAACTTATGTTATGACAACTGCCAGAATTCATTTGGCGATAGTCAATCTGATGAAATGGGATACATCAGTCTTGTGAAAATTATAAAGTTTTATATTCAATCTCAGTTTCTATGAAGCTTGGGTAATAACAAAATATCATCACAGAATTGTTACCTATAAATTCCATTCGTCTTTTTTGGATTGTGAGGTAACCAGGGCTTGTGATTTAAGATGCATATCATTGGGAAACTGATTTTGATTGTCCATAATGTTACTGTTAGTGGACCAGTGATCTACTTTGTGTCAATATTCATGTCATCGGAGGTAAGGAAGTGTTCAGGCACAGCAATGCACTTGAATGCAAAGTTGTCTCAGTAAAGACATTAAAAAATACTTATTCCAAAGTAATATTTAAATGCTGCTATTGATCACAGTATGTGTGGAATGTGGTTTTGCTGTGAATTATAAATTTAATTCAACTCAAACTTCTTTATAAGCAAGCCTAGTTACACCGACATACTGCCATTATCTTATCAGCATTATTTTGCTTGTACATCGAAAATACGTCTGAAGGATAGGATGTACGTACTTTATTGAATTATGATAGCGGGTTTGAGTAGCTATTAGAGGGCACTGACTATTTTTATGAAAAGGAAAGAGTTATGATATTGTGACTATAAACACAACAAGTTGGTTAAAGTTAGCTTATGTTGGATACATCAGGAAGGAAGACTCCTACATTAATAAACTTGCCTTCAAATGGTTTGAGTAAAATAAGATTGATGTTGAATTCTTTACAGCAACGTATGTCAGGCACACAGGTAGTTCTGCTATAATGCGATAATTGTGTCAGGGTAGAATTCCAGCTTTAAATATTGCAGATGGACATCACTGACAGGCATTAACCTCAGCTGGCTGCAATGATTACTTGCTCCATTGAAGGGAGAAGGAAAATAGCCGGTGCACTCTCATTTCTCCCCTCAATTGTTAGAGCTCCTCTTTGGGCAGAAAAGGCTATTAAAGAAGGTAGATATCAAGGCCAAAACCTGGGACTGGTTTTCCCTGCATCTCTGAAATATTAGGTTCTCAGGATCAGGGCAGTAGCTGCTCTTTAGTCAACTCTGGCAAAAGAAAAAAAAATACTACTGGTAAGATCCCCTCACCTCCACTTGCGCTTTGATTTTAAAGGAACTTTTAGGTAAAATAAAATAATGGTGTCTGGAAACTGATAGGGAAAATGAGGGCATAATGCATCCTAGTTCTGGCCTAATATCAGGGGCTACCATTATATTCATAATGAACCTAAATTAGGAGTGCATCAGAATGTCCAATGATCCTCAAGTTTAATAATTCTAATAGATCTTTCAAAAAGCAGTTTACCTGTAACTAAGGCTCTAAACATTTGATCTTTGTTTGGGTAGTTAAAAACGCTTTCATCCAAGATAGCTAAAATGTGTACCTGATCATTAGTGAAAGATCGTCCCCAGTGATCACAATATAGGCTTTGTGTGTAAGGGGAGGGAGGAATTCAAGACTTAACAAAAAGAATACTGTACTGTTAAAATATAAGAATTGCAACATTTAAGATATTCCCCAAGTGTTATATTTTTAAAATGTTGAGAAACCTTTTTTGAACTGCTGTCTGTTATTAAGAAGTGTTAACTTTTGATTATTGCCTTAGTCTTGATGCAGGCTAAGTAACAGCATCACGATTGTTGATTATTGGTTAACTGACATGTAGTGCTAGATTCTTAACCTGGATAGCTAAGAAGGTTGAGTCTACTCAAACTATTGTCTGAAATAATGTTAGTATTCTGACAATTAATCATTGAATTACTCGCTGGATTAAACTTGTCAAATGTTCCATAACTATTTTTAATGTGTAAAAGTATGCAGATTAATAAAGATGCTACTTCCAACATGTTTATCAACACCTTTGAATATTTGGTAATTTAATTCAAGCATTGAAACATTTGTACCTGCCTTGCTTATTATAAGAAGTGATATAAGTTTTTCTAACTGGAAATTGGTTATAAAGACATCCATATTTATTCAGACTTTAAGGTGATTTTACATTTATATTAGTACCGGCAGTAAAAATAGAGTAATGAATGATAAAGCACTGAACAAAGTTCTACTGCTGAAAATCTTCCAGACAACTTAAAACACCTAAGGTTAGTTCAAAATATATTTTCCTTTTTAAGATTTATAATCTAATATTAATAACTTGCCTTTGAAGCATCTCTGCCAATGACAGTCTTTCCGTCTTCCAAAGAATCATTGAGTGGGATGGAATGGTTTACTTTCCATGATTCCTGTGAACCAGCACAAAAGACCGATATTCAGTCCTTTGTGCAAGCTTCAATGTAGCCAGTGCCATTTTCCCCTTTCTTTTGCATTGCGCTGCTTTCATTCAGAACCAATCTGATTCCCATTGTGAAAGCCACAATTGAATCATCCCTTCAGCTATTACATTCCAGCTTATTAATCGAGAGACTTTCATGTCACGTTTTGTTTTTTGCCAGTCACTAGAAATCTGTGTTTTAAATTCTCATACAGGTTTCTGATTTTGAATATTTCTGACATATTCTCCTATTCTTCCTTTTTTTCACTCAATGTCTCTATTTGCAAAGTCCAGGAAACCATTTATCTTAATTGCTTTCTTAACCTATCCTGCTCTCTTTAAAGATTTATACACACAGCTTGTGTTCTGGCCAGTTACAATTGCATTCAATTATAATTGTATCCTTCATATTTCTTCTTGTCCTTCCTACCAAATGTATCATTTTATCTGCGTTAAATTGAATTTACCATGTGCCTCTCCACTTATCCACACTTGATCTTTCTGGCGTCAGAGCTGTACAGAACAGAAATGGGCCCTCTGACCCACTACGTCCACGCTGACCTTCTTGCCCATCTACACTGATCTCTATTACTGTCTCCTTCACTCTCGTCCTGTTTCCAAGGATGTGGAGCTATTTAGGAAGAGAATTCAAGAGTTTAGTGCTTGGCAACTAAATTGGGTGGTGCAGCGGTAGAGTTGTTGCCTTGCAGCACCAGGGACCCAGGCTTGATCCTGACTATGGGTGCTATCTGTATGTTCTCCCTGTGACTGTGGGTTTTCTCTCGGAACTCGTTTCCTCCCACATTCCAAAGACACACAGGTTTGTGGGCTAATTGGCTTCTGTAAATTGTGACGAGTGTGTAGGATAGTGCTAGTGAATGGGGCGATTGCTGATCGGCGTGGACTAGATGGGCCGAAAGGCCCATTTCGGCGCTGCCTCTAAACTAAACTGTTACTTTATCATGCACTATCCTAGATAAGCAATAAGCAACAAATCCTCATTTATTTGACTCCTTTGGTGGATAAAAAGTCAGGCTTTGTTTGGCATTATTTATGATGGACAATATTTACATGCCAGAGCATCAATGAACATTAATGTGATAGATTCTGAATATTCACCACCAATACAAATACAATAAAATACTTCCATCCAGACAACAGAAGCTGAAATCTCACTTTATCACAATGTAAAATACTCAGTACAATTATGGACTAAGTTAAAGGCAGAATTTAAAATAAAACATATAAACAGGTCACATTAGATTGTGTATTTTACTCTGGAAAAATAGAAGTAAAAATTACCATTTCTGGACAGGCTCTTTATTATTGATCATTGGCCTGGCTTTGGGCATCCAGTACATGATTTGAATTAATTATGATATGATTCATCACACACATACCATCCATTGCCATGAGTCAGTATATATTTTCTTCCCTCCACCAACAAACCTGCTTTCACGCTAATAATCCTTTTGCTATTTTTTAAAATAAAAAAATCTCACAGGGGAATTCAAAGTTCCTGCTGAAAATGTTCTCTAGGTTAATAGAGTTGCAGTCGCAGTGTAGAAATAGGCGCTTTGGCCCAACTTCCATATCAACCAAGATGTCTGCTAGTCCTATTTGTCTGCATTTGGACCATCTCTGAACATTTCCAATATGAGCCTGTCTAAAGGTTGTTCAAATGTTATAATTACACTTGCACTAGAGCTTCTTTTCATTGCATTTACCCACCAGCCACTCTGTGTGAAAAGGTTGTACCTCAAGTCCCTTTTAGACTCCAACCTCGGAAAAATCTACTTTGCCATCCACCTTATCTCTGCATTTGTGACTTTATATACCTTTATAAAGTCACCCCACAACCTCCTAAACTCCAGGGTAGAGTCCTCCCTGATCCAGCCTCTTGTTATAACTTAAATCTTCCAGTCCTGGTAACATCCTTGCAAATGTTTTCTGCACCCTTTCCAGTGTAATTCCTCTTACTTAGGCAACCGTATCTATGCACAAGACACCAAGTGTGATCTCTCAAACGTGTTGTGCAGTTGTAACATGACATCCCAATTCCTGTTCTCAGTGACCTAACTGATGAAACTAAGCATGCCAAACACCTTCACCACCTGTATCTCCCCTCTTAGGGAATCATGTACCTCTATCCCTAGGTCTCTCTGTTCTACAACATTCTGCAGGACCCCACCATTTAGTGCACAATTTCTGCCCTAGTTTAACTTCCTAAAATGCAAATACTCACACTTCTCCATGTTAAATTCCATCTGCCATTTCTTGTCCCCTCCCCAGTTCACCTGTTGGAATCTTTAAAAATAATGTACACTACAAATGTTGGTGTTATCCAGAACTTACTAACCACGTTAACAATTGTTATCCAAACCGTAACTGTACGTGGCAAACAAAGTGGATCAGCATTGATCACTGTGGCACATACTGGTTGCAGGCCTCCAATCCAAATAATAACTTTTCACTGCCCTCCGACTCATTTAATAAAGTCAATTTTACATCAAATTGGCCCTTTTCCCATGGATCCCATGACTCTAAACTCCCAGACAAGCCTACCACACAGGGCCTTGTCAAAGGCCTTGCTAAAGTCCATGTGGGCAACATCTACCGCCTTGCCCTACTTAAACCTTGTCATCACTTTTTCTGGAAACTCATCCAAATTCATGAGACATGATTTCCCACACACAAAACTGCTGACTATCCCTAATCAGTCATTGCCTTTCCAAATACTGGCACATCCTGTCTCTCAGAATCCACTTGAATAACTTTACCACCAGCCTTTAGTTTCCTGGCTGGTCCTTGCAACCCTTCTTAAACATTAGCCACCCTTTATTCTTTCAGTACCTCACCTGGGGATAAAGACAATGAAAATATGTCTGCCAGTGCTCCTTCAATTTCTTCCCTAGTTTATGTCAATGTCCTAGGATACACTTGATCAGGAGCCCTGAAGTAATGTATAATATCATTAAACCAATTCAACACGGGACCAAACATTTTGTGGATTGTGTTTGACAAAAGCTGTAAATCTCAGCATGCTGTCTGGATAAAGGTGATCTGCAGGAAAGGGGGAAAAAAACGCAATTTCCACCACATTGTCTACGATCAACATCTCCATGGCCTGAGAAATGATGCATCCATTATATGTTTATACTTGTAGTGCATGCCCAAGTAGAGTTAGCTGAAGATTGAGGTACAGAATGACCAGTAAACTTCATTATGCTCTGCTCTTTTGATACAAAATGTACTCTACTCCAGTTTTGGAAAAGCATCCTGATTTGGACTGTCACGAACATTTACATTTGTCAGTCTTCAAAATGCAAACTAAGCCCACACGGAAGTAGCTTAAATTGTCCAATTATTTTCATATCAGGCCATGGCCTCCAGTAACATGTTGATCATCACAACGGGATGATAAACAGACACTGAATCACTGTTCCTTTCAGCAAATGAAAATCTTAGAAATTGAATATCTTCATACAGAAAAGCTAAAAATGTAGAAATCCAAATACAAACATTATGTAGACTTTATTGAATGTTACTCAGAACCCCAAATAAGATGTCTCATTACAAAAAAGCTTCACACTGCCAAATGTTTACAGAATGGAATGGTTCTCCGACATGATATCAGAATGATTAGTTGAAGAAAAAACATACAATATTTTATGCTTGTATTTCTAATATTTTCTCTGTAGGCATAATTCACTCTCAGTTCACTCAAGGTCTGTAGCATTGTGAGAAGCACATATAAAATAGGAAAGATCTATAATTAAATAGCTGACTAATTTTCTATGTGCAGCACAATCAAAAAATTATTTTTTCAAGTCATAATTCCACCAATTATTTTCACTGGCCACAAATGATAAATTCATTTATTCTCTGAGAATTCTAAAAATTCATAATAAATTCATGATCAGACAGTTACAAATATTGTGGTCACTAATGTTCAAAGTTCATATCTTTTCCTTTCAACATAGTTTACAGCTCATCAAAAAAGCTGGTCATTTTTGGAAGTATACTGCTGAAGGTTTGTCTTGTGTTTGTATTATATCCACACATATTCCAAAATACGTGTGAAATACCCCATCACTCTTTGTCTGTAACTCTAAGTCAATTGTTGATGCTCGTCATTTGGCACTTGATTTATTGTCTTGAGTATTTTGTGAATTGTGAGTATCATTCTGTATTTCACCAAGTGTTTGACTCCTTTGGAGCCGCAACTCTTCAAGATTTTTCCAAAGTTCCTCTCGCTCCTGTTCCTTCTTCTTTTCACTGCAATATTAAAATATATACTTGTTAATGAACAATGTATTGCAAGGCCAGCAGTTACACTTTGAGCAGAGTAGGAGAAAAAATTAACAATTAGTATTTTAATAATTAAATATTGTAATCAATCTCCTATTGGCACTATTAGTTTAGTAAAGTACAATAGATTTCTTTAAAAATGCAGATGAGTAGGTTAATTCCTATAAATAATCTACATTAATTCAAAATTATCAAGAGCCCATTCAACTTTAAAATATATTTTGCTATTTCTCTTACTATGACCTAGATAATAAAACATATAAACATTCGCATGTATGAAATATATACATTATTGAAAATAACTGTACATTTGTTTTAGGTATCATTTTCATATGGCATTAATGCTAATCAGCACAAACATAAATACAGTAAACCCTCGTTATAATGGACCGGGGGGAGGGGGAGCTGTGGAAATAATGTCTGTTATTGCCAACAGTACGAACATAACCGAGTACGAGCAGGGACAAGACCAAGCCATTGCGTTCAGCACGAAGCAGTAGCAATTGGGGGGGGGAGTCCCACGGAGCCCGAGCATGTTCTGTTGGTGACGGCAGCCTGCAGAAAGAGCTGCCCAGGGGCTACAATGTGAGCCGCAACAAATGCCATGTCACTGGATTGTGCGGTGGGTGAAGATGGGCTCGCTGGAGTCGGGTGGGGTCGGAGGCCGGGGCTCTAAACAGCCAGAGAGACAGTGGGGGTCGGGGGTGGCATCAGCAGGTCCATCTGCTACATCCAAAATCTATTATAAAGAAGTCTGATAAAATGATGGTTTACTGTAATTGAAATATGTCTATGCAGGTCATACTGCTGCTGTTCCAGGGGACCATTTGTGGAAACAAGGGAATAGCTTGTATGTCCGTACTCGATGCAATATGCAACTTTTACGAAGAGGGACCATTAACATTTAGAAAGTGGAAAACAAAATAATTAGTGAATGATGATTGCATACCGTTGTCTTTCTGCTTTATATGATGTTGTAAGTTCATCAAACAGTGCCCCATTCATCTCCATTAAAGTTTTTAGTACGTTGTAAACAAGTGCTACAATAGTTCTGTAAAACAATTTGTATTCTCTTAAATGTTCAAGATAATTACATTTATGTTATTTAATGAAGAACCGTACAAAATAGCTGCTACAAATTCTCTGCACTCCAATCTTAAAGATCAAAAGCAATGTAGAAAGATTGAACTATTCTCTTTAGCATTCTAGTTCTAAATGGAAAACATGTCAAGACATTTTATTCATATTTAAACTACCCAATGTGCAGACTGCTATTCAAGTTGGAGTAAAAAATATGTTTAATGAAGACCTTGGGATCTTCACAAGCTAACAGGGAAATCATTTCCTTAAGTATTTTCTGAACTTTTGTTTTTAAAGATGGCAGATCAAATTTTTTTAAAGAGCATGTTAAGGATTGAAGCAACAGTATCAACTTAAAAAAGTATACTTTCACTTTCTTTAAAAAAAATGACATTTCTATAGGATACAGTGGGATGACTAAAAAGTTATTCACTTTGAATACCCTAATTTATCCAGATCTGCTTAATGTTTCAGAGTTAGTATTGGTAGAGAATCTGGTTCCGATGAAGTACGATTGGGTTTTTTTAAATCCGCAAAGATTTTGCTCAGTTGGATGGCATATTTGAAGTGGGGAGGACTGAGAATCGGAGGTGGCATGCAAGTTAAGTAAATAAGTCATAAAGGTTCAATGGTATCTTATTGTCACATGTAAAATAAATGTTACAAATAATTTATCTTAATGAGGAATCATTAATCCTTTCCTAATCCTTATAAAAACCATTAGCAATTGTGCTACTTGTCATTCCTGATCTCATTCTAAGAGAACTGGGCAATTTCCTGAGTAAAAGATTTTTTAGTTGTAAAGATGCAATGAAGCTCTGAATAGTACAGAGCTTATCTGTGTCTTGTGAGGCAATGCTAAACGGCCCTAGATGATCCAAAAGGAATTTTTCTGGAGATCAAGTTTTTCTAGGAACCAAGAAGACTACACAACAGCTGAAAAAAATCCACTCTACATCTGCAGCAACCAGCACAATTACCATTTATATTTATTGTTGAGTTTTAAACTATCTTCATCAAAAATGAAGGACTGATTCTAACGGAAATGCCTCACTTTACTTTAGAATAGTCAGAATGTAAATCCAGTTTAAATAACTATTGGTGTATTATTATTATTATTGTTGCGTGTACTGAGCTATTGTTCGAAAACATTATTTGATAGAGAAAGTCTAGACGGAAGGTTTGTACAACTGAAGCAGTTTTAATCAGCTACTATCCAATGAACAACAATAGCAAACAACAAGCACGGAAACCAATCTGATGCAGGATCCAAGAGCAGATTCGTAAATGCAAGTGCTGGGGTATTTCTGCAAATAGTTTTCTACCATTGGACTCTGAAAAGTCCAGTCCAGCAACAGATCAGTCAGAAAAAGGCACACGTTTGACATCTCAACCCAAGATCTCAATTATACCAATAGTGAAAAATTCATTGTTTAATGTGGACCTGGGTTCAATCCTAAATACAGGTGCTCTTTGTAATGAGTTTGTACGTTCTCCCTGTGACGGCGTAGGTTTTCTCTGGGTGCTCTGGTTACCAACCACGCTCCAATAAAGTACAGGTTTGTAGTTTAATTGTTTTTTGTAAAATTGTCCCTAGTGTGTAGAATAGTGTTAATGAATTTGGTTGCTCGGCGCAGACTCAGTGGACCAAAGGGCCCATTTCCACGCTGTATCTTTAAAGTACAGCTAACAATTTTATCTTCATAATAGTTCATGCATATATATATATATATATGTGTTAATATTTAAAGTACTTACGTGTTCCAGTGTTCCTTGGAGATTCTGTATAAACATCCAAACATAATTGGTAGAATTCTCTCAGAGTTATCTTCAATTAGGCTAAGAATGTACTCGTTATTCCAGAAATATAAAGCTCTTTCTGCAACCTGTTGTGGAAAAAAATCCATTTGAGAATACTTAAAATAAAAAAATCCATAACATTCATTTCCAGTATACATTTTCACCATGTCATATTTGAGATTTATAACCCCAGTGTCAAGTGCACCAATAAGGATAGGAAATTGAACAGCCCTAATTCCGTTTTTTTAATCCATTGCTGATTTACTATTATAGCTCTACTTTAGGCAAGGCAAGGCAACTTTATTTATATCGCACATTTCATACACGAGGCAGACTCAAAGTGCTTCACATAAAAACATGTCATACAATAAAATGAAATAATCAAAAATAAAAAATAAAAATAAAATAGAAGAATTAGAAGAAAATAAAGCAAAGTTAAAAATGCATTATAGAAAAGTGCAATGTAGTTAGGATTTAGCTGAAAGCTAATGTAAACATAAAAAATTTCAGTCTTGTTTTAAAAGTGGTCAAAGTTGGGACAAGTCTTAAATCTTCAGGAAGTTTATTCTAGCTATTTGATGCATAGTAACTAAATCCTGCTTTCCCATGTTTTGTATTTACTCTGGGAATCATTAACAGATTGGTCTCTGAAGATCTTAGTGGTCTAGAAGACTTATATAGTGGAAGCATGTCAGTGATATGCTTTGGCCCTAAACCATGTAGTGATTTATAGGTGAGCAGCAAGATTTTAAAATCAATTCTCTGACATACAGGGAGCCAATGTAAGAATTGGTGTAATGTGTTCAAATGTTTTGGTCTTTGTTAGAACTCTAGCAACAGCGTTCTGAACTAGCTGTAGCTGCCTGACAGTTTTTTTCGGAAGACCTGCAAGGAGACCGTTATAATAATCTAGCCTACTAGTAATAAAAGCATGTACAAGTTTTGCTAAGTCTTGAGCTGACATGAGTCCTCTTAGTCATTCTACGTTTTTGAGGTGATAGTAGGCCGATTTTGTTACTGATTTAATGTGACTGTCGAAATGTAAATCTGAATCCATAATAACCCTGAGATTTCTGACTTTGAGGTTTTCAGGGACAAAGAGTGAAGGTGTTGGGTTACTTTAAGCCTTTCTTTTTTAGCACCAAAAACAATTATCTCCGTTTTGTCCCTATTTAGTTGAAGGAAATTTTGGCACATCCAGTCTTTGACTTGCTCAATGCACTGGCACAGCAGATCTATGGGGCGATAGTCATTTGGTGATAGCGCTGCATAGATTTGAGTGTCATCGGCATAGCAGTGGTAGTCAATATTATTATTTTGCATGGTTTGTCCTAGTGGGAGCATGTAGATGTTGAATAAAGAGGGTCCTAAGATCGAATCTTGTGGAACTCCACACAACACGTTGGTTGGTTCTGATACAAAGTCACCAATGGAAACAAAATAGTTCCTATCTTGTAGATATGACCTGAACCAACTTGAAACTGTGCCTGAAAGCCCCACCCATTTTTCCAACCTGTCCAAAAGTATTGAGTGATCAACAGTGTCGAATGCAGCACTGAGGTCTAATAGCATTAATATTGAAATGTTGCCAGAGTCTGTGTTAAGACGGATGTCGTTTACAACTTTAATAAGGGCGGTTAATCAATAAGGGCGGTCTCGGTCCTATGAAGGGGTCGAAATCCTGACTGGAAGTTGTCATAGCAGCCAGTTGAAGCCAGGAAGTGATTAAGTTGCTGGAGGACAACTTTCTCAATTATTTTACTTATGAATGATATTGGTCTATAGTTGTTAATAATAGAGGCATCTAGGCTCCGCTTTTTTAATAACTGCAGTTTTCAAGGCTTTTGGGAAATTGCCTGATTGAAGAGAGCTGTTAATTATTTGCAGTATGTCAACTGCTAGGCAGTCAAAAACATTCTTAAAAAAGTTGGTGGGTAAAGCATCAAGGCAGCAGGTGGATGGCCTTAGTTGTGTCACCGTTTCCACAAGAGCTTTAGCGTCTATGACATTAAAGCATGTCATCATTGCCACGTTACTTTTGCCTAAACAGGGTGGTGATCCAACATTTTTGTTTGAAGTGGAGATATTGATGGCATATCTGATGCCTTCAATTTTATCAGTATAAAAGATTACAAACTTATTGCATTTCTGCGTGGAATGGAGTTCAGGTGGTATTTGCGTTGGGGGGTTGGTCAGTCTGTCAACAGTTGCAAATAAGGTCTTTGCCTTATTAGTGTTGTTGTTAATGATATTGGAGAAAAATGTTTCTCTAGCATTTTTTAAGTCTAAATTGTAGGCACGGAGGCTCTCTTTATAGATGTCATGGTGAATATGAAGTTTTGTTTTCCGCCAGGTGCGTTCATCTTTTCTGGGCTGTTACAAAAGCAGCTTTTCTCCAGGGTGCCTTTTGCTTACCAGAAATCGTTTTAACCGTAACAGGTGCAATGACATCTATAACTTTCATAATTTTGGAATTCAAGTTATCGACAAGATCATCAGCAGAACATGGGTTTAGAGGTGGTAACAAGGAGATGGCATTTTTAAAGAGTACATTAGAATGTTCATTTATATACCGTTTTTTGACAGTATTTGATTTTATCTGTATGTCAGGAATAAAAGATATATTGAAAAAAACACAGAAGTGGTCAGACAATGAAGGATCAGTCACAAAAATATCAGAAACATTGAGACCCTTTGTGATAAGTCCAGGGTGTGCCCATTACAATGAGTAGCCTCTTTCACATGTTGAGCCAGTTCAAATGTGTCTAAAATAGTAAAAAGTTATTTTGCACTCTTGTCATTCAAATCATCAGTATGAACATTAAAATCACCAGTTATAACTGACAGTCAAATGCTAGACAATAATTCTGTATAATGGAGATGCTAGACAATAATTCTGTAAAGTCATCGAAAAAGTTTGCATGATATTTAGGTGACCTGTAAATAATTAATCGGAGAACTTTGGGGGAACATTTCAATACAGCACAAAGGTATTCGAATGATGGAAAATCACCAAGTGACATCTGTTTCCCCTGAAATACATTTTTAAATATAGCAGCAACCCCTCCACCTCTTTTTCCAGCATCTCTGGAGAACATGGATGGGTGACATTTTGGACTGGAACCCTTCTGCAGACTGACTGTAGTGGGCAGGGGGAGAAAGCTGGGAGAGTTGGAGGTGGGACAAAGTCTGGCAAATCATAGGTGGATACAGGCCAGGATGAAAAGACAAAAAGTCTAAGGTAAGGATAAGGCTGAGAAATTAATATAGGTGGAAGCGGGGGGGGGGGGGGGGGGGGGGGGGGGAAGAGAGAGTTTTTGTAGGTTACTTGCCTAAAATTGGAGAATGCAATGTTCATCCAGACAGGGCACGGGGAAGAGAGGGGGAAATAAGAGGGGGGGTGGGGATGTTTGTGGGCTATTTCCCTAAAATTCTCTCCTATCCATACCTCCTTATTGTCACACTTATTGTCTTTTCACATCCAGCCTTTGTCCAACCATCTGCTAATCAAAACCCCATCATCTGATCGACTTTGCCCCACCCACACCTCTCTTCCAGTCATCTTGCACACCAATGTGCATTTTCTTCCTTTTTTTGGAGCAAGCTAATGCCTCTCCACACATCTGTATTGAACTATATGTGGTTAATGGCAAGGTCTAGGGCCAAATATGACAATTCAAACTTGTTTTATCTTTACAGTTAGCAGTAAAATGTCATTTTTCAAGGACAATTGGATTAAATTTGTAGGTTGCACGTTGCCTATTTGTCTAAAGTGTTAAGTCATTATTGGGAGGCTGAAGAAACGTTTGGTGGTCAAAGGAAGCAATCGTTCTGCTTAACACGGAATAACTGCTCCACTGACCTGAGGAATTTCCCCGAACACTTGTGCTTGGTCTGCCAAGGCCTGCTGGATTTCACGATTGCTAATCATTTGAACTCCCCTTCCCATTCCAATGTTAATATATAACATTATGAAAGGCATAGATAGGGTAGACAGTCAGAACCTTCTTCCCCAGATGGAAATGTCCAACACTAGAGGACGTAGCGATAAGGTGAGAGGGGGAAAGTTTAATGGAGATCTGCTGTGTCATGGAACTGGGACCACACAAGAGACTGCCTTATCAATTTCCAAAACAAATCTCTTAAATGGCCCCTCTCATGTTGGTTCATATAATTACTGGAAACATTGCAGATGTAACAATCACCACAATCTGTTTCTCCAGTATCAACCCTTTGTAAAATATCAGATTTTACATCTAATGATATTCCTGTACATGGTTGTTGAGATTTCAATGTGCTTTTAAACTTATTGGCCCTGGATCAGACTACTTGAGGATAAATAATCTGAAAACTCTTGAAAATAAAGGTTGCTAAATGGACGTACAATGCTAAAGGACATGCCACATTTTATGCTCATGTGTCAAGAAATGCAAGTTGAAAAAACTAAAAGTAGACCGTTATTTTCATATGTTTCCCCGTCCCCCCCGCCCTTCCCACATAAAATCAAGAAGAGCAAATTTGATTCCGTACCTAGATTATTTGGGTTGTAATTTGCGAATACTTGAGGGATCAATTTCTGTAACTCGAACAATTGTAAAACAGGGGTCACCTGTATTCAGTTATCTTAATATTTTGCTGGAACTCAATCTTAGTTCAGCAAAAAAATCCACAATGACCTATTACACTTGCCATGGTTTTCTGGACACTAGTGTAAATGAGACAAAAGATTACAATTTTATTTATCAGAAATAAATTCTTTACCTGGAAATGTGGGTTTGACACACACTTGGCTATTTGCTTGAATAAAGGTTCTTGGACATTTTTGAACTGAGATGGTTCTATCACATCTAGAATTTCTTCTACTTCACCCAAAAACATGACCTGAAAGCAGGCAAATTGAACCACAAATAAGTTTTAATTTCAAACAATTAAAAACTTGCAATATCTATTTAGTATGTAGAAAAAGTACATTTTTATCATTTCAGTTGTTCTAATATAACCACAAGCCTCCCGCTGGTACAACAAACACCCCGAGTCCACACACACAATCCCAAGGTAACCGTATAACAGTATGCATGATTTGCCAGAAACACCCACATCCTGAGGACTAATAAGACTGATATAAGATTATAATTTGATGGATAAAATAGTTAAAAATCTGATGATGATACTAATGAAGATGATCTAGGTTGCAGGAAATCTCCATTGGATTTGCACATAATCAAAAATGTGACAAAGAAAGAGGCAAGCTCATATATTTGGCAGGAGCAAACGAATAAAGAGAATACACGATAAACGACAGGATATTCAAATTTTTGCATATTCCGATATGAGATTTACACCATGATGTCAAAAATCGCCTTATCTGAATGCATTATTTCACGAGTTATTTATGAAAATTCCTCGATCGCAGGGGTTCGGGGAATCGTGACGCCACCGCTTCTCCTCCCCCCTTCCTCTCCCCCCCTCTTTCTCTCTTTCCCCCCCTCTTTCTCTCCCCCCCCCTTCTCTCCCCTCCCCCCCTCTTTCTCTCCCCTCCCCCCCCTCTTTCTCTCCCCTCCCCCCCCTCTTTCTCCCCCCCTCCCCAACATAAACAGCTAAGCCAGAGAAGAAAGTGGATAACTTACCTCTTTTTGACTTACAGTTTTTGGCCAGAATTTTAATAATCCTCTAATAACCTACAGAAAATCACAAACACATATTAAGATTAAAGTCATAAACCAAAATAGTTTAATAGTAGTAGAGGAAATCATCATTACAACGCTTCCCTTTATTTTACACAGAAATCAGAGAAAAATGTAAGCAGTATTCTCATAGATACATACAGATTATTTAGAGAAAGGTAATGTACATTAAGACTGTAACCATTTCAAAGCATAATCATAAATAAATCCATTACTGGTAAAAGTATATTCGAAAACAAACAATTTGTTTAAATTAAATCTTGTTTTATCAATTAGCATATTTTCTAATATGTTTCTGTTGTAAATTTACAACAATTTCTGTTGTAAAATTATTTTAAAAAAATTAAAACAGGACTATCTTAAAGACTATCTTCAAGAAAGTTTATTGTTCCTATTCCTAGAACAGTATTGTGGACATAATATGAAAACAAAGAATACACTCCTGAACAACTCATCTACATGGTGCATAGTTTCAAAGAAAAATAAGTCCTGAAGACTGCACTGAAAGTCACCAACATGTTCAGCACAAAGGGCAACTCACAGTCCTGATGAACGAAAATATAAACTAATATGCACAACATTAACCCAACTAGCTTGCAGGAAAGAACTGCAGATGCTGGTTTAAATCAAAGATAGACACAAAATGCTGAAGTAACTCAGCGGGTCAGGCAGCATCTCTGGAGAGAAGGAATGGGCGATGTTTTGGGTCGAGACCCTTCTTCAAGCTGACAGTCAGGGGAGAAAAGAAAGGTCTCAGCCCAAAATGTCACCCGTTCCTTCTCTCCAGTGATGCTGCATGTCCAGTTCAGTTACTCCAGCATTTTGTGCCTATCTTCCGTGGAGACCAGCATCTGCAGTTCCTTCCAGCACATCACTTGCATCTATTTAGTTCTGCAAAGATCAAGCTTTGACAAATCAAGCTGGACACAGCTGGCAGTTCCAATGGGAACCACTGGAATTTGGCTGCTCCCAGTAAAGAAAGCAAACTAATGGGATTAAAGGCCAAAGTCTCTGGACCACATTGACCAATTTAAAAATCATGGCTGGATCTTCAAGGATTCTCGAAAGGACCCAGCAGCATGGAAAACCTGCAGAAGTAATGCCAATATGAAAGGAGGAAGACTGAAGACAGTTGGCTTAACATTTGCCATCAGAAAATTGATGGAATTAATTATGAAAATAGTTACAGAACATAAAGAAAATAATATGATCAAGCAGAATCATGCATTCGATAAATGTATTGGATGTAATTGAGGATGTAATTTGGCACAGAGACTCTCACGGCAGCAGCGCAACGCTTCCGACGCCTTGCACTGAGGCTGCTCCATGGCCGGAGCTGCAGTGAGCGACTCGCCAGCCCAGCAAACACTCGCTAGCCCCGCTCCCCGTCTGCATCTGTTCCCGTCGCTGCTTCTGCTTCCAACTCCCATGGCTCATGCCGTTGATATGAGTTTTGAAATCTTCATTGATCACAGAATTTCTCACGACAGAGCGTGAGAAATCTGTGATCAACGTGAGAATATGGCGAAATATGTGATTCTCACGCTCAGTGCACGGGAGTTGGCAGCCCTGCCTCTCTATCCCCCCCCCTCTCTCTCCCCCTTGCTCTCTCCCTCTGTCCCCCTCTCTCTCTCCCTCCCCTCTCTTTCTCTCCCCCTCTCCCTCTTCTGCTCTCTCCTTTCATCCCCCTCTCCCCTCTATCTCTCCCCTCCCCCTCTCCCTCTGTCTCCCCCTCTCTTTCCTCTCACTCCCTCTCTCTCCCCCTCTCATTCTCTCCCATTCCCTCTCCTCTCTCCCCCTCTCTCGCTCCTTCCTCTCTTCCCCTCTCTCTCTTCCCATCTCTCATCTCCCCTCTCTCTTCTCCATCTCTCACCTCACTCTCCCCCCTCTCTCTTGTCCCCTCCCTCCTCTCTCTCCCCTTCCCCTCTCCCCCTTCTTTCCCCTAACTCTCTCTCCCGCTCTCCCTCTCTTTCCCCCTCTTTCTTCTCTCTCACCCCCTCTTTCTTCTCTCTCCCCCCTCTCTCTTTATCTCATTCTCCCTCCCTCTATCTCCCCCTCTCCCTCTCCCCCTCTCTCTATCTCTTTCTCCCTCCCTCTCTCTCCCACTCTCTCTCCCTCTCCACACACTCTCTCCCCTCTCTCTCTCTCTCTCTCTCTCTCTCTCTATAACGTTTCTCTCTTCCCCTCCCTCTCTCTCCTCCTCTCTCATCCTCTCTCTCCCCCATTTCTCCCTCCTACCTCACTCTCCCCCTTGCTCCCTCTCCCATTCTCTCCTACCCTCTCCACCCCCCTTTCTCTTCCCTCTCTCCCTCCCCCCCCTCACTCTCCCCCCCCCCCCTTCTCTCCCCCCATTCACTCCCCCTCTCTCTCTCCCCCCTGTCCCCTTCCCCTCTCTCTCTCCACCTCCCTTTGAGAGTCTCTGTCCCATCGGCACAGAGACTCTTGCGGCAGCGGCGCAATGCCTCCAATCGGCCCGGGATTCTTGCACTGTTCCATGGCCGGAGATGCAGCGAGTGACTTGCAGGCCCCGCAAACACTCCATCCCCGGCAAACATTCGCCAGCCCCGGCTTTCCGTCCGCATCTGTTCCTGCCGCTACGTCTGCTTCCATCCCTCCTTCAGCCCCGGCTCTCCAACACCCGCAGACCATGCAGTTTATCTGAGTTTTGACATTTTCGTTGATCACAGAATTTCTCACCACAGAGCGTGAGAAATTTCTGATCAGCGTGAGGGAGTGAGAGTTTCTTCAAATGCATGATTCTCACGCTCAAAACATGAGAGTCGGCAGCCCTGTGGTCTACCCAAGATCTCCCCCCCCCCCATGCATACAAAAGCTCACAACCTGATTGTTGACTGACCACATTCCTTAACTTCAATGCATTGCCCTATTCCAAATGAAATGTCTGTTAAACCTCCATGGTATCCTTATTTTTGAACTTTAGAAATTGAGTTAACAATCAGACCGCAGGCTTGAAACATCATGTCTCATGGACTATGCACATGTATTTTAACATTACAACAGTGTATATCTATAGATCTACTCCTCACTTTACAAATGGAATATGGTCCTGAAAAAATGTCATCAGGTGAAATTTTGTACAAGAAGGCAGCTGGGCAAAATGTATCTTGTATTTTTTAGGATGGGCAAAGAATGGCATGCTAATGAAAAATATATCTGTATATCCTAAGACACATGTCCCAGACAATCAAAGGTGCTATAGCAAACTTTTGTGAATTAAACATTTGTAATTGAAGGAATAGTTTTATATATCTAACTTGAACAGCTACACATTATGATTTGTCTAACTTGAACAGCTACACATGATTTGTATGTATTATGTGTTGGCATTTAATCTTCTTTAGTGATTCTTCAATCTTCTTCTCTTCCTTCTTCTTATCCTTCTTCTTGCTGTACCTTGGTCTCAGCTTCTTGGACATACCTTTGTTATCGGATATTGCTCTTAGTCTGAAGTTGAACTGCGTGCACAAGACCTTGTGCATCTGGTATGGTCTCCAATATTCTGCCCATTAGCCAGGAGCTTCGTGGTGCAGTGGAATCAGCCACCACAACAATGTCACCTGGAGCAAAGCTTCTCCTTACCCTTGACCATTGTTATCGTTCTTGGATTAGAGGCAAGTATTCTTGTGTCCACCGTTTCCAAAAGAGTTTTGCCACATATTGCACCTGTCTCCAACTGCATTTAATATACATGTCTTCCTTCACAAAGAGTCCAGGTGGTAGTATTGGCTTGGTTTTCAACAGAAGAAGATGGTTTGGTGAGAGTGTCCCAAGGTCCATTGGATCATCAGAACTCTTGGTAATGGGTCGATCATTTAAACTTGCTTCAACTTCACAAATTAAAGTTTGCAATCCTTCATTGTCCAGAACTTGTTGGTTAAGAATAGAACGCAGCATAATTCGAACTATGCGGATCAATCGTTCCCAAACACCGCAGTTCCTGCTGGGGGGGTTAAACTACCACTTTATCGCTGAAGTATAGAACTCTGGATCTTGAATGCTTCTCTCAATTCTCTTTGTGCCATTGTCTCATCTTAAACATGAAACTTGAACTCATCGACTGATGAATCTTCGTAATGCATGGATGCAGGAGTCTGTGTCAAATATAGATGCAAATTCAAGATGTACTTAAGCACTGTTGTGCTATCGGTCCTAAAGAAGGATTTGTCCAGTTGAAGCTGTAATTCCTTTTGCAGCATTGTGTCATCTCTGACAGCCAGGACTGCAGCTGTAAGCTCCATTCTGGGAATCGTCATTTGTTTTAATGGTGCCACTCTGGATTTTCCCATTATGAATGCAACATGCACTTCTTTGTTATCATCTTCCAACCTTAGATATGAAACATTACCATAGCCATTTTCACTTGCGTCTGAAAAGTGGTGCAGCTGTGCATAACTGATTTGACCATGGTTTGCGGGCTTCAAGCACCGATTCACTTTAAATTCCACTATCTTGTTGAGATCTGTTAACCTCCTGCCCATCGTTGAGAGAAGGTTTGGGGTATGTTTTCATCCCATCCAAGTCTTTCCTTACAGAGATCCTGCATAATCAGCTTGGCTGGCAGAGTAAATGGTGCAAGAAATCCTAAATTGTCGTATATAGAGCCGACCACGGACAAGATGCCCTGTCTTGTGTATGGTCGTTCTTCTTCAGCAATTCTGAACTTGAACACATCTGTTTCAACGCAGCTGTGCAATCCCAGTGCTCTTTCCACAAGCAGATTGTCTTTTTCCAAGTCCAACTCCCTGGTCTCCTTGGTTCTGTTTTCTTGTGGAAAGGATGCCAATATAGTACGGCTGTTGCTGATCCACTTTGACAGCATGAATCCACCCGTTTAGCAGAAGGAAGTCAGGTCTCTTGCTATTTGAACAGCTTCCTGTTCCGAAAGCATGAATTTTAAACAATCATCTACATTGAAGTTGTTCTTTACTGTGTTTGTCACCTCTGCTGGAAAGTGAGCTTTGTTGTCTTCAGCAGTCTTCCTTAATGCAAAGTTTGCACAACTTGGTGACGACACTGCTTCAAAAAGATGTACCTTCATCCAGTATTTAACAAGATCCTGATGCACATCACCCTCGGGCCACGACAGGAATCGCAGATAGTCAATATGCGTTTCTGATACCTTGACCCGATGAAACGTTGCTTTGATATCAGCCATCAAAGCAACCGGTTCTTGTCCGAATCTGATGAGAACTCCAATGAGTGAGTTGGTAAGGTCTGGACCCTGCAGTTAAGTGATGTTCCTTTGAAGACTACACCAGTCAAAGGCCAACCTTAAGGTTCCTTTCCTTGAGTGATACACCCCGTGGTGAGGGATGTACCAAAGTTCTCCATCACTTTGATTCAGCAGGTCCACTGGTACCATTTCAGCATAACCATTGTCAATCATTTCTGTGAGGAAAAAAGATGTGTATTCATCATGAAATTTCTTATTCTTGCCAAACCTGTGTTTCAGGCTCTGGATGAGCTGCTCTGTAATACAAATGCTATTTGGCATGCTGCCACTTTCTTCTTTAAATGGAAAGCCTAGACAATAGTATCCATTAATCATCTTTGCTGAGCGATTCACAATATCCATGAATGTTACCTCTTCTCTGGACATTTCCTCTGTTTCCTTGCTGGTTCTTTCACTGAAGTCATGATTGCGTTGCTTCACCAGTAGCTCCTCTAGGTTTACAATGGATATTCGACTGACAGCAACAGTAGCAGGGCTGCCATTTTCATCCCTGCTTTCGTTGTCTCTTCTCAGGGGACTATAAATGACCCACCCAGTAGGGTTCTGGCAGCGTATGGTCCATCCCCATGGCTGTTGAGCAGCTTCCAAAGTTCCAATACCTTTGAAGCATTTGTCCCAATGAGTAGGTTAATGCCAGAGTCTATTTCAGGAATCTTGATGTCCTTTAAGTAAGGCCATTGGATCAGGTCTTCCTGTTTGGGAATGATTAGCTGAGAAACCGTCATGGTCTTATGTGTGAACACATCAGATAGTTGGATAAAAACATCTTTGTCCAGACTAGATATTTCCAAACCTGAGAAATGATGACTGATCACAGGCTTCACATGGTTCAAGGTACGCAAGGGAATATTGGCCTTGTGTTCTGTAATGTTCACCCAGCCTTCTCATCAAGTTTTCTGTGCAAACTGTAATTGAACATCCATGATCCAAAAATGCACATGTTTGCAACACAGTGGCCCCCTAGCTCTTTATCACCGGCCCCAATAAGCCCACATGTATGAAGTGAGTGAACACCATTACTCACAATTGGCTTCTCATTCAGTTCTGTATGCTCCAGCTTCTTCTCTTTGTTCTTTTGTTCAATGTGAAGTATTTCAGGATGATTTTGGTTGCACACATCACAAGTCAAACAACTCTTGCAGTCTCTGCTCTTGTGTCCTATCTTCAAACATACAAAACAGACTCTCTTCTCCTTCTTAAAGGAGTCTATCTTTTCTCTGTGCCCCTTCTTCATGATCTGTAGAGACCGCCCCAATGTGTGACCACTTTTATTACTGAACAAACAAGAACCTTGAATATTGGTAGTAGATACATTTCTTCTCATTCCACTTGTCAGATTTTCTTGCACAGCTGTTTCTACAAGTATTACAGTTGTTACAAAACCGCTTCCTCTTGGTCTTGACCTTTCCCTTTGAACAGTTCCTTTTCTCATATCAGAGTTCATCCCATCAGATACTGTGGAGTGGCTTCTTATTCCTTAAGCCAGCTCAGTCTCTTCTCAATTGTTCTTCCTTTCTTACCAATTATTCTTGGGCATCAACCTCATGTTCTTTGTTCAGGGTGGCAACCTGTTTCACGAGAGCAACCCTTTCTGCCTGAGCTTTTATGCGAGCAGACGCCTTTGAAGATGCACATGATGAAGAACTAGATTTGTGGTTTAATTTTGGTTTGGAGACTTTTGAAACGTTGTCACCAGGTCCAATTTCTTCTGTTTACAACACTGTTGTATGGCACTTTCAGCTATGGAGTGTGTAGTTTGCTGTCCAACATTAGGTAACAACACCTTTACTGTGGCTTTCTGTGCAAGCGGTTGTTGAACTTCCATGATCCAAAAATGCACGTTACATAGACATAGAACACAGAGTAGGCCATTCGGCCCTTCGAGCCTGCACCGCTATTCAATATGATCATGGCTGATCATCCAACTCAGTATCCTGGACCTGTCTTCTCTCCATACCCCCTGATCCCTTTAGCCACAAGGGCCACATCTAACTCCCTCTTAAATATAGCCAATGAATTGGCCTCAACTACCTTCTGTGGCAGATAATTCCAGAGACTCACCACTCTCTGTGTGAAAAATGTTTTCCTCATTTTGGTCCTAAAGGAATTCCCCCTTATCCTTAGACTGTGACCCCTTGTTCTGGACCTCCCCAACATTGGGAACAATCTTCCTGCATCTAGCCTATCCAACCCCTTAAGAATTTTGTAAGTTTCTATAAGATCCCCCCTCAGTCTTCTAAATTCTTGCGAGTACAGTCTTTCCTCATATGAAAGTCCTGACATCCCAGGAATCAGTCTGGTGAACCTTCTCTGTACCCCCTCTATGGCAAGAATGTATTTTCTCAGATTTGGAGACCAAAACTGTACGCAATATTCCAGGTGTGGTCTCACCAAAACCCTGTACAACTGCAGTAGAACCTCCCTGCTCCTATACTCAAATCCTTTCGCTATGAATGCTAACATACCATTTGCTTTCTTCACTGCCTGCTGCACCTGCATGCATACTTTCAATAATTGGTATACCATGACACCCAGGTCTCGTTGCATCTCCCCTTTTCCTAATTTGCCACCATTAAGATAATAGTCTACCCTTCTGTTTTTGCCACCAAAGTGGATAACCTCACATTTTTCCACATTATACTGTATCTGCCATGCATTTGCCCACTCACCCACCCTATCCAAGTCATCTTGCAGCCTCCTAGCATCCTCCTCACACCTAACACTACCCCCCAGCTTAGTGTCATCCGCAAACCTGGAGATGTTGCATTCAATTCCCTCGTCCAAATCATTAATATATATTGTAAATAACTATATTGCAACACAGTGGCCCCCTTGTGGCTCTTTACCTGTACTGGTACAATGGAGAGGATGCAGGTGTCATCACTGGCCCCAATATGCCCACACATATGAGGTGAGTGAACAGCGTTACTCACAATTGGCTTCTCATTCTGTTCTGTATGCTCCGGCTTCTTCTCTTTGTTCTTTTGTTCAATGTGAAATATTTCAGGATGGTTGCACACATCATACATCAAACGACTCTTGCAGTCTTTGCTCATGTGTCCTATCTTCAAACATCCAAAACAGACTCTCTTCTCCTTTAAGAAGTCTATCCTTTCTCTGCGCCCCTTCTTCCTGATCTGTGGACCACTTTTATTACAGAACAAACAAGAACCTTGAGAGTTGGTGGTCGATAGATTTCTTCTCATCCCACCTGTTGTCAGATTTTCTTGTACTGCTGTTTCTACAGGTATTACAGTTGTTGCAAAACTGCTTCCTCTTGGTCCTGACCTTTCTCTTGCTTTAGCAAAAGTAGAGCTTTTGATGGTTGCAATTGGCCAAGCATCCTGGATTTTTCCAAAAAGTGGATCTGACCGTATCTTCACTTGTCTGTCCATGAAGTCCACCAGGTCAGAAAATCGATATCCACACCTTTCCTGTAGCTGACATGCCCTATCCCTCCACTTGTGTCTGAGCTTGTAAGAGTCTTAGAAGGATGGTCTTCATATTGGAAGTAACATTAATTTCCTCCATTTGGTGAGATGTTCAATAGCATTGCACCAACCTCTAAGGAACAGTGAGAAAGCCTGCAATGTCTTCACATCCTCTGGTCTGATAACTGACCAGGCAAATGCCTTGACCATATATGTAGTGGCAATCTTATGTTTATTACCAAAATGTTCTTTAAGCAGATCTTTTGCTCTTTGATAGTTCTGGGCTGGAGGCAAATGTCAGCAACTGCGGACTAAATATTTTGGATACCCTCTTGTGTATTGCTCTAGAAAATGCAAACAATCACTGTTATCATTAGTTTTTCTTTCCACTCCTCTCTCAAATGCCGTGATGAAAACTTCATGCTGCAAAGGATCACCATCATAAACAGGAATGTCTCTTGGTAGTAAAGTAGAAGAGAGATTTTGTTGAGCCAGAAGAGCAGTGATGACATTTTGCCTCTGCATTTGGTTCCAGATATCACCTTGGTTTCAATCATTCAGTACAAAGGGGTTAGTGCTAACATGCCCCTGCACACCCTTTTCCATACGAGTCTGTACATTTTGCCTTTGAAGAGAGTATTGAGTTAGATCGGTCATATCATGAGCTCTATAAGATGGTCCATGAGATGTTTGTTTTGGTCTAACAACTTGTTGCTGGGAGAAAGATTCAGTTCCCATCAACACATTCTGTCTTTGTTGCACTTGATCAGGCAAGTATTCAACTGCTTGTGGATTTAATTTTCCTGTGGCTGATTTTCCGTTTGAGCAGTTCCTTTTCTCATATAAGAGTTCACCCCATCAGATACTGTAGAATGGCTTCTTGATCCCTTGCCCTCAAGTACATTGATTTTTGCATTGGTTGCTGCCAGCTCAGTCTCTAGTTCCAGCTGTTCTTTCTCCCTTTTCAATTGTTCCTTCTCTCTTTTCAATTGTTCTTCTTGTCTTTTCAATTGTTCCTTCTCTCTTTTCAAATGTTCTCCTTGTGCCTCAAGCTCATGCTTTTTGTTCAGGGCGGTAACCCGTTCCAAGAGAGCAACCCTTTCTGCCCGAGCTTTTATGCGAGTAGAGGCCTTTGAAGATACACGTGATGAAGAACTAGATTTGTGTCTTAATTTTGGTTTTGAGACATTTGAAACACTGTCATCAGGTCTAATTTCTTCTGCGTTTACAACACTCTGTTGTATGGCACTTTCAATTATGGAGTGTGTAGTTTGCTGTCCAACATCAGATAACCACACCTTCATATCTTGTATAAAACCATTAAAAGTTTCCATTCTTTGTTGAAACCACTGAAGCCACAGAAACCACTGGGACCGCAGCTATTTACAATATACATTAATGATTTAGATAAAGGGATTAACAGTAACATTAGCAAATTTGCAGATGGCACAAAACTGGGTGGCAGTGTGAACTGTGAGGAGGATGCTATGAGGATGTAGGGTGACTTGGACAGGTTGGGTGAGTGGGCAGATGCCGTTTAATGTGGATAAATGTGAGGTTATTCACTTTGGTAGCCAAAACAGGAAGGCAGATTATTATCTAAATGGTGTCAAATTGGGAAAAGGGGAAGTACTATGGGGACTGGGGGTCCTTGTTCATCAGTCAATGAAAGTAAGCATGCAGGTATAGCAGGCAGTGAAGAAAGCAAATTACATGTTGGCCTTCATAACAAGAGGAGTTGAGTATAGGAGCAAATAGGTCCTCCTGCAGTTGAACTGGGCCCTGGTGAGATCACACCTGGAGATCACTCCAGAGTGGTGGGTCTCTGGAACTCTCTGCCACAGAGGGTAGTTGAGGCCAGTTCATTGGATATATTTAAGAGGGAGTTAGGCCCTTGTGGCTAAGGGGATTAGAGGGTATGGAGAGAAGGCAGGTACGGGATACTGAGTTGGATGATCAGCCATGATCATATTGAATGGCGGTGCAGGCTCGAAGGGCCGAATGGCCTATTCCTGCACCTAATTTCTATGTTTCTATGTTTCTATGTATCGTATGCAGTTCTGGTCTCCAAATTTGAGGAAGGACATTATTGCTACTGATGGAGTGCAGCATAGGTTCACACGGTTAATTTCCAAGATGGCGGGACTGCCATATGTTGAGATAATGGAGCGACTGGGCTTGTATGCACTGGAATTTAGAAGGATGAGAGGCTTTCTTATTGAAACATATAAGATTATTAAGAGATTGGACACATGTCCCAATGACGGGGAAGTGGAATCCAGAACCAGGGGCCACAGCTTAAGAAAAAGGAGTAGGCCATTTAGAACAGAGATGAGGAAAACTTTTTCACATCGAGAGTTGTGAATCTGTGGAATTCACTGCCTCAAGGCAGTGGAGGCCAATTATCTGGATGCTTTCAAGAGAGAGTTAGAGCTCTTAAAAATAGCGGAGTCAAGGATATGGGTAGAAGGCAGGAATGGGGTACTGATTGTGGATAATCCATGATCACCGTGAATGGCAGTGCTGACTCGGTGCCGAATGGCCTACTCCTGCACCTATTGTCTATTTTGCCTTTCAAGCTCCTTTTCAGGCAATAGTACCTTCACCAATGACTAGTGGTTTTTTATGGCTTCATCACAGAGCTTGGTTAATTGAACCAGGTTGGATTGTACTTCATTTTCCTCTGATTTCATGAGCTATTTCAGCTTTTCAATTAACTTGTTAGCTTGTTTACATATCGAGTTTCTTGTCTTCTGACACTTTTCCATAAACAATTACCAGCCTTTGTCAATGTGTTTAATAACTCCTCTTTCCTGTTCAGAATCCTTTCCAACATCGCCATCTTGTGACTGAGCTTTAGACATACTTGTTTACTATCCCGTTAAGACTCATTGACGTGAAAGCCGTATGTCTACAACACAATATTTGAAACAACTGATATTGTTCAGATTCTCAAGGTCACTTCTCAACTCTCCATTTTACTAGCCATTTTGCAATACAGCTTATCATATGTAGCTTCTCCAATAAAGCTTAATGCTGTATGTTCTCACTTTCCCTGCGCATTGGCTTTCAGGGTTTCCAATCTCCGTTAGTCAGGTTAGCGCAGGTGGCGACCTTGTCCAGTTGATCAGGAATGGCGGCATCAGGTTTGTGAAATAAAACAATCCGTTTTCACAAGCTCCAGTTTCACTCATAGAGCTAGTTCTCACTTAATTGTAATGGCAAGTTTCCGACTCTTCCAGTGTCCTCTTTTCCGTTGCCATTACTACACAGGTAAGTAGCAGTGATCTTACATAGACCAAATAGAACAGATCTTCCCCTTGTTATTTCCAGTTTAATTGATTGTTTATTGAAGTAGTTGTACAAACAAAGAGATGGACCAACCAGGTTTTCCTTATTCTACATTCAATTTGTAGCTGGATGTTCTCCCCGGTCTGGTGAGAACTGTGTGCTCTCCCTCCCTGTGCCTGTCACTTCCTGTCCCCAATGCCCATATATATATATATATATATGCCACTCTGTGCATCTAATGACTGCCCCCAAGTGTCCACAATAATACTGCAAGATATATCTAGACAAAATAATATGTCAACAGTAGCTAGCCTAAACATAAATGGCACCTACACTCTGCTTTCACTGCCCTTAGATTAATAATTGCACTAAAAACTCATCCACCAGAGAAAAAAGTCTAATTTCTGTCTAAAATGGGATAACCATTATTTTTAAACAATGATTTAAACAATTATTTTTAAGTATTGTTCCAGATATTCCTACATGAGGAATCATTCTTTCCACATCAACATTCAGGATCTTGCCTGTTTCAACCGAGAAGCTATTCTTCAGTTATAATGGGCACTGGTGAATCCACAGAAGGTTGGCGAGTAGGCAGGAGGAGGGGTGGTGGAGGGGAGTGGGATTGGTAGTCGTGCTGTAGTAGTAGGGTCTCTACAGATGGATAGGTAAGTAAAGCTGTGGTTACAATCAGATTGGTTGTGATCAGAGCAGGCTAGACTAAGTGGGACCCGTTGGGTCCCTGTCACACTGGAGGCCGGGTCTCCCAACACAACCCGTTCCTCAATGAGAACGGTCAATATTCCACCACTCAGCCGTTCCCCCAATGCAATCCGTCTCAACGCAATATTGCACCACTCATGCACAGCTCACAACTGCACAGGCACGGCTCATTTTCCCTCATCCACCAGCACTCCCTCCCACCCCTCTTCTTTCCCCTCCCCTCCCCTCCTCCCTCGCATTTCCCCAACTCTCAGTCACTCCCTCTCTCCCTCCATAACTCCTCTCCGCTCACTACCCCCTTCCTATCCCTCTATTCCCCACTCCTCACCTCCCCCTATCCCCCCACTCTCTTCCCCTACCTCCCGTATGGCCCTCCTCTCCCTCTATTCCCCACATCCTACCTCCCCCACTACCCCCTCCTCTGCCTCCATTCCCCCTCCTCCCCCAATTCCTCCCCTCTCCATTCCCACCCCTCCTCGTCCTCAATCCCCCCACTCACCACTCCCCTACTCTCAGTCATTCCCTCCCTCTCTCCATAAAAAGCAGCATCTGCAGTTCCTTCCTCCACAGGTCATTCATTGGTAGCTGTGGTTTAGATCCCGTTGACTTGACGATTGGACCAGTTTGCTCTCTGTGTGTGTGTGTGTGTGTGTGTGTGTGTGTGTGTGTGTGTGTGTGTGTGTGTGTGTGTGTGTGTGTATGTGTGTGTGTGTGTGTGTGTGTGTGTGTGTGTGTGTGTGTGTGTGTGTGTCGTGCGTGTATCTTTTCATATGTGATTCGCATCTCCTCCAAAACCTGATGCGGTAACGGTGAAGTTTTTACATATTCCGGTAGAGATTTACCTCATTATTTCAAAAATCCCCTCATCTGAAAATTTGATTTATTATTTCCTGAGTTTTCACCAATCTGACATTTTTTTATAATCAAACTGCAGATGCGAGCTGATGACATCACAATGCCTTTGCTCCACGTGGCCATTCAAATAATAGTCTACTTTCTTGTTTTTGCCTCAAAAGTGGATAACCTCACATTTATCCACATTATACTGCATCTGCCATGCATTTGCCCACTCAACCAACCTGTCCAAGTCACCTTGCAGCCTCCTAGCATCCCCGTCACAGCTAACACTGGCCCCCAGCTTCGTGTCATCCGCAAACTTCGAGATATTGCATTTAATTACCTCGTCCACATCATTAATATATATTGTAAACTGAGCCTTGCGGCACCCCACTAGTCACTGCCTGCCATCCTGAAAAGGACCCATTCACTCCTACTCTTTGCTTCCTGTCTGCCAGCCAGTTCTGTATACACATCAATACTGAACCACCAATACCGTGTGCTTTAAGTTTGTATACTAATCTCTTGTGTGGGACCTTGTCGAAAGCCTTCTGAAAGTCCAGATATAACATATCCACTGCTTCTCCCTATCCACTCCACTAGTTACATCCTCAAAAAATTCAATAAGATTCGTCAGACATGATTTACCTTTCGTAAATCCATGCTGACTTCGTCCAATGATTTCACCACTTTCCAAATGCACTGCTACCCCATCTTTAATAACTGACTCTAGCAGTTTCCCCACTACCGATGTTAGACTAAGTGGTCTGTAATTCCCCGTTTTCTCTCTCCCTCGTTTTTTTATAAGTGGGGTTACATTAGCTACCCTCCAATCCTCAGGAACTACTCCAGAATCTAAAGAGTTTTGGAAAATTATCACTAAGGCATCCACTATTTCTGGGGCTACTTCCTTAAGTACCCTGGGATGTAGCCTATCTGGCCCTGGGGATTTATCGGCCTCTAATCCATTCAATTTACCTAACACCACTTTCCGGCTAACCTGGATTTCACTCAGTTTCTCCATCTCATTTGACCTGCGATCCCCTGCTATTTCCGGCAAATTATTTATGTATTCCTTAGTGAAGACAGAACCAAAGTAATTATTCAATTACTTGTTCTTGTTCCCCATGATCAATTCACCTGTTTCTGACTGCAAGGGACCTACATTTGTTTTAACTAATCTATTTCGCTTCACATATCGATAAAAACTTTTGCAGTCAGTTTTTATGTTTCCTGCCAGTTTTCTTTCGTAATCCATTTTCCCTTTCCTAATTAATCCCTTTGTCCTCCTCTGTTGAATTTCTCCCAGTCCTCCGGTGGGCTGTTTTCTCTGGCTAATTTGTATGCTTCATCTTTTGCTTTGATACTATCCCTGATTGCCCTTGTTATCCATGGATGCACTACCTTCCCTGATTTATTATTTTGCCATACTGGGATGAACAATTGTTGTAGTTCATCCATGCAGTCTTTAAATGCCTTCCATTGCATATCCACCGTTAACCCTTCAAGAATCAATTGCCAGTCTATCTTGGCCAATTCACGTCTCATACCCTCAAAGTTACCTTTCTTTAAGTTCAGGACCCGTGTTTCTGAATTAACAATGTCACTCTCCATCCTAATGAAGAACTCAACCATATTATGGTCACTCTTGCCCAAGGGGCCACGCACAACAAGGCTGCTAACTAACCCGTCCTCATTACTCAATACCCAGTCTAGAATAGCCTGCTCTCTCGTTGGTTCCCCATATTAGCAAATTCCAAGTTATATAATACTGGGATGAATACTAATACAACTGAGTTAATAAAATAAGAAGGTGATATAAGAAACATATTAGCACAATATAGAATTGGTTTAACCGTGTAGTAAATTTATTGCAATATCCTAGCTACTGACAATGGATTCTTATTGAATTAACTTTTCTCGCTGATGCAATCCAAGCTGTTACTAATTCCCATCTGTCATCCATTATACAGCCTCTTCTTACCTGACCTAACACAGCCTCCATGATCCTCAGAGGTTCTTAAAATGACTAACAATAACTGCACCTACTGTATGTGTATATTTATGTACTATGTTCGCTTCATAAAGCTATGCAAGTAGAAATTCCTGGAGTTGTTCAAATCTTAGATGGCCCATCAATTCCCCAGCAACTTCTTAAGTAGTTTGACTTTATACAGACCTGAAATCTATTTGAAACAGAGTAACAAACTAAGCAGTTACTCAAATGTCCAATAATGCACAAAAATACTAATTTAATTCTGTAGGTGCAAGAATAAATAATGTATAACCCAAATATGCAATCTTCAAAAAGTGAAAAAATGCCTCTGACATAAAGGAGAATGTAAAGATCAATAGCCCACAACAACCAATATTCTTGTAATTTGGAATTGGTATAGTCAGATCTGCATTTAAAAAAATAGAATTTCTGTAATGAACAAAAACGGTTCTTGAACATAATGTAGTACAAAGTGCCAAAGAAACAGAATTTATATTTTCACAATTTCATGACACAAGAGGCAGCCTTTTCAGCCCACCGAGTCTGCCAGCTTTCAGAATAATCCTGTTTATCCAATTCACTTTCCTGTTACCTGTTCACTCACATGTGTTGATTAATATTTGAATGGGTAATTTACAACAACTAATGAAGAACAATATGGTTTTGTGGATATAGGAGGAGAGACTGGAGTAGCCAGGGAAAACATGGTCGCAGAGAGAATACAGAAGCCACCAAAGATCAGACTGAACCTGGAAACAAGATGTTAGAAGCTTGAGAGGAAAGAGAGAGGAAAGGCAGGGATTACTTGAAATTAGAGAAATCAATGTTCATATCGCTGGCTTGTGTGCTGCTCAGGACGGAAAGGTCAGTATGGGAATGGGAAGGGAAGTTAAAATGTTTGGCAACCGTGAGATCGCGTAGGCCAAGGCTGACTGAGCTTAATTGTCCAGTGAAATTATCGCCCAGTATGCGATTGGTCTGGCTGATATATAGCAGCCCACAAACAACGGATACAGTAGATGATGGAGGAGGTGCAAGTGAACCTCTGCCTCACCCTAAAGGACTGTCGGGGTTCCTGGATGGAGTTAAGGGAGGAGGTATAAGGACATGTTGCATCTCCTGTGATTGCTGGAGAAAGTTCCTGGGGAGGGGGTGGTTTGGGTGGGAAGGGATGAGTGAACCAGGGAGTTAAGGAGGGAACGATCTCTGTGAAAAGCAGAAAGAGGTGGAGATGGGAAGATCCCGTTGGAGGTGGCTGAAATGTTGGAGGATGACATGTTGTATGCGACGGCTGATAGGGTAAAAGGCGAGGACTTGGGGGACTCTGTCCCTGTTGCCATTGGAGGGAGGGGGAGCCAGAGTGGATATGTGGGCTTTAAGGCCTTTCTGGCGGGGGATGGAGGTGTAGAGCGACTGAACGTTCATAGTAAATATGAGGAAACAGGGGCCTGGAAACCGAAAATCATTAAACAGTCAAAGGGCATGTAAGGGTCTTGGATGTCGGTGGGAAGGGATTGGACCAGGGAGGATGGGATATAGTTCCTCATTTTTATTACTTGCCATGCTTTGCCTCACCCCACCTCTCTTTTCCAGCGTTCTCACCGACACCATCAACCTGAAGAAGGGTCCCAATGAAAAAGTCGTCTGACTATTCCCTCCACATTGCTGCCTTACCTGCTGGGTTTCTCCAGGATTGAACCTGAATGTTTGGAGCTCTGAAACAGCTTCACTTCCTGTAGTGCCAACCCTAAAATGAAGGGACGATGGCTAGTAGCTGAGTTAATAAACACTATCTTGTCACCCTCGCACTGAGCTTAAATCCAATTAAGATTGATTGAATTTAAAAAAATCATTTTCTGTTGCTCAGCTAAATTTCTACTCAAAAGGAGGATAGTTTTGGTAAATGCAGACCACAAATCTACCAAAATGGCAATATTTAATTCTTAAATATATGATCAGCTGATTCAGAAAAGGGAGAAGAAATGTTTAAAAGGAATAATGAAATTACATCTATGTGTTCTTTCTCTAACTCGAATATTCCATACTGACATTAGTAGATTTTCATGTCTTGACAAATTTCAGTTCAGTATAGGTTAGAACTGGTTTAGGTTCAGGTGCAGCTTAATGATACAAAGTGCTGGAGTAAGTGGAGTAACGCAGCATCTCTGGAGAACATGGATAGGTGATGCTTTGGGTCGGGACTCTTCTGCAGTCTGAAGAAGGGTCCCACCCCAAAGTGTCACCTATCCGTAATCGTCAGTGATACTGCCCGACCACCGAGTTACTCCAGCACTTTTTTATCTTTTTTCCCCAGTAAACCAGCATCTGCAGTTCCTTGTATCTACAGTTTTATATGGCTTTTAGGTAGACATGTGCATAATTATTCACATTTCCAAACAGAGTTTGTTTTTTGAAAATGAAATAAAATTAAAAGGAAAGCAGCACAGGGAATGTGATGCGAAGAAAGAGCAATAACTAAAGTCTTCACAAATATTTAAAAGGAACTTTAGCTTGGTTGAAAGATAATATGTGGTGTAAAAATATTCAACTTCAGGTACAGATAAAGCTGATATATGATGGAATCGTACAAGCATTTGACTGGCATGTCCTTTTGATATTACATAAAGTCCTGTGAGAAACATTATTCTTCCTGTTACTACAATGGCCAATAGCTTAAATCTTGGAGTAACAGTGTTTGCTAAAAGCAAAAGGAGATTCAGAGCCTTAAGTAAAAATGCATTTGCAATTGAAGTCCAATCATATCAGATGGTAGAAATTTGTTTCTCAGCTGCTCTGGAGCCTATTATCAAACAAATCATGAGAAGAATAAACCTCTACCAATAATAATCCAAGTGAAAAGTAATGGTACATGAACACTGTCCTTATATGCCTGGTGTGCTCCAAATTCTTTATGTGTTCCAGCTAACAGCTACAACAAAGACAATCCCATGGTTCAAATTCCTAGGATCAAATCAGAATGTGCTTGCTCTAGAATTGGTGACGTTAGAGCAACCCCATGACTTGTTTAGGTAAGAAATATTTGCTTGAGAAAATTCCTTGAAACCTTTAAAAAAAATCTATCTTTTTCAAATCACATTTCCATTCCACACAACATCCAAGAATAAAATTACATTCCTTTTTGGTAGTTAGAATGCTGTCCAGAAAACTGTCTAAAACTGCCATCTATTTCCATTGGGAGATTCAGGCACCTGATTAAATGTTCACTTGAAATCCAGCAACACTGATATTTTGTTGCTTATTTTTCTTTTCCAGAAAGTACCAAGAACAAATTACTTAATTTACAAACCAGTTGGTCATAGCATTTTTGGAGTACAATCAAAAAGAGAATACTATTAAATATTATAAAATGTAGTCTTGTTCATTAGCATTAACAAAAAATTGACAAGGTCTAATTAAAACAAAAACTTATTTTCGAAATAAGACACAAAATAAATGGATTAAAGATTCCTTTGAAGCCAAGACATTTAAGTTGAAAGAAGCAAGTCCCAATTTTGACTTTCATTTATGTATTTTCATTAAATTTATAGATTATCATTCAATTACCCCATCGGCAATGTGGACTTAATATAATCATATGTATTTAAATAGGTTTTGTTTTTCCTATTCATTCTCTAAACACTTCTTAAGCAATTTTAGAACTAAGATTCACAAAATTATAATTAAATCATTTTTAAATACCATACAAAATGGTTCAAATAGCAACAGAAATCAAAATGTTTACTTTTTGCTCATGCCAACTCCCCATAACTAACTAAAAACACGCCCATTATTTTGATCACAAAGCTCAAAAACAGAATTACTTCTAAAAATGTGAACTGATAAAACTTACTGGTTCTGTAAGAGTTGCATCTTTTTCCAAAAACTGTACCACACAATATGCCAACTAGAAAAGAAACAAGAGATAGCAATTGATTATTAATCAATTATAGACACAATTATTAATTTACATTCATAATAGAATAATTATGCTAGTTCTTGGAAACTTGCATAATTACCCTTCTGTGTATCATAAAATAGAAAAGCAGAAATTTTAAATTTTATGCTGCAAAGATAATTACTTAGAAGCTAAATAATGCAAGCTCAACAGTGGCACTGGTGTCAGGCAATGATGCCTCCACAAATATAACCAGTAATATGTCAATATTCTGCATTGATCAATATATGAAAACAGTCAAAGAGGCAATGATTTTATTTAATTAATTTTAATTGGCTTGAAAAAATGTTTTCAAAGTACAGGTAGTTCTGGTATAACGAGATAAATGATTCCTAAGAAAGCTCGTGTTATAGAAATGAGTGATGTAATGGCAAATTTCCGACTCTTCCAGTGTCGTCTTTTCCATTTCCATTACTACACAGGTAAGTAGGAGTGATCTTATGCAGACAAAATAGGACAGATCTTCCAGTCGTTATCTCCAGTTGTTTATTGAAGTAGTTGTATAAACAAAGAGATGACCGTACCAGGTTTTCCTTATTCGCCATACAAGTTATAGCTGGCTGTTCCCCTGGTCTGGTGAGAACTGTATGCTCTCCCTCCCTGTCCCCAATGCCCATATATATATGCCACTCTGCGCATCTAATGACAGCCCCCAAGTGTCCAAAATAATACTGCAAGATATATTTAGACAAAATAATATAATATGCCAACAGTTGCTAGCCTAAACATAAATGGCTCCTACACACCGGCCCCTAATAGTCTTATGTATATACAAAAACAATTACCAATAATAAACATTATAAGGAGCTATAAAAACTTTACACATTTTCAACAAAAAAGTATGTACTATGTGTTGGTATCTAATTTTCTTTAGTGATTCTTCAATCTTCTTCTCTTCCTTATCCTGTCTTGCTGTACCTAGGTCTCAGCTTCATGGAGCAGACATATCTTTGTTATCGATCTTTCCAAGATGTTGCTCTTAATCTGAAGTCGAACTGTGCACACAAGACCTTGTGCATCTGGTATGGTCTCCAATATTCTGCCCATTAGTCAGGAGCCTCGTGGTGCAGTGGAATCAGCCACCAGAACACCTGGAGCAAAGCTTCTCCTTACCCTTGACCATCATTGTCGTTCTTGGATTAGAGGCAAGTATTCTTGTGTCCACCATTTCCAAAAGAGATCTGCCATATATTGCACCAATCTCCACCTGCGTCTAATGTACAAGTCTTCCTTCACAAAGAGTCCAGGTGGCAGTATTGGCTTGGGTTTCAACAGAAGATGGTTTGGTGTAAATGCTTCCAGGTCCATTGGATACATCTCTTACAGCTTAAGAAGCGGTCTGCTGTTAGTCCTCGAGAGGCTTCATCAGCAGGATTTTCCTTTGTGCCTACATATCTCCATTGTGATACATCAGTAGCATCTCTTACAAAAGATATCATGTTTGCTACAAATGTTTGGAAGTGTTGGTTTTGTTGTTGATGTACTTAAGCACTGTTGTGCTATCGGTCCTGAAGATGGATTTGTCCAGTTGAAGGTGTAATTCCTTTTGCAGCATTGTGTCAATTCTGACAGCCAGGATTGCAGCTGTAAGCTCCATTCTGGGAATCGTCATTTGCTTTAATGGTGCCACTCTGGATTTTCCCATTATGAATACAACATGCACTTCTTTGTTATCATCTTTCAACCTTAGATTTAAAACAGTGCCATAGCCACTTTCACTGGCGGCGGAAAAGTGGTGCAGCTGTGCATATCTGATTTGACCATGGTTTGCTTCAAATTCCACTATCTTGTTAAGATCTGTTAACCTCCTTTCCAACGCTGAGAGAAGGATTGAGGTATGTTTTCATCCCATCCGAGTCTTTTCTTACAGAGCTCCTGCATAATCAGCTTGGCTGACAGAGTAAATGGTGCTAGAAATCCTAAAGGGCTGTATACAGAGCCAACCATGGACAAGATGCCCCATCTTGTGTATGGTAGTTCCTGTGCAGCAATTCTGAACTTGAACACATTTGTTTCAACGTACCAGTGCAATCCCAGTGCTCTTTCCATTGGCAGATTGTCTTTGTCCAAGTCCAACTCCCTGGTCTCCTTGGTTCTGTTTTCTTGTGGAAAGGATGCCAATACAGCACGGCTGTTGCTGATGCAATTTGACAGCATGAATCCTCCCATTTGGCAGAGGTCTCTTGCCATTTGAACAGCTTCCTGTTCCGAAGGCATGGATTTTAATCATCGACATTGAAGTTGTTCTTTACTGTGTTTATCACCTCTGCTGGAAAATGAGCTTTGTTGTCTTCAGCAGTCCTTAATGCAAAGTTTACACCACTTGGTGACGACACTGCTCCAAAAAGATGTACCTTCATCCAGTATTCAAGATCCTGCTGCACATCACCCTCGGGCCACGACAGGAATCGCAGATAGTCAATATGCTTTTCTGGTACCTTGACCTGATGAAACATTGTTTTGATATCAGCCATCAAAGCAACCGGTTCTTGTCCGAATCTGATGAGAACTCCAATGAGTGTGTTGGTAAGGTCTGGACCCTGCAGCAGTTGGCAGTTAAGTGATGTTTCTGTGAAGACTACACCACAGTCAAAGGCCAACCTTAAGGTTCCTTTCCTTGAGTGATACACCCCGTGGTGAGGGATGTACCAGAGTTCTCCATCACTTCAATTCAGCTGGTCCACTGGTACCATTTCAGCATAACCATTGTCAATCATTTCTGTGAAGAAAGATGTATATTCATCATGAAATTTCTTATTCTTGCCAAACCTATGTTTCAGGCTCTGGATGACCTGCTCTGTAATGCAACAGTTATTTGGCATGCTGACGCTTTCTTGTTTGAAAGTTAAGTAGAGAGAATAGTGTCCATCTATCATCTTTGCTGAGCAATTCGCAATATCCAAGAATTTTACCTCTTCTCTTGAAATCTCCTCTGTTTCCTTGCTGATTCTTTCACTGAAGTCGTGATTGCATTGCTTCACCAGTAGCTCCTCTAGGTTTATTATGGATATTCGATTGACAGCAGCAACAGCAGGGCAGCCATTTTCATCCCTGCTGTCATGGTCTCTTCTCAGGGGACCATAAATGACCCACCCCAGTAGGGCTCTGGCAGCGTATGGTCCATCCTCTTGGCTGTTGAGCAGCTCCCAAAGTTCCAATACCTTTGAAGCGTTTGTCCCAATGCGTAGGCCAATGCCAGAGTCTATTTCAGGAATCTTGATGTCCTTTAAGTAAGGCCATTGGATCAGGTCTTCCTGTTTGGGAATTTTAGCTGTGGAACCGGCATGGTCTTATGTGTGGACACATCAGATAGTTGGATAAAAACATCTTTGTCCAGACTAGATATTTCCAAACCTGAGATATGATGACTGATTACAGGCTTCACATGGTTCAAGGAACGCAAGGGAATATTGGCCTTGTGTTCTGTAATGTTCACCCAGCCTTCTCATCAAGTTTTCTGTGCAAACTGTAGTTGAACATCCATTATCCAAAAATGCACATGTTTGCAACACAGTGGCCCCCTAGAGGCTCTTTATCACCGGCCCCAATAAGCCCACATGTATGAAGTGAGTGAACACCATTACTCACAATTGGCATCTCATTCTGTTCTGTATGCTCCAGCTTCTTCTCTTTGTTCTTTTATTCAATGTGAAGTATTTCAGGATGATTTTTGTTGCACACGTCACAAGTCAAACAACTCTTGCAGTCTCTGCTCTTGTGTCCTATCTTCAAACATCCAAAAGAGACTCCCTTCTCCTTTAAGAAGTCTATCTTTTCTCTGTGCCCCTTCTTCATGATCTGTAGAGACCGCCCCAATGTGTGACCACTTTTATTACTGAACAAACAAGAACCTTGAATATTGGTAGTAGATACATTTCTTCTCATTTCACATGTTGTCAGATTTTCTTGCACAGCTGTTTCTACAAGTATTACAGTTGTTACAAAACTGCTTCCTCTTGGTCTTGACCTTTCCCTTTCAACAGTTCCTTTTCTCATATCAGAGTTCATCCCATCAGATACTGTGGAGTGGCTTCTTATTCCTTGTGCCAGCTCAGTCTCTTTTCAATTGTTCTTCCTTTCTTACCAATTATTCTTGGGCCTCAACCTCATGCTCTTTGTTCAGGTGCGGCAACCTGTTTCAAGAGAGCAACCCTTTCTGCCTGAGCTTTTATGCGAGCAGAGGCCTTTGAAGATGCACATGATGAAGAATTAGATTTGTGGTTTAATTTTGGTTTTGAGACATTTGAAACGTTGTCACCAGGTACAATTTCTTCTGTTTACAACACTGTTGTATGGCACTTTCAGCTATGGAGTGTGTAGTTTGCTGTCCAACATTACGTAACGACACCTTTACATCTTGTGTAAAACCATTAAAAGTTTCCATTCTTTGTTGAAACCACTGAATTTGCCTTTCAAGCTCCTTTTTAGGCTGTAGTACCTTCACCAATGACTCGTGGTTTTCTCTGACCATCACAGAGCTTGATTAATTGAACCAGGTTAGATTGTACTTCATTTGGATTTTCCTCTGATTTCATGAGCTTTCTGCTTGTTAACTTGTTAGCTTGTTTACATATCGAGTTTCTTGTCGTCTGACACATTTTCATAAACAATTCTCAGCCTTTGTCAGTGTGTTTAATAACTCTTCTTTCTTTTTCAGAATCCTTTCCAACATCGGCATCTTGTGACTGAGCTTTAGACATACTTGTTTACTATCCCTTTAAGACTCGTTGACGTAAAGCCGTATGTCTACAGCACAATATTTCACACAAGTGATATTGTTCTGACTCTCAAGGTCACTTCTCAACTCTCCATTTTAGTATCCATTTTGCAATACAGCTTATCATATGTCCAATAAAGCTTCCAATTGGCTTCTCTAATAAAGCTTAATGCTGTACGTACTCCTCTCCCTGCGCATTGGCTTTCGGGGTTTCCAATCTCCGTTAGTCAGATTAGCGCAGGTTGGCGACCTTGTCCAGTTGATCAGGAATGGCGGCATCAGGTTTGTGAAATAAAACAAACCGTGTTCCCAAGTTTTCACAAGCTCCAGTTTCACTCATGGAGCTAGTTCTCATTTAATTGTAATGGCAAATTTCCGACTCTTCCAGTGTCCTCTTTTCAGTTGCCATTACTACACAGGTAAGTAGGAGTGATCTTACGCAGGCCAAATAGAATCTTCCCGTCGTTATTTCTTGTTTAATTGATTGTTTATTGAAGTCGTTGTACAAACAAAGAGATGGACGAACCAGGTTTTCCTTATTCTCCATACAAGTTGTAGCTCACTGTTCTCCCCGGCCTGGTGAGAACTGTATGCTCTCCCTCTCTGTGCCTGTCACTTCCTGTCCCCAATGCCTATATATATATATATATATATATATATATATATATATGCCACTTTGTGCATCTAATAGTCAATTGTCCAAAATAATACTGGAAGATATATCTAGACAAAAATAGTATAATATTCCAATAGTAGCTAGCCTAAACATAAATTGCTCCTACAAGTGTTATGAAGATTTTTGTGCCAATGGAGGGAAAGGGGGTTCAGGATTACAGAGCTTCAGATTTGTAATAACTAAGTTTGATAGGATTTTCAAAATACAAAGTTATTTTTGATACCAATATGCTTAGTATCGTTACTGCAAGCTAAAAATACCAAACACTGTATATTACATTGTTTAGCAGAGGACAATGTTGTTTCTTTGTTTAAGATGGGAAGTAGAGATAATCTAGGAAATTATAGGTTGGTGAGCCTCACATCAGTGGTAGAGAAGCTATAGGAGAGCATTTACTGGCCTTCGGAAGAGATGAGGACAATCAGCATGTCTCTGAGATTTCTATGTTCTACAGAATCTATATTCTATAGATTCAGGATCAGATTGGAGGGTAGCTAATGTTATCCTACTTGTTAAGAAAGGCGGGAGAGACAAAACAGAATTATAGACCAGTTAGCCTGACATTGGTGGTGGGGAAGATGCTGGAGTCAATCATAAAAGATGAAATAGCAGGAGGTTTGGATAACAACAACAAGATCCGAGTCAGCGGGGATTTGCGAAGGAGAAATCATGCTTGACTAATCTTCTGGAATTTTTTGAGGATGTAACTTGGAAAATGGACAAGGGAGAGCCAGTGGATGTAGGTTACCTGGACTTTCAGAAAGCCATTTGATAAGGTCCCACATAGGAGATTAGTGGGCAAAATTAGGGCTCATGGTATTGGGGATAGAGTGCTGACATGGATAGAAAATTGGTTGGCAGACAGGAAACAAAGAGTAGGGATTAACGGGTCCATTTCAGATTGACAGGCAGTGACTAATGGGCTATAGCTGGGACCGCAGCTATTTACAATACACATCAATGATTTAAATGAAGGGATTCAAAGAAACATTAGTAAATTTGCAGATGATATAAAGTTGGGTGGCAGTATGAACTGTGAGGAGGATGCTATGAGAATGCAGGGTGACTTGGACAGGCTGGGTGAGTGGGCAGATGCATGGCAGATGCAGTTTAATGTGGATAAATGTAAGGGTATCTACTTTGGTAGCAAAAACAGGAAGGCAGATTATTATCTAAATGGTGTCAAATTGGGAAAAGGGGAAGTACACCGGGATCTGGGCGTCCTTGTTCATCAGTCAATGAAAGTAAGCATGCAGGTACAGCAGGCAGTGAAGAAAGTGAATGGCATGTTGGCCTTCATAACAAGAGTATAGGAGCAAAGAGGTCCTTCTCCAGTTGTACAGGGCTCTAGTGAGACCACACCTGGAGTATTGTGTGCAGTTTTCGTCTCCAAATTCGGGAAGGACATTCTTGCTATTGAGAGAGTGCAGCACAGGTTCACAAGGTTAATTCCCGGGATGGCGGGACTGTCATATGTTGAGAGAATGGAGCGGCTGGGCTTGTATACTCTGGAATTTAGAAGGATGAGAGGGAATCTTATTGAAACATATAAGATTATAAAGGGTTTGGACACACTAGGGGCAGGAAACATGTTTCCGATGTTGGGGGAGTCCAGAACCAGGGGCCACAGTTTAATAATAAGGGGTAAGCCATTTAGAACGGAGATGAGGAAACACGTTTTTACACAGAGAGTTGTGAGTCTGTGGAATTCTCCGTCTCAGAGGGCGGTGGAGGCCGGTTCTCTGGATACTTTCAAGAGAGAGCTAGATAGGGCTCTTAAAGATAGCGGAGTCAAGGGATATGGGGGGGGGGGGGGGGAGGCCATGATCACATTGAATGGTGGTGCTGGCTCGAGGGGCCGAATGGCCTACTCCTGCAACTATTGTCTATTGTCTATTTTGAGTCAATAACTCGTGCCTCCCTTCTCCCCATATCCCTTGATACCATTAGCCCCTAGAGCTCTATCTAACTCTCTCTTAAATCTATCCAGTGACTTGGCCTCCACTACCCTCTGTGGCAGGGAATTCCACAAATTCACAGCTCTCTGGGTAAAGCTCTCTCAGTCTTAAATGGCTTCCCTTTATTCTAAGACTGTGGCCTCTTGTTCTGGTCTCGCCCAACATTGGGAACATTTTTCCTGCATCTAGCTTGTCCAGTCCGTTTATAAGTTTATATGTTTCTATAAGATCCCCCCTCATCCATCTAATATCCAGTGAATACAAGCCTAGTCTTTTCAATCTTTTCTCATATGACAGTCCCGCCATCCCAGGGATCAATCTCACGAACCTATGCTGCACTGCCTCAATCACAAGGATGTCTTTCCTCAAATTAGGAGTACACAGTACTCCAGGTGTGGTCTCACCAGAGCCCTATACAACTGCAGAAGAACCTCTTTACTCCTATACTGAAATCCTCTTGTTATGAAGGCCAACATTCCATTAGCTTTCTTCACTGCCTGCTGTACCTGCACTCCAACTTTTAGTGACTGGTGTACAAGGACGCCCAGGTCTCGTTGCACCTCCCCCATACCTAACCTAACCCCATTGAGATAATAATCTGCCCCCTTGTTTTTGCCACCAACGCGGATAACCTCACATTTATCTATATTATACTGCACCTGCCACGCATCTGCCCACTCACTCAACCTGTCCTGGTCACCTGCAAACTCCTAACATCGTTTTCACGGTTGACACTACCACCCAGCTTTGTGTCACCTGCAAACTTGCTAGTGTTGCTCCTAATTCCCTCTTCCAAATCATTAATATATATGGCAAACAGTTGCGGCCCCAACACCAAGCCTTGCGGCACTCCACTGGCCACTGCCTGCCATTCTGAAAAGAACCCGTTCACTCCTACTCTCTGTTTCCTGAGTGCCAACCAATTTTCTATCCATGTCAACACCCTACCCCCAATGCCATGTGCTCTAATTTCAGTCACCAGTCTCCCGTGCGGGACCTTATCAAAGGCTTTCTGAAAGTCTAGATACACTACATCCACTGGCACCCCTTCATCCATTTTACTTGTCACATCCTCAAAAATTCCAGCAGATTAGTCAAGCATGATTTCCCTTTCATAAATCCAAGTTGACTTGGACTAATCCTTTTAGTCCCTGCTCTCGCCAGCACGAGGAACTGGAAGCAAACCGTAGATAACCACCCTGGAGGTCCTGCTTTCCAGCATTTTTCCGTGCTCTCTAAAGCTACGCTTCAGAATATTCATCCCCTTCTTTGTGCCGACATGCACTACCACTTCCGGCTGTTCACCTTCGCCCTTGAGGATTTTCTGCACTCGGTCTGTGACATCCTGGATCCTGGCACCAGGGAGGCAGCACACCATCCTCGAATCCCGTCTGTTGCTGCAGAAACCGCTGTCCGTACCTCTCAAATGTCATTAAATATTTACCAACAATGGCATAGACAATTGTTGTAGAAACAGTGTTTCCACACTGTATGACTATGACTTCCAAAACAGTTTCTGACAGGTGTAGTCGGTACCTAATCATACAGGAGCAACAACTACACAGCGTTCAAGAGTCAAGAGTGTTTAATTGTCATATGCATGAAAATCGGAACAATTATATTTTTACTCGCTGCAGCTTTACAGGCACATTAAATTTACTTCATTGCAATAAATGTATTTCAGTGCAATGTTTCACCATGGGATACCACTGTCATTGCTGAGGGCCATTTGAACAACAAACTCCTGATCTGCGTATTTAAAATTGAACATGTATTTTTGATTTACATACTGATAATGCCCCATACCAACCATGGTCTATTCAGCAGCAGTTAAAGACAGTTTTATTTTGCTGATTCAATGACAGCTAGATTGAATATCTTTAAACAATTTAATTCATTGCACTGGCACATTTGTATTGAGTTTGTTCATAATAACTAAAATAAACCTCAGTGGAATCATTTCAATAAATACATGTTTGAAACAGCACCATTCACGTTTCTAAAATACAATTTTTCAGATCTGCCCATTGTCATTTTAATATGAATTCCCAAGAGAGTAATCACTTTACAACTCATATACATGAGCAGATTTCTCAAGGCCTTTACATGGCAGATTCAATTACCTTTTTTTTGCATTTCTGTGATAATGTGTTTTGCTCCTAAGGCATGATTTATAGCATAAACTGATATAGCTGCTGAAATAAATGTAAACAATAAGCAGCTATTTAAAATTAATTAGTTAAACATACCTGCATAACATAATTATGTCTAAGTATTCCTTGGAGGATTTCACAGTTCATAAATGTTAATTTTTTTAAAATAGTTTGTTTATAATACTGAAGCAAAAACTAGCAATTAGTTTGTAAAGGCAATTCATATTTTTTTAATCATCTCTTCATAAAGAGGTTTAGACAAGAGAAACAATAGAGATAAAGCAATAACAAGACAAACCAATGTGACAACCCCAGCTTCGGACTCATGGTTAGAAATAAATGTGAGGAAATGCCTTAGAAAGGCTCAATGCCAGCAAAATCCTGGGTGGTCATAGTGAACTATGGACAAAGGTAAATGCACGGTTGATAACATACATGAGCTCCATTCTCCTTATAATGGCAATAAAGGAGGGAAGGGGGGGGAAAGGAGAGCTGGATGCGAAGCAAGGACGGAGGAAGGGGTGAGAGGAGAGCTGCATGAGTGGAGGTAAAGGCAGCTGCATGAACAGAGGGGTGGGAAGCAAGAGAGGATAAGGGAGATAAGCAGCAGGAAGGTTAAAGAATCAAATGAATAGTGACACGAACGAGAACAAGGAGAGAATTATGAGTTTAGAGAGCAAAATCTCTGTCCAACTGAAACAATAACTTTTTTTTAAATAAAGGCAAACCTCCTTGTATAGTTTTAGATTACTTTCTATATTTGTGCGCTAGCTTTATAATCTGTGCATATAGACACATAAATGTATCACGAAAAAAAAGCCAGAGAACAGATCCCTGGCGTTATCCTTATTTTCCTTATGAGCCTGTCCCACTTAGGCGACTCTTTAGGCGATTGCCAGGGACTAGTTTTAATGGAATTCACCTACAACACCTGGCGACAACCTACGACAGAAAAAATTGTTGCCACTGTCGCCAGGTTCAACATGGTTTAATTTGGTTCAACATGTTGAAAATGTTGCTGCAGTCGCCTGTAGTCACCCAAAAAAATCGCCTAATTGGGACAAGCCCATACTCTACCGCTTCTCACCCATTTACTAACCCAAACCATAGGATACCCATCAATTCCATTACTTGTTCTTTCCTCTTTACCTCAACTCACCCATGCATCATGTAATGATACCTTTGGCTTTGGGTATTCTGAATTCTCATCCAAAATAAAATTTTAACAATTAGATTGCTTTCTTTTGCGTTAATTAATAGTAAGATTAAACGAGAACTTACCAGTTTGAAGTTTGATCTTTATTTTATGAGGAGTTGCGATGAGGGATTTCGTGAAGAACCCGCCAGCACGCATGCGCGACATCTCTTCAAAGCAGCGGTGTGGAATCACAGAACCAACAAACCAAAGAAATGACTTGTGATAATAAGATTGAAGAGACTCTAGTTACCAGTTAACTTTATGATCGAGGGTTGGGAGTGGAGGGCACGAAATCCCTCATCGCAACTCCTCATAAAATAAAGATCAAACTTCAAACTGGTAAGTTCTCGTTTAATCTTACTATTTCATTTCGGAGTCACGTGAGTGACTTCGTGAAGACTTCAAAGCTCTGTGATTACACGCCCTGGACAACGTCCATGCTATCACACACGCCACGATAAGGATGGACAGGAGTAATCAAAATTTTCAGACTGCTGTTCTGAAAAATAATAATATTTATTAATAATAACAAAAGAAAAAAACCCTCACTGGGGAATAGTCGAATGTTCTCGGCCTGCATTTAGTACAGCTTCTGCGAACATTCCAGGAGCGGTAATAGGTTTATTATAAAACCGCTGAAAAGTGGCTTCACTGGCCCATCCCGCTGTGGCTAGTATATGGTCCATGGGCACCTCCATGACCTTTGCCGCCGATGTTGATGCAGCCCTGGTGGAATGGGATTTAAATACATTAGTATCTATACCTGCTTCGTTCAAGACGATTCTGAGCCATCTGGAGATAGTCTGTACCGTCACTCTATGGTGAGGTCTCTTATGGCTGATTAGCAAGTATTGCTCCATTCCCCTTAATTTCCGCGTCACTTTAATATAGTGGCGGATGTGGGTGGCTAAACATAGCCTGGCATCAGCGGGGTATGCTGGAAACACCAGCTGCAGCCCTGTGAATCCGGGCCTGTGCTGTTTAAGCAATTCATCAATAAAGAAAATAACCTTTTCAGGGGTAGAGATCATTCTATCAATCTTGATCTTGTGAAGAGTCTGTACCCTTTGTGCCGAAGTAAGTGCCAATAACATCACCAACTTCAGGGTGAGTTTGTCCAATTCAAGCCCAATCATGGGCGACCACGTCCTGAGCAGGGTCAGTACATTCCCAATATCCCAGGTGACGTTGTAACGCGGTCTAGGCGGATTGGAATTGAATATTCCCCGCATCAGTTTGGACACCAGTTTATTGGATCCTACCTCCAAATTGAGGTAGTATGATAGTGCGCTCCTGGCGCTGTTGATGGCACTATAGCTGAGGTGTTTGTCATGATGTAACCCCGCAAGGAACTCCAGCACATCTGTGATTGAAACGGAGTCATATGCAATGTCCAAGCGGCCGCAGTAGGTTTCCCATTTCCTGATGTGCGATAAATATTGCCGTCTTGTGGACTCCCTGCATGATGCTCCCATGGTATCCATGGTCCTCGATGATAGGCCATACTTCAGTAATGGTCTGTTCAAATCCTGCAAGCCAATAAATTCAAATGACTATGGCAGGGGTGTGGTTCCCCTGAAACGGGGTTCGTCACCAATTGTGGGCAACCCTCTAAGAGGACCCATGGTTGACTGATCATGCCAAGGACCACCGGATACCATGACTGAGTAGGCCAGTCGGGTATGATAAGAATGCCATTAGCAGCATCTAGCTGGATTTTCCGCAATACCCGACTGATGAGGCAAAATGGGGGAAATGCATAGAAAAACCATTTCCCCCAGTCTAGCGAGAAAGCGTCCATCGCCATTGCCCCAGGATCTGGCTCCCATGATACATATGTTGGTACTTGATGGTTTAACCGTGACGCAAAAAGGTCAATATCCGGCTTACCAAATTTGGCTGTAATTTGTTCGAATATTTGGGAATTCAACATCCACTCGATGTTGTCATTGAATTTCCGTGACCTGGTGTCCACCACTGTGTTGAGCTTACCTGGTAAATAGGTAGCTGAAATCCAAATATTCCTTTGAATACACCAGAGCCAAATTGTATTAGCCAATTCATCACATGAAATTGACCTGGTACCACCCATATGATTTAGATATGCCACCGCAGTGGTGTTGTCTATTTGGAGACGGACATGAGTGTCAGCAAAGTTTGAACAATAAGCTCTAAGTCCGTGGAATGCCCCAAGCATCTCCAAATAATTTATCCCTTGTGTTAACAAAAGGGTAGATTCTAGTGAGTCCCATCTGCCCCCACAACTAGTGTTGTTGTCCGTAGCTCCCCAGCCATGGGAGCTTGCGTCTGTTTGTAAGTATACCACCGGACGAGGCACAATGATGGGTTTAAATGAGTTATGGATATTGTCAATCCACCATTATAACTCAATTTTTGCCTTTAGTGGCAGCTGCATAGGTCTATCAAAATGTCCAGCATTCAATTTCAATGCTGAAATCTTGGATCTTTGTAAATTTTGATAATGTAAAGGTCCGAATTGAGCAGCTGGAAAAACTGCTACAATTTTCCCAATTACCTTAGCAGTTTGTCTGATTGATGGTATACTGGCGCAGACCAGGTTCTTGCATGTTAGAATGACATCCCCAATCATGTGATTGGAATCTATCGTGAACCCCAGATAGTCCATGATCTGTGAAGGACAGAACTTTGATTTATCTGGATGGATAATAAATCCCATTTTTTGGAATATTTCCACGGTGGCTGAAACTGCCAATTTTGCTGATTCCAATGTGTGCCCAATAATGAGGATATCATCTAGATAAGCCATGACCGTGTGATTTGCCCTCCTCAGTGTGGCTAACACTGGTTTAAGTAATTTGGTAAACAATCTAGGGGCTGTGGTAAGCCCATTGGGCAAAGTTTTATATTGCCAAAGTTGATCCATCCAGATGAATTTCAAGAACTTCCTGTGATGTTTCTGAACGGATACTGAATAGTATGCATCTTTTAAGTCAATGCATGCCATGAAGCAGCCCTCAGAAATCAAAGATTTGGCTGTTTCAAACGTGTCCATTTTGAAATGGGTATATTGTACAAAGGTATTCAAATGGGTTAGATCTATAATGACTCGACATCCACCATGTTTTTTGGTTTTAGTAAATATATTGGAAACAAACTCAATCGGCTCATGTGTGGTTCTTTCTATCACACCTTTCTCTGGTAGCCTTAATATTTCAGCATAGCCTACTGCTGTTTCCTTCCTGGAAAGTGCAAATCTGCGATTCGGCATATGCTGAGGTGGAGGAATTTGGCCATTTGTGAACTCAATCTCATAACCCTGAATACTTTGTAAAATAAACTCATCGGAGGTGATGTTTTCCCATGCCTCCTTGAACCCCCGTAGCCTACCCCCAACATGTGAGGTTAGACATGCCAGTGTATGAAACCCAGACCGCCTTACCTTCATGGTTATCGGTGGTCCCTGGCGTGTTTGGTGGGACGTGGAGGTGCTGGGTTGCGCTGGTAGTAAGGAAACCGCATTTTCCATGCTGGCCGTTGAGGGCCTAGCCCTAAAAAAGGCCTGGGCTGTTGAGGCTGTTGGTGCATAGGAGGCGCCGGAACGTAGGTCCTTGCTGGCCTTTCGGTATGACCTCGTGGCCTGAAAAAAGGTGTTTTCTTGGCCGTCTGTCTGGTCATGGTGTGTGACCTCATCAGACCCACTGTTTTTGCATGGTCATCTAGATCTTTGACCTGCTTCGGGAGGTCTTCTCCGAATAGCTGTCTGGGTGGTGGTGTTGGAGGTGCTCTACATATACCCGCAAATTTGGAGTTTAATGTTGGCTTAATAATGCTTTTTCTAAAAGCATTAATTTCGTATTGCGTGTTGCAAAGTAGAGCCAGGGCATCCTCCTGTTCGGTGTTTAGATCCACTCCATCCACCGACCTTGCAAACGCGGTTATCCCAGATGTAAGCAACTTCAGGATTCTTTGTAATTTCACTTCCTGAGTTCGAATGCCTGGGCTGATATTGCCCCAAATAGGCATGTTGACTATAGGCACATTGAGCGAATTGCAATTGCCCGGCGCCTTGTGTCTATCCATGGTCTTTGCAAGGACCTCCTCCTGTAGCTGATGGTTCGTGAGGAAATCTATGGTAGCAGCCAGCTTGGAGTCGAGGGGTTGTCCCGTTGATATGGGTAATCCAAACTTGGCTGCCACGTCCAGGAGTTCTTCCTGGGGAACTTCAGGTGCAACTGGGGCATGTACCAAGATTTCCTCCTCTTCTGGCCTCATGCTACCCATAGATGATGGGGATATGTTCATGAGTCCCCTGGAACTGTGAGTTTCCTGTCTTTGATTGAGCAGGAGTTGTTCCATAATCCTCTCCATCCGGTCTATGCGCCCTTCATCGTGCGTGAATGGGCGGTTAGAGTCCTCATGCCCGAAGGAACTTCTGAGGCTCCTATCATCGGCCCGTACCTCATCGAGGTAATGTCGGTGCCGTGACGATAAGTCGCTACCAGCCGCCTCAGCGAAACTGAACGACTCCCGCGCGGATCTGCTCATACGCCTTCTTTTGGCTGAGCTGTATCCGGCTGCCTCTGAGGGCATATGCGGCGAAAAGTCAGCACCCGACGCCTCGGCGTGGTGACCCGACATCCGTGCGGGCTTGCCGACTGTCCTTTTCCTGGACCCAGACGGCGTACGGTCCCGTCCAGCCCCCAGCGGGGGAAGCGGTGACCGTGGCGAGACTCCACCTGTGTGACTGCTCCTGGCCCAACTAGGTGGTGAGTCTCTACTGGCCCTCCTTGGTCTGCCAGTGGACTCAGGTCTCGTTGATGCACCAGGCCGCAATCTAGCGGCTCCTGGTGAACCCTCTGCCCGTAAAGGGCTGGGTTCTCGAACTCTATCCCTGGCTCTGCTATGAGGGCTCAGGGAGAAGGGCCGTGCAGCAGCACGTAAACCCTTTTTGCTCACCTCTGCCAATGATCCAGTTGGCGAGAGAGAAATGGAGTCAGGGTCCACCTGCTCCGGCGCTGTTCCGACTTCTTGCTCTGTGGGAACCCCGCTAGAGCTCAGCTGTGCCGGTGACTCGGGTCCTGTGACTACAGGGCTCCCCGATTTTCGCGCCTTTTTCCCGGTCTTTCCAGCAGGTGCTGTAGAAGGGAGCTCCGGGCTCGGTGGCCGACAGGTCCTAGCGGATGTCCTGCGGCTCTTACTCCTTTTGTCCATGGTTTTCTGTAGGGAAAAATACACAAACAGACAAACCCAACCAGCTCAAGGTTGGTTATACTTACCTGAGTTGGTCCTTTTGAGGGCTGGTGGTGAGCCGCGCTCCTCCTCCAGCCGTCGACTGCAAATGCGAGCGACGATATGTCGCGCATGCGTGCTGGCGGGTTCTTCACGAAGTCACTCACGTGACTCCGAAATGAAATTTCAATTTAATCTATCATTATTTTACCATTTGCTACAAATGAAATGAAATTTAACTGGAATAACATCCATCATGTTTGTGTACTATATAAAATGCACCCCAAAGTAGTTTAAGATGAGTTTCTATCTTCTGAAAATTAAGTACACAAGGTCTTTAAAGTATCATGCTGGTGCCTTTAGTCATCCTGTGCATCATCCTCAGCCATTAAGGTTCAGGTTAAGTACATAGGTCTAGCTTTCTGTCTATCAGCTACAGATTTCAAGATATGGGCCTGGATTTAGTCGAGTGGTGCTGCTACCTACTCTCAGTGCTTGGATGCCCAATAGGTTCACAGTTACCAAGCTCATAATGAGCCTTGCATTTAGAAGTGTTCAAAAACAATTAAAAGTCAAATATCTTTTTAAAAGTTACAAAGTATTTGTAGATGATATGTGTATACACCTTTAACAGTAGTGACGTAGCCCTTGCTAACCACGCTCCTATAATCGAGTATAACTGTGACCTTCCCACCCCTAGCTCTCTCTCTAGTGATCGTGACAGACCACGTACAGCTAGGGCAGTGATGTGTGTGTTTAATTAATAAAGTTGTAGTAAAGAATTCTCTGTGTACGTGCATGTTCTTTACATGGCGTCAGAAGTTTCTTATACTGTATATCGGGTTTTATTTCTTTAGTCCCAGTACCCCCTCCTTGAGTCGCGATGGCTTCTTCCTGTCGTAAACCTGACATTTTGATCTTTGATGATGACATTGCTCACCGCTGGAACGTTTTCCGACGTGATTTTGAGCACTACGTTACCATCGCTCACCCTGCGGTCAAAGCCTCCCTCCTGCTCAACCTGGCCGGTCCCGAAGCTCTGGAATGATCGGAGTCGTTCGTCTACGGAGTCAACGAGAACGCTCAGGACCCAGTATGCCTACTTGCTAAGTTTACTGAAATGTGTGACATTCCCACTAACTGTATCCTGGAGCGTTTCAAATTTTTCGGCCGCCGCCAGCACCCTAGTGAATCTGTGGACAATTTCGTCGCCGCGTTGCGGCACCTGGCTCGCCACTGCAGCCTGCATGCTGTAACCCCTGAGACTTTGACCCGGGACGTTTTGGAGTATGGCCTCCGAGACGAGAAGCTGCGGTCTGAGCTCCTCCGCAAGCCTGATTTAACGAGGCTCTGCATGCCTCTCGCTTGGCGGAGGCTGTCTCCTCCACCGTGTCGCCGCCCGACCATGAGGTCCACGCGGCCAGTTTCGCCGGCCACCAGAACCCTGCTCCGCAGCGACAGAGGGTAAGCCCTGCGTCCGGGTCCAGACCCCGTCAACGCTGTCCGAATTGCAACTTTGCGTCGCATCGTTTCAATCGCTTCGCTTGCTCCCTCCGTCCTCAAACCTGCCATGGTCCGAAAGCGCATTGCCCACAAACACCGTATCCAGAAGCGCTCCCATGACAAGTCCTGCCGTGTCCTCCGTCCTCTCTTTCCTGGTCAGGTCGTCCGTATGCAGTCTGCCTCTGGCCATCCCAGGCTCGCCTTTGTTGTCGGTTCTGCCGGATCACCTCGTTCCTACCTGGTCAACCACGACGGCACGATCTACCGCAGGTCTCGTCAGCACCTGCGGCTTGTGAATGAGCCTCGTCCCCCTCCGGCTGCTCCGTATGCTCCCCTTGTGCCGACTATGCCGCCACGTCCCGTGCCCACCTTGCCCAGTCCTCCTCCCCCTCGGCCTTCCCCGGTGCTTCTTCCCGCTGTAGTCCCTGGTTCTCCGGACTTCTCGCCCCCCTCTCCGTCCTCTCCACCGCGTTCGTCGCCCCGGGGTTCTCCTGTTAAGGGCTCCCCTCCTGCGCCAGTCCCTCTCGTTCCCGTGGGGGGAGGATGTGATGGCGAGGTTCGGACCCGGTCTGGTCGCCTTGCAGGCCGCCAGACCGTTATGGCGATTATGTGTGATTCTGTGTTCCTGCATTACTGTTGTTTACTTTCCCTTAGCGCATGAGACGTGGTCGCTTGTCACTGTTCTTTATTTTGTTTTTTTGTAGAGGAAGGATGTAGATGATATGTGTATACACCTTTAACAGTAGTGACGTAGCCCTTGCTAACCACTCCCCTATAATCAAGTATAACTGTGACCTTCCCACCCCTAGCTCTCTCTCTAGTGATCGTGACAGACCACATACAGCTAGGGCAGTGATGTGTGTGTTTAATTAATAAAGTTGTAGTAAAGAATTCTCTGTGTACGTGCATGTTCTCTACAGTATTGCAATCCAAAGTTTCAAAAATAACTGCAAACACAAAGAAAAATATTACACAACAAAACAAATAATTTATTACTGATCTATTAATAATTAATATTAATCTCTATTTATAAGGAACAAACTTTTTGAACACACAAATTCTGAAATGTAAAACAGTATATAGCGCAGGAATGAGCCTTCAGCCTACAATATCAATGCCGAACATAATTCCAAATTAAACTAATTCCTTCTGCCTGCACATGATCGATACCCAGCAAATTCACATATCAATCTACAAGCCTCTTTAATGCCACTATCTTATCTACTTCCATCACCACCTCTGGCAACGCATTCCAGCCACCTACCATTCTGTGTAAAAAACAAATTCCTGCACATCTTTAAACTTTCCTACTCTAACCTTCAGGAAGGGAAAGCCAAGGGATCATTCAGCTGTCTTTTTCGGCAGGATAGCAGTGGAGTGAGGCAACAATTTTACTTCGGAGTCACGTGAGTGACTACGTGAAGAAGCCCCGCCTGGCGCTTGATTGGCATTACGTCGACACTGTCGGTATGGAAAGAGCTGCAGAGCGCAGCTCCACACAGCGGTAAGGAAATGGCCCGCAGGTAAGTAAAATTATTTTACTTCCAGGGCGTTTTCAAAACTCCATAGGCTGGTGGGTAAACCAGGAGGAGTTAAAACTAAAAATGGAGAAAGTTAAAAAATCGCAGGTAAAACGTGTGTCCCGGGGTGGAGAAGAGTCGGGACAGCAGATTATTGCGGAGCCGGATCCGATACCGGTGGCCGTTGAAATACCCGTTAGTGAGCCTTTGGTTGCTCCACAAACAGAAACTTTGCAGGAAAACCCAGTGCCTAAAAAATGTAAAAGAAAATCTGAAAGGCCTGTGGTTTCTGATGAATCTGATTCAGAAGGTCCTCCAGAAAGAAAAGCCTTATGGCTCAGAATGGATCAAATGGAGAAAATGCTCCAAACAATAATCAACCAAGGGTCTAAAAACCCAGAATGTTCCCAGGCAGCCCCTGAGGGGGTTCCATATCATGAATATGGTGCCAGTTTGAATTGGGAATTTGAAACTCCAGTGCCCGGGATTGGGCTGGAAGAAGTCTCCTTTGAGCAAGTCTCGGGAGTTCCCAGCTGTATGAGACTGATCCTGAAGGTGGTGATTTCGGTCATGCGTACCCACCACGATACAAATATGTTGATCCAGGTGTGCCTGATGTGGCACAAAGTTTTGCCATACCTGGAGGAGACGGTGAGGCCATGGAAGAAAACCTGGCGGCCAACATTAATTATATGGTCTCTCACCCGCTTCAAGAAGCTGTTATGGTTGAAACAGCAGATTTGTATAAAACACCTATTAATTGTACCTCACTGAAGGTACCTACGGTGAATCCGGCTATTTGGGCGCCAATGTCATCAATGATGCGAGCGCAGGAAATACGATTTCAAAGAATCCTCCAACTGATTTCGGCTGGCATCACTGCCTTTGGAAGGCAAGTGGAAGGTTGTGGAATGACTAAAGTTCAGAAGGATATGTTGGCATTGTTCTGCAACTCATTTTTTGAGATAAATTGTATGAGGAAGATTGCCATTCGGCCCATTTTACATCCAAGATTTGCAGGGTTAAGCAATGTCCAAGCTCCTGGTTATTTGTTCAGAGAAAATCTGTCTAAACAAATTAAAGAAATTGATGTAGAGGCAAAAACTATTGGCCTCATGAAACCCTTCATTTTTGGCCAGAGAAGGGCCGGTCAAATGAGAAGGGGATTTGATTTTGGAGCTGGAACAAGCTGAGGCAGGAGTATGGTAAGGAAGAATTACCAACCAGCACAGCCGAATGTTCACCCATATGTTGGGAGAAGGAGACCACCACCTATGTTGGAGAGGTACAAAAACTTTATCCTATTAAAGAAGAATCTTTGGATGAACCTCAGATTGGTGGTAGACTACAAATGTTTTATAATGAATGGGACAATATAACATCTGATTGTGTTATATTAGATACTTTTTTAGGATCTACCATTGATTTTGTAGAAGGTATGGATCCACCGGGACAGAATAAGCCTAATCATACTTTGATGTTTTCTGTATTTGAAAAAATTCAAATTGATAAAGAGGTTAAGAATTTGTGTAGAAAAGGAGTTATCGAGAAAACAGGTAAGGATCCACAACAATTTGTGTCAAATATTTTCCCCAGACCAAAGAAAGATGGGGATTGTAGAATCATTTTAGATCTCACACAATTGAATACTTTTTTCCAGTATAAACATTTTAAAATGGACACCTTCAACACTGCAAATCAGCTGGTATCAACAGGTTGTTACATGGCTACAATATTTGAAGGATGCATATTATTCAGTTCCAATTCATCGTCACTTTCGCAGGTATTTAAAATTTAAGTGAATGGGATAGCTGTGGCAATACAAAGCATTACCTAATGGATTAAGCTCAGCGGCTAGACTGTTCACTAAATTGTTGAAACCAGCACTTGCACTAACCATAATGCACAAAAACACATCGCTATGGCTTATCTAGATGACATTTTAATTGTCAATGCTAATCAGGAGTCAGCTGAAAAATCAGTCTCAGCAAATACAAGTCTGTTTGAAAGGCTGGGGTTCCTGATTCATCCAACAAAATCTAAGTTACAGCCATCCCAAACCATTGAATATCTGGGGTTTGTGATTAATTCAGTTACCATGTTAGTAACTTTACCAATAGATAAGGTTATTGATATGACAAATGTGTGTCAGTGCCTGATTAACAAACCTTATCCCTCCATCCGAGAAGTTGCTAAGGTTATTGGGAAGTTAGTAGCAGCATTCCCAGCAGTAGAATTTGGTCCACTGCATTACCAAAATCTCCAAAGGGCAAAAACTCAAGTGCTTATACAGCGAGCAGGCCATTTTGATAGGCCCATGCAATTGCCAAAGGAAGCCTTATCAGAAATGCATTGGTGGGTTGAGAATGTTCCACAAACATATTAGTTCAGCAGCCAGCAGTGTTTTTACAAACTGATGCAAGTTCTCTCGGATGGGGTGCTACGGATAATGAGACCAGCTGTGAGGGCAGATGGACTGTCCAAGAGGATTTATTTCTCCAAACATATAGTATAAATTATTTGGAGTTACTGGGAGCATTTTATGGATTAAAAGCTTATTGTTCTACTATGAAGGACTTGCATGTCCAAATACAAATAGACAATAACACAGCTGCGGCATATATCAATCTCATGGGTGGAGTGAGATCATTATCATGTGATCATCTGGTAAACCAGATGTGGCATTGGTGTATTGGTAAAAATATTTGGCTTTCAGCTATTTATCTCCCAGGGAAAGACAATATTGTGGCAGACAAAAGATCACGAATATTTAAAGACAGTACAGAATGGATGTTAAATCCTCAAATTTTCAAAAATATTGTCAGTCGGTATGGAGTGCCGGACATTGATTGATTGCATCTAGATTGAATCACCAATTGCCCAAATACGTGTCTTGGGAACACGATCCAGGGGCAGTAGCGGTGGATGCTTTCTCGCTACACTGGGGGAATACGTTCTTTAATGGTTTTCCCCCATTCTGTCTGATTGGGCAATGTCTCAAGAAAATAGCTAAAGACGCTGCCAAAGGCATTTTGGTGGTGCCAAATTGGCCTACACAGTCATGGTTCCCATTGATGCTAAAAATGATTATTGAACCATGTATGATAATTCCTAGTTACGACAATTTGTTGACACAACCAGTAACAAAAGAAATTCATCCATTGCATGATCATATGAATTTGTTAATCTGCAGGTTCTGATCAGACCATTGCAAGAGTTTGGACTGTTGGACAGGACCATGGATGTTATAGCTGCAGCTTGGAGAAATAGCACTAAAAAACAATATATGTCGCATATAAAGAAATGGGAAGCCTTTTGTAGACAGTCAAAGATATCTTATACTGCGAACATATCAAATGTATTGGAGTTCCTTGCTGGGTTACATTTTGATGAGCACTTGAGTTATACTGCATTTAATAGTGCTCGTAGTGCTTTGTTGTCCTACTTAGGACAAATTTCTGATCGAGACTCAGTTGCGTCTCACCCATTAGTATCCCGATTCATGAAAGGAATTTTTAATAAAAATCCTCCCAAGCCCAGATATACAGAAATTTGGGATGTTAGCTTTGGTCTCACTTTGCTTAGGCAATGGACTCCAATTACTTCAATGTCTTTGCACAGGTTAACTTTCAAGGTAGTAATGTTAATGGCATTGGTATCAGCTCAAAGAGTACAAACTTTGCAATTGTTACAGTTAGATTGCATGCATGTGGCTTCAGATAACATTGTGTTTTATGTTTATGATCTGATCAAACAAAGCAGACCCGGGAGAACTGGAGCTAAGGTAATGTTTAAAGCATATCCTATCGATGAAACATTGTGTGTAGTTAAGTATTTAACTCAATACATTGAAGTAACCAAAAATCTCAGAGGTACTGAGACAACGTTACTGATAACACACAAAAAACCACATACAAAAGTTTCAGTTCAAACCATTTCTAGATGGTAAGAACTGGTTTTGGATTTAGCAGGAATAGACACTGATTTGTTTAAATCTCACTCCACTAGGGCAGCTACGTCCGCGGCGAAGGTACAGGACGTACCACTCAATCAAATTTTAGAGGCCGCAGGGTGGTGAAAAGAAGAAACTTTTTCAAAGTTCTACGATAAACCTGTTGTCACGGTGCCAGGTTTTGGACACGCAGTGCTGGGTTCTCTTTAAATGCTTGCTTTGTTTTATATTATCGATTTATATTATCGATTTATGTTATCATTTGGTATCATTATCATTTTTCTTTTGTAAAAATTTCCCCTACAATACAGGGGTTATTAACAATTTGTTCTTTTTATGATTAAAAGACTTATTACATAAATTGAAACAATGTTTTAAAATACTATTTATTCACTACTGTATTGACTAAACAGAGTGTCGTATGGAATGAATCTACAACATAAAAAACAGAGCTTTAAAATCTTCACGTAGTCACTCACGTGACTCCGAAGTAAAATAGTAAGATTAAACGAGAACTTACCTGTTTGAAGTTTGATCTTTATTTTATGAGGAGTTACGATGAGGGATTACGTGCCCTCCGCTCCCAACCCTCATAATATAAATGTTCCTCTGGTAGTTCTAGTCTATGTTGGGCCTTACTATCTTACTCCGGCCATTGGTTCTGTGTTTTTCATGCCGCTGCTTTGAAGTATGCCGATCAAGTGCCAGGCGGGGCTTCTTCATGTAATCCCTCATCGTAACTCCTCATAAAATAAAGATCAAACTTCGAACAGGTAAGTTCTCGTTTAATCTTACTATTTCAAGTTCCTGGGCATACACATCTTGCAATTACAAAGAAAGCTCACTAACGCCTCACCTTCCTCAGAGGTTTGAGGAGATTTGGTCATTTGAAAGCCTAAGGACAAAAGATGCTGCAGAAAATAGAGGACATTGCTTGGTCCATCACAGGATTGAGATAGACCAGGTAATGTGAAGGGATCAATAGAAGTCAGCTAAAATCAGAGACCCACACCACCCTGGCTGGCCACATGTTTATCTTGCTGCTATCATTGTGAAAAAGGTATGAGCTTGATAACTATTACCTTCAGGTTCAAAAACAGCTTCTTCCCATCAACCACCACTTCCTTGAACTACCCTGAACAACTCCAATCACAACTGTACTTCGGCACGGAACTAGTATGGACTTTGTACTACCAAGGTTGCAATACATTTTTGACTTGCACTATTGTTTACCTACTTTTTTAAAAACTATTTTTACTATTGTTCACCTACTATTTACCTATTATTTACTTACTATTGTATACTTGGTTTACTTGCTGCAGCAAGTAAAAATTTCACTGCGCTGGTCCCAGTGCATATGACAATTAAGCACTCTTGACACGTTAAAACTATGCCCTCCAGTTTCTACCCTAGGAAAAGGATTTAGAGAAACATAGAAAATAGGTGCAGGAGTAGGCCATTCGGCCCTTTGAGGCAGCACCGCCATTCAATATGATCATGGTTGATCATCCAAAATCAGTACACCGTTCTGCATTTTTCCCCATATACCTTAATTCCTTTAGCCCTAAGAGCTAAATCTAACTCTCTCTTGAAAACATCCAGTGAATTGGCTTCCACTGCCTTCTGTGACAGAGAATTCCACAGATTTACAACTTTCTGGGTGGAAATGTTTTTTCTTCAACTCAATCCTAAATGGCCTACTCCTTATTCTTAAACTGTGACCCCTGGTTCTGGACTCCCCCAACACCGGGAATATTTTTCATGCATCTACCCTGTCCAATCCTTGAAGAATTTTATGTTTCTATAAGATCCCCTCTCACCCTTCTTAATTCCAGCAAATACAAGCCCAGTTGATCCATTATTTCATCATATGTCAGTCCCGCCATCCCGGAAATTAATCTGGTGAACCTACGATGCACTCCCTGAATAGCAATAATGTCCTTCCTCAAATTAGGAGACCAAAATTGCACACAATACTCCAGGTACAGTATCACCAGGGCCCTGTACAACTGCAGCAGGACCTCCTTGCTTCTAAACTCAAATCCTCTCGCAATGAAGGCCAACATGCCATTGGCTTTCTTCACTGCCTGTTGTACCTGCATGTTTACTTTCAGTGACTGATGTACAAGCACACCCAGATTATGTTGCACCTCCCCTTCTCCTAATCTGACACCATTCAGATAATAATCTACCTTCCTGTTCTTGTCACCAAAGTGGATAACCTCACATTTATCCACATTATACTGCATCTGCCCACTCACCCAACCTATACAAGTCACCCTGTAGCCTCATAGCATCCTCCTCGCAGCTCACACTGCCACCCAGCTTTGTGTCATCCGCAAACTTAGAGATGTTACATTTAATTCCCTCGTCCAAATCATTTATATACATTGTAAACAAGTGGAGTCCCTGCACCGAGCCTTGTGGCACCCCACTAGTCACTGCCTGCCATTCCGAAAAGGACCTGTTAATTCCTACTCTTTGTTTCCTGTCTGTCAACCAGTTCTCTATCCATGTCGATACCCTAACCCCAATACCATGTGCTCTAATTTTGCACAATAATCTCTTGTGTGGGACCTTGTCAAAGGCTTTTTGAAAGTCCAGATCCACCACATCCACTGGCTCTCCCTTATCCATTCTACTTGTTACATCCTCAAAAAATTCCAAACATGATTTCCCCTTCATGAATCCGTGATCCCGTCACTGCTTTCCAAATGCGCTGCTATAACAGCTTTAATAATCGGCTCCAGCATCTTCCCCACTACCGATGTAAGGCTAACCGGTCTATAATTCCCCATTTTCTCTCTCCCTACTTTCTTAAAAAGTGGAGTTACATTATCCAGTCGAGAGAACATTGGAAAATGATCACCAATGCATCCACAATTTCTAGGGTCACCGCGTTGAGTACTCTGGGATGCAGACCATCAGGCCCTGGGGATTTAACTGCCTTAAGTCCCAACAGTTTACCTAACACCATTTTCTGACCAATGTGGATTCCCTTCAGTTCCTCCCTCCCACTAGATCCTCGTCCCCTCGTATTTCCTGGAGATTGTTTGTGTTTTCCTTAGTGAAGACAGAACCAAAGTACTCATTTAACTGTTCTGCCATTTCTTTGTTTCCCATTATAAATTCACTTGTCTCTGATTGTAAGGGACCTACATTCGTCCTCACTAATCTTTTCCTTTTTACATACTTATAGCAACTTTTTAGTCCATTTTTATATTCCCTGCAAGCTTTCTTTCATGCTCTCCCCCCCCCCTCTTAATTAACACCTTTGTCCTCCTCTGTTGCTCTAAATTTCTCACAGTTCTCTGGTTTTCCGCTTCTTTGGCCAATTCATATGCCTCTTCCTTGACTTTAACACTATCCTCGACTCCCCTCGTCAGCCACGGTTGAGCTGCCTTCCAAGTTTTTTTTTTTCTCCAGATAGGGATGAACAATTTCTGGAGTTCAACATTGCGGTCTTTAAATCTTCGCCTTTGCATCTCCACTGTCAACCCTTTAAGTATAATTTGCCAGTCTATCCCAGCCAATTCCCGTCTCATACCTTCAAAGTCTCCATTATTCAAGCTCAGGACCACGGTCTCTGAATTAACCGTGTCACTCTGCATCCTAATGCAGAATTCCACTATATTGTGTTCACTGTTTTCCCAAGGAGCCTTGCACAACAAGATTGCCAACTAATCCCTCATTACACAATACCCAGTCTAGGATGGCCTGTTCTCTAGTCGGTTCCTCTACATATTGGTTTAAAAACCCATCCCGTATACATTCCAGGAAATTCTCCTCCTCAGCGCTGCTACCAATTTGGTTGGCCCAATATATATGTAGATTAAAGTCACCCATAATAACCGCTGTACCTTTGCTACACGCATCCCTAATTTTCTACTTGATGCTATCCCCAACCTCCCTACTGCTGTTTTGTATATACTTCCAACAAGCGTTTTCTGCCCTTGGCTATTTCACAGTTCTACCCATACCGATTCTACACCATCCAAGCTAATGTCTCTCCTTGTTATTGCATTAATCTCCTCTCTAACCAGCAATGCCAACCCACCTCCACTTCCTTTCTGTCTATCCTACCTGAATATCGAATACCCCTTGCATGTTTAGCTCTCAGCCGTGGTCACCCTGGAGCCATGTCTCCGTAATTCCAACTATATCATATCCCTTAACTACTAACTTTTGTATTCAATTCATCCACCTTATTACGAATGCTCCTCACATTAAGGTGCAAAGCTTTCAGGTTGTTTTTTCTTATCTCCTTTCTTATCTACCTTTTGCTTCTGTCCTTTTATGTCACTCTGTCTCCTCTGTTCCTATCCCCCTGCCCTGTTAGTTGAAATATGGTCGTTTCTACACTCTCTTTCCCGTTAGCTGGAGATACGCGCCCACATTGTTGAGTCCACACTGTTTTTAGTTTAAACCCACCCGTGTAGCACTAGCAAACCTCCCTGCCAATTAAGGCGCAGCCCGTCCCTTTTGTACAAGTCACCCCTGCCCCAGAAGAGATTCCAGTGATCTAGAAATCTAAATTCCTGCCCCCTGTGAGAGATACAGAGCGGAAACAACTTTTTTACCAAAGCTAATTAACTTACAAACCTTTACATCTTGTGGGGGGGGGGGGGGGGGGGGGGAGAAGATAGAGCACCCAGAAAAAAACCCACGCGGTCACAGGAAGAACGTACAAACTCCATACAGACAGCACCTGTAGTTAGGTGGAACCCGGGTCTCTGGTGTTGTAAGGCAGCAACTCTACTGCTGTGCCGGCCCAAATCTAACTGTCTACCCAATGTCCACTGCTCATAATTTTATAAACTTTGTTCAGGTTAAAATTTTAACACTGCCCAGACAGATCTACCAGTGCAAGTGCTGCAGAATCTAAGCAAAACATGCTAAATGGCACTAACTATTTTGCCAGCTGGAAGCATTCAGCAAGTATGATACTCCTGCATTTATTGAATTCATAACTTGTTGGTACTTAGGCAAGTGAATGCCAGCTGTTTGCCAGGGGATTGTTGTCAAAACCTTGCAAGAATTTATCCCTTGTACAGTTTATCAGCCTAGCACCATCTCTCACATCAAATAAAAGGCTCAAATGTCATTACGAACAATAAAATTGTCATTCTAGTCATCTTACTAAAAATACATCAGTAAATTTGGGCATAAAATTACAAAGTCATGTGGATTTGTGAAACACTGGCTTACCAGGCCTCACAAATAGGTGACCCAATAAATGCGCTTGGAAATAAATGTTCATTTCAGACCAATGCAAATATCATGCACAGATGCACGTCAGAACTGCTTTAGAAATCATTTAAATCTCTGCAATACTTTAGTGAAGTAGAGTGAACAGATGAAACCACAGCAAAATGGACCTACAGAATAGATTTTGGTATATTCCAAAATAAATTATAAATCATAAAATACCTGTGCGTGAAATAGAGCTAAACCTTTAGCAGTGTGAAGAGGAATAAGAACCTTCATAAGAAATTGTTTATGTTCTGCTTTCAGTGGCAGTGCAAATCCATTAATAATACTGAAAAAGAAATATAGACATTATTTTGTTAATATGGAAAAACAATTGCAACATACTTAATGAATCACATTATTTAAGAGCAAAACCGTTTTACTTCTAATGCAAAAACGTATATTCTGATCATGTACAGAACCTCATATGAAGACTTTAAACAGCTTGGTCAAAGACTTGTGTTATAACGTGTGCGTTAATGGAAAAAAGCAGTAGAGATGAGGAGATTTAATACAGGAACTTCAGACCTGCTTTCCTGGCTTCTTCTTGTGTATGGTGTGCACAGCCTAAAGTTGTAGGACAACTTGTTCTATTTAATCTTATTTGATTGTGCACGCCGGGTTGATTGCATTCGTCAAAACAGGGCAGACCATGTGATGGTTACAATCTGTCTTGGCTGATGTTATATTGCCAAGAGGATTTTGGCTGGGGGTATGGAAGAGCAAAGCATTGGAGAGATTTGAAAATAAGGATGAGAAAAATTATTACTATCAATCTGAAGAAAGTTTGTGACGCAAATCTCAGCTGGTCAGGCAGCATCTTTGGAAAACATGGATATATGACGTTTTGGGTCGGGTCCCTTCGTCAGACTGCACTGAAGTGAACATGGGCACAGTTTCATGACAATAAGAGATGGAAATGGGGGGGGGTCTTTGAAATGAAGCAAATATTTGGTTCAAAGACGTTGGGGTTAAATATATTGCTGGGGAATAGGAGTTATGGGCTGGAGAACAATTTATGCAGGAACCAATCAATGGCTTTGATTTTTTTCTGTCATATAATCATAAAAAAATTATACACATTCATGATTATTAAGTTAGACTGGATCTCTGTCAATTTAAAGTATGTGGTGGGATAAAAAAGGTAGTTGTCGGGTAGTAGCATACAATTGGGGTAGGGTTAGGGGGTGTGTGAAGACAAGCTTGTCCTCATCAATGATGTTGCTGCTGTAAAATGGTTGATAGCTACAAGTTTCTTGGCATCCATATCACCAGGAACCTAACCTGGTCTTTTCACATTGATGTCAAGAAGGAGCATCAGTGTATTTATTTTGATAGGTATCTGAGAAGGTTCAGCATGTTCACGACGATTTGCTAGAACCTGTACAGATGCATGCTGTGAAGTATTTTGATGAGATGCATCTCAGCCTAGTATGGCAATTGTGCTGCTCCTGATCGCCTGAATCTGCACTGCACAGACTCGTCACTTCCTTTCACCCAGTACATCTTCACTATCTGTTGCATCAGGAATACTGAAAGTATCGTCCAGGATATCTGTCATTCTGGCCATCCCCATTTCTTTCTACTGCGAGAAGATGCAGGAGCTTAAAAGTTAATTGTCCAGACTAAACAATAGCTTGTCACACATTTATCCAACCACCTCTTTCATACCCTATTTCCAGAGGTGTTGCCATGTTCTCTTACACTTAACTTTACATCTCTCTGTTTTTCTGTTATTCCTCTTTACTATTTTTTTTGTACTAGTTCAGTTACGCTTCAATCTTTGTTGCATTCTGCTGTTTTGCAATTTTTTTAAATTGTTGTAACTACTAACATTGACATGCATAATGTGTATGCTATGAGCTTCATATGAACAAGGAATTTTACTGAATGGTGGAAATGACAATAAACTAATCTGAATTTGTGTCCTGTTATCACTTGCTGAAATAATAGATTCCAACATTTCCCTTTAAATAGTCTAGTTTTCTCTCTCCTCTTATAAACAGTTATTTTTAACTTAGTTGTCATCAATTTTATTTAAAATATTCTAAAAACCTATCATTGACACTTTCTAAAATTCCAATTTCTATTATCATATCCTTCAAACCCTAGGACATCAGCACCATCAGAGATTTATTAGATTTCAATTAAACGAATGCTAATTTCTTTCATGATTTTATTCATGCTTGACTGGCTGTTCACAATTATTTCATGGACGTTTTATTTTTACTCTTCTGCCTTGTTACAAGAATGTTAAATGCCATTTCCTTATTCTTCAATATGGTCTCTCCTATTCAGTCTGCTAACCGTTTCCTTTTTACATATGCATAGAACTTTTCTACCGCAGTGAATGGGGTAAGCTGGATCGGTAAATATTTCTAAAATGCAGGTGTATATTTGATAGATCGAGGAAGAGAGGAGTATTTGTGAAACAGTACAGAAGAGGCCATCATATGGTCGGGAAGGCTTAAAGGAAATGACAGTCTATTCCTGTTCTCACTTACATCTAGAACCATTTACAATCATTTTAAAAAAAGTTTCCCATCAGATTGCTTGTGTATTCTATATTCCGTTGCTTTAACAATGTCTTGGTTCTTCTTTCCCAAAATGTGAAATTTATTCAATCCTCAGTTTTACTAACTTTTCCCCTATGATCTACCATTATCTTTAACCCCTTTAAATAGCTGCAGCTAATTCACTTGTAGGGGTTTACATTTATTGTAAACTACAGTCCCAGTAGGTTTTCTATTGTTGTACCTTTTAATGTATACTATAGTCAACTTACATCTCTTATTTTCCTAGTTTGCTTTGCTAAAGATCCTGGTTGCAGGTTAAAATAATTCACTTTCAAACCTACTATAGAATTCCATTATAGAAGGCACATTATGCCCACTCAACTGAAAGATTATGGATTAATCTTTGCTTAAGGCAAACCGTTAAAACAGTCCAAAAATTTTAAAAATGATCATCTAAATAAAACAGAAAATGCTAGGAAAACTCAGCAAGTCAGGCTTGGTCTAGAGAGGATCACTGACAATCTTTCCTGGACCACCTGTAATCTCAAGAGGCAAATCAGCAATCTGATACAAAACAGTATATCTCACCTTCCCAATATCTCCAGCAGTTCTGCAACTCCATTAAAGTGATCAGTTTCATATATAAACCTGTAGAAATTATTTTTAGACAGCATGAATTTACATCATCCAAATAAACCACAATTGGATATATAACATAACATTTTTATTTAATATTTTTAACAAATAATCTAATGCTCATAATGTTTCTATTTACATTTTAGCTCTTCTAAATGAATAACGTTTAACATAGATTTTGACTAGCAATTTGTTCAGTATCATCAGTCACACAGTAACTTTAACATGGCTTTTAACCTGTCAATGTAGTCAATTAAAAAAAATATTTGAAATATGAGACGAGGCTGAAGCAACCTAACTATGTAAGAAATGCTTATCAATTCTAGTGATGTGTAACTTTTATTATTTGTGTTAGCATGAATTTGCACAAGTATAGCACTCTGCCCGTCAAGCCTGGTTCATCAATCAATAAGATGGTAGTTGAATTGATTATACCTGAACTCTGAGTCAATGTCCACCTGCAGTAACCTCCTTGCTCATCAAAAATTCATCTAACCCTGCCATAAAATTATTCCAAATTGTGGCTTCTAACTACCCTGTTGCCAAAGACTTACAACCCCCCCTCATCTGCCTTAAATGTGTGGCCTATGCTTTTAAAAACACAGCCATTAGTCCTAGATTCGCCTACATACGGAAACATCCTCTCTATATGTCAGGATCTCTCCGAATTTTATATGTTCCATTCAAGTTCCAGCCTATTCAACATTTCCTCTTTGGAAAACTTTTCCGATTCAGGTAATCGTCTAGTAAAATTTCTCTGAATTATTTCCATTCATCAAAATCCTTCCTTTACAAAAGGATATCAAAACTGTGACTGTAGGTTTGTAACCAAGTGTGGATTAATCTGTAGGAATGCAGTTAGCATTCTGCTGACCATACCATACCCACCCATAATGAATTCCACTCAACCTTTTATCTTTCTCTGCATCAAATATCAATCCTTAATGCACTTTGGTTAAAAAGCAGTCCATGCTCTAGAATCTGTGTGAAAAAATGATGATAGAAGTTATCACATACCTTTTCACACAGATTTCAGAATATGAACTGCTTTGTAACAAAAGAACATGAAATGCATTGTCCTTTCACGAATCCTCAAGCAAGGAGATCATATCCTATTCCCTTGACTAAAACTGCATAACTTCAAAGATTTATATTTTTCTTAATTCTAGTGTATTTTGGATGAGTTATGAGCAAACCTTTGTGATGCAAATTGCTGGTCAAAAAGATGTCCAACATATGAGCTGGTAACAATAATTGGGTACGTTTTAGGCAATGTCTGGTTTTTCCTTGACATAATATTAACTTTAAAACTTATTTTTTAAGGTTCAGAGCTTTTTTCCAGATGGGTTTATTCAATGGGACATTCATATTGAAGGAGACTACCTTGTAAACCAGGCAGAAATGTGAAGAAGAACACAGAGAGCCATTTGATTTCAACTTCTGATCTATGTGAAATGTTAAATAGTGGATGTTAAAATTAATCGAAGACAGACACGAAAAGCTGGAGTAACTCAGCGGGACAGGCAGCATCTCTGGAGAGAACGAATGGGTGACATTTCAGGTCGAGACCCTTCTTCATCTAATTCAGTTCCACCCCAGTTCAGTTAGCAAACATTCTGCAATAAGGGGTTTCATTTAACATACATATCCCAATGTTTTAGTTTTCCAAAACTAAGGCGAGGGAACACTTTTACAAACATGGGGTTGTGAAACATTTCACTGTCTTTTTGATTGTTTTGATGTGTAAGAGTCTTAAAAAAAAAACGTAAACCCTCGTTATAATGAACCATAGGGGCAGGCCAGGGGGAGAGGTGTCCATTATTGTCAATTGTCCGCTGTAACTGAGTGAGGGAAATACTGACTAATAGAGTATCATTGTAAATGTAGCAGAAACAAACATCTGCAGATGCTTGTTAAAATGCAAAATGCCAAAGTCCTGGAGTAACTCAGCAGGCCAGACAGCTTTTCTGGAAAACATGGATAGGTGGTTTCAGGTTGAGATCCTTCTGCTGACTCTCAGTCTGGAACTGGGCCTGGAATCCAGGCGTTAGTGCGTGCAGGTAAGGGTCGGCGGTGGCAGGTGTCACCGAGAAGTGACCGAGGAAGCTGTGCAATGATGGCAGTAGGTCCAGCCTCAAAGCAGCTGGGGAAGTGGTGCGGGCTAACATCGGCAGACCAGCCTGGTGGTGAAAGTCGGTAGTTCCAGTCAGGGTGCGGCGTGGGTCGGTAGCAACTTTGGTGGTTTCGGCCTTAGGAGACGGTGGAGGTGGTGAAAGTTGGCATTGCATCTCCCAGTGGTCAGGTGCGCAGCATGATCCAGCGGTGGGTGGTGACTTGACATCTCATGCATCCATGTTCTCCAGAGATGCTCTCTGACCTGAATTACTCCAGCACGTTGTCCATCATCATTGCACGTGTCCATTGAAGCCATTGCTTGCCAATTTCAATTACTTGTCAATCTCTATGGCCTCTGCAGTGTAACTAGCAGTGTCTGTTCTTAAAGAGATAGTGTTGTCCGAATACTCATTCGCTATAACCAAAATCGTTATGAAGAGGTTTGTAATAAAAAGGGATTCATGTATTAAAAATTGTGAGAAATCTCTTCTTGCGTACATGGGCTCTTCCATCTGACACCAATGGGCAATGGATGAATAACTTGTGTCAACTTGCACATTTAGGGTGTCAAAGCAAGCCCACATTCGTTTTGATTTATTGCATTGGGAGGAAACAGACGAGCCTCTGCTTTTTTATCATTCATAGCACGAGTGAAGTCCAGACATCACTGTATCTCTCACTATAGTGATTTTCACAAAATGTAGATTTCTTTGTAAACTGAGGAGACTTAACAGTTTCTACCTCCAAATACTTCCATATCCCATCCTCGAATCAATCTGATGCATCCAATCAATATAACATGTTTAAATCAACATAAAATATGACACCAAATGTTTCGTACAACGCATAATTACATCTTAATTGCTCTTGAAAGGCATATATTTGTGTAACTCGAGTGCAAGCAGCATGGAAACTGCAATTATCATGGGTGAGTTTAGTTTGCATATTGATGCAAGGTTACTGTGGAAGAGGAATTTGTGGATCGTTTCGGGTTTTGTTTCTTTGAGCACTATATTTCAGAATATTACTGGGATAAGGCTATTATAGATTATGTGATGTATAATGAGCTAGGATCAACAAGAAATGTAAAAGATGTTTAAGGATCCCCAAGGAAGTAGTGATTACAATGTTGTGAATTCCAGATAAGGTTAGAGGACAAACATCCTAGGTCCAAAACCAAAGTCCTCAATTAAAAAAGGTTTGAAGATAGAATTGAAGATAGAATTGTCTGGTGTGGACTGCATTAGGGTAAGCATAAGCTAATGTAGACTGATCCATTAGATTAAGAAGCGAGGAATCCACAGTAATTTAGTAGTTTGTATTCTGAACTTACTTATTGATAGAATAAGAGGGTTGTGGTGGAAGGGTGATATTCTGGCTGGAGGTGGTGTTCTTATAGAGTTCTGTGGTGTGATCTCATAGAAACATAGAAAATTGGTGCAGGAGTAGGCCATTCGGCCATTCGAGTCTGCACCGCCATTCAATATAGATCATCCAACTCAGTATCTACCTGCCTTCTCTCCATACCCCCTGATCCCTTTAGCCACAAGGGCCACATTTAACTCCCTCTCAAATATAGCCAATGAACTGGCCTCAACTACTTCTGTGGTGGAGAATTCCACAGATTCACCACTCTCTGTGTGAAAAAAAAAATCTCATCTCAGTCCCCCCTTATCCTTAAACTGTGACCCCTTGTTCTGGACTTCCCCAATATCGAGAACAATCTTCTTGCATCTAGCCTGTCCAACCCCTTAAGAATTGTGTAAGTTTCTATAAGATCCACCCTCAATCTTCTAAATTCCAGCGAGTGCAAGCTGAGTCTATCCAGTCTTTCTTCATATGAAAGTCCTGACATCCCAGGAATCAGTATGGTGAACCTTCTCTGTACTCCCTCTATGGCAAGAATGTCTTTCCTCAGATTAGGAGACCAAAACTGTACGCAATACTCCAGGTGTGGTCTCACCAAGGCCCAGTACAACTGCGGTAGAACCTCCCTGCTCCTATTCTCAAATCCTTTTGCTCTGAATGCTAACATACCATTTGCTTTCTTCACTGCCTGCTGCACCTGCATGCCTACTTTCAATGACTGGTGTACCATGACACCCAGGTCTCGTTGCACCTCCCTTTTTCCTAATCGGCCGCCATTCAGATAATAGTCTACTTTCCTGTTTTTGTCACCAAAGTGGATAACCTCACATTTATCCACATTATACTGCCATGCATTTGCCCACTTACCCAACCTATCCAAGTCACTTTGCAGCCTCCTAGCATCCTCCTCACAGCTAACACTGCCCCCCAGCTTCATACCATCCGCAAACTTGGAGATGTTGCATTCAATTCCCTCGTCCAAATCATTAATATATATTGTAAATAGCTGGGGTCCCAGCACTGAGCCTTGCAGTACCCCACTAGTCACTGCCTGCAATTCTGAAAAGGACCCGTTTACTCCTACTCTTTGCTTCCTGTCTGCCAGCCATTTCTCTATCCACATCAATACTGAACCCCCAATACCGTGTGCGTTAAGTTTGCATACTAATCTCTTATGTGGGATCTTGTCGAAAGCCTTCTGAAAGTCCAGATATAACACATCCACTGGTTCTCCCTTATCCACTCTACTATATCTGCTGTTTGCGATATACTGAAGTCATGGACAGTGAAGAAGACTGTCAGAGGATATAACAGGATTTAGAGATATGGCCGATAGAATATCTATATGAGGTGTTGCACTCTGGGAGGTCGATTGCAAGGGAAAAGAATACAGTTAAGGTAAAGGCCCTTCACAGCATTGATATACATAGGGTTCTTGGGGTCCAAGTCCATAGCTCCTTGAAAGTGGCAACACAAATAGAGAGAGTGGTAAATAAGTTGTACGCTATGTTTGCCTTCACATGTCATGTTATGTTGCAGCTTTATAAAACGTTGATTAAGACTCTGTTGGAGTATTGTGTGCAGTCCTGGTCAGCCCATTACAGGAAAGATGCAGAGGCTTTGAAGACAATGCAGAAGAGATTTACCAAAATGCTGCCTGGACTAGAGGGAATTAAGTATATGGGAAGGTTGGACAAACTTGGATTGTTTTCTCTGAAGTGTCAGAGGTTGAAGGGGACTTAGTAGAAGTATATACAATTAGGGTGGACTGTCAGAACCTTATTCATAGGGTGGAAATGTCCAAGACTAATTGACATAGTTTTACGGTCAGAGGGGGAAAGTATAAATGAAATGTGTGGGACAAGTTTTTTTATGCACATGTAGTTACTTATGCCTGCCACACGGTGCCAGGGGTGGAGGGAGGAAACATATACGATAGAGATGTTTAAGAGGCTTTCAGATAGGCACATGAATATGCAGGGAATGAATGAATATGAATCACGAGCAGGCAGAGGAGATTAGTTTAACTTAAAATTATGTTTGGCACGCACATTGTGGGCCCAAAGGATTGTTCCTGTGCTGTACTTTTCTATGTTCCATACTCCATTCTAAGGGTTAGGTCAGTGGAATAGTGGTGACGGATACTTAAAGTTGTGACGGATACTTAAGCAGATTTTATATTAAATTAGCATCACTAAAAGTTTAATTAATTAAACAAAAAAAGCAAAGATAAATAATTACAGCAGTGCAATGTAAGAGCTTGCGCGAGACATCACAACAAGTAACTTTAACTGGCAACATTTCCAAGATGCAGACATCTAAGGGTCACGCAAATCAGAAGCTTTGATTTAAGACACGGTCATACACTTCTAGGTTAGCTGCAAATTTCTCCAGAGAATGAGGTTGCAACTACAAGTCAAGGAGCAAGCCTAGAAGATTCAACTTCTTTGGTCTTATCCAACAGAAACAAGGGCCTTGTTGTCTTTTTGGCAAAGCACACATTCGGGCACAATATTCAATCACTTGGGGCAAGTAAAGGAATGTGGTAACGGTTGGAGGATTAGCAATGTTCTCAGCATCTGAGATTAGGAACACCTGATTCTGCCTCATTTAAAGAGTTTGAGAATAATTTATTTTGTAGGTTGAAAGAACAGAATAATCCCAACTTGAAAACAGCAAAGAGAGACAATAGTAAATAAAGAAGATGAGAAAATATAGAACACTTAAAAGCCCAAAGATTTCATTCAATTTGAAAGCTTCCTACATTTTATGTGTATAGGAAAATTGTGGTCTATTGATCTACCTGGCTGTTTATGATCGTTGTAACAACTTACAGTTCTTTCTTTGCCATACAGGTGTAATTTATTCTAATAAACATAAAGTAAATCATATACTATAGATTACCGTAGAAAAATGTTATTGATCTGTTTCCTGATGAATGCTCGTAGTCCAAGGAATTTTCCATAAATACGATGCAGAACCGTTTTCAAAAAATCACGCTCACGTGGATCCTCACTATCAAATAAGTCCAAAAGCTGGAAATAATAACAACTTGTGTTTGTATTGTGCCTTAAATGCAATACAATACTTGAAGGCTTTTCATAGAAGCATTACTAAACAAGATCTGATACCAGAGCACACAAGAGAGAGATTAGTAAAGATGATTTAAAGCTTGGTCAAAAAACTATTTTATAAAGAGAATCTTAAAGGATGAAAGAGAGACAGAGGGAAGAGGTTTAACAAACAAATCTCAGAGCATAGGGGTCTTGTCAGATGAATAGGGAAAGTGATCAAAATAAAGGGAGTGCAAGAGTTTGGAAAATCTCACAATATAATGTGGTTGGATGAGACTCCAGACCTATGGTGGAAGTTGGAGGCAAAAGTGGGAATTATATAAAGAGACACTTCTTAATCATGAATTACTGTTGTAATTACTGCAGTGAGGATCAAGATGTGTTTTTTTTCAAGTTGGAAGGATTTAACAAGAGGGCAGCCATCAAGTATCAATTCTCTCAATGTTTATTATTTATGTTAATGACCTGGTGAAGGGGGCAGAGTATAAAGTATACAAATTTGCCAAGTGTATGAAATGGGAGAGTATGTTGTGATGAGGATATTTGGACTCCGCAAAAGTACACAGATAGCTTGTCCAAGTGGCAAAAACCGGACAAATGAAGTTTAATTTAGGAAAGTATGAGATCATGCACTTTGGTGAAATGAATCATAAGGCAAAGTATTAACTAAAAGGAAGAAAATTGCGAATGAGTGAATTACAGAGGAATCTGGGTGTGCATGAATCACAAAAAAGCAGGCAAATGTAGTAATATGTTAGGAAGGCAAATGGCATATGGGGCATTACTGCCATGGGTAAGTTTTGAATTTTTAAATATGGAAGTACTGTTACAATTGTATAAGGTGTTTGTGAAGTTACACTACGAGGACTCAGAAAGACACAAAATGCTGCAGTAACTCAGCTGGACAGGCAGCATCTCTGGAGAGAAGAAATGGGTGAGGATTCAGGTCAAGTCCCTTCTTCAGACTGAGATTCAGGGAAGAGGGGCAATGGAGGGGTAACGTGTGAGAACAACAGATCAAAGCTGATGATGATAAGGAAACGTAGAATGGTTCATTGTTAGCTGAGGGCAAGGTGACAAGGAGGTAATGCAATCAGTATGCAATCATACCAAAATAGATTCTTGGGATGGAAAGCATGACCTATCATGCGCTGATTAACAAAAAGCTTGACCTATATTCTATAGAGCTTAGCAGAATGGACAATGATCTTATTGAGACACAAGATTCCAAGGGACCAGTATCTGGATTTTTCCACCTCTAGGAGTCTCAAACAAGAGTATACACTTATAAGATATGGGGACAGCCATTTAAAACTGAGGTGCATTGAAATTTCTTCTCACAAAGGACAGTGAATCTCAGTAATTCTAACCTGGTGGATTGTGGAGGCTACTAGTTCATTGGAGGTAATTAAAGAGAAAGTGGATACATGTTTCATAGATCAGGGGAATGGCACATAAGGAGAGTTGAGTCTTGGCACAGTTCCACCTTGTTCTCGATGCTGTGGAAATAGGCAGTCTTAGTACATAATAGTCAAAAAATTACCGTCGACAAATATGTCAACAAATATTGCTAACGATCTAGTGTTGCCTCAGCGAGGAGGAAGAAAATAATGAATGGGCACAAAGGGCAGTGGAGGCCAAGTCACTGGATGGATTTAAGAGAGAGTTAGATAGAGCTCTAGGGGCTAGTGGAATCAAGGGATATGGGGAGAAGGCAGGCACGGGTTATTGATTGGGGACGATCAGCCATTATCACAATGAATGGCGGTGCTGGCTCGAAGGGCCGAAGGGCCGAATAGCCTCCTCCTGCACCTATTTTCTATGTTTCTATGTTTCTAATGCCTAGGTAGAAGGGTTTCAAGGTGATTTTAATGTTTTCATTGGAATAACCTTCAGCTTATTCAGCAATGGAAATTAGACTTTCGTATTTAATGAGAGGTATTGGAAGGGTTTCAAGCAGTAAGGTATCATATCTGCATGGGGGAAATAATGCTATATTTTAAGTGATGTCACAGTGGGACAGCACAAATAAAATTTAAGACCAGACGGGGACTACAGAGACCAGGGAGACACTCAGTGATAGTGCAAGAATGGGAAGCGATCATTTTCCTTTGATTGTCTTGTTATGGCTGTTTGGACAAGAATTTGAAACAGGCCAACGTGATTGAATCTGGCTAACCAAATGGACAATGTTAGATTCAGGAAAGAAGGAGAAAAATGTATATAGGAAAAGAGCTGTGGGGTGGGGTATTTGCCATTCACATAGAATGCTATTTGTAATAAATGCTCATTTAGAACTGTACAAAAAGCAGAAACATGAATGGGAAGATTCAAACATTGTTCAATTGAAGAATGTGGTTTATAGATATGGCTGAACATTTAAGGACTTAAAAAGGATTGATGGAGATGAAGGGAGATTGTAAATTCTTCTTTAAGCTAAGGGGTTAGAGAAGGTGTTACTGTTTTCAAAGAAAATACACAAAGTACCAATTAAGGTAGGAACTCATAAGTTATAAGGCATATATTCTAATCAAGGGAATTTCTCTTTTACTCATATAAAAGCTGGAAATATTTTTTTTATTAAAGCTATCAAGCAACATCTTTTACTTAAAAAAACCCACCTATAACACTAGTGCAGTTGAAGAATACAGGACATATAAAAACCTATATTTTTATGTACAAAACATCGGTACAATTAGAATAATACCAAAGTATTCAGTAAGTATAATTCATAGATTTCGTGGACAGTATAAAAACACCGTTTTGTATTTAGTGCCAACACACTACTTCATAAGAAGCAGAAGCTAAATTGTGAAGTAAAATGACTCATTGATGCTGCATTGCATGGTGCACAGTTTATTTACCATTCTTTTCTGAATGCTTGTTTTACTGATAAAACTATGTGAAGATTATCATAATCATTGTTCCGTATTTCCAAATTGGTGAGAAATGACTAAAAATGTATTAAATTTCCACAGTTGCTGCCTAAACTACAGACAGTTTCCAGCATTTTCTGCCTTTGTAACAAGTCATTAAATCTCATCCATTATCAAATCCATTTAAAAAAAATACACAAGGGCATGAATATCTGGTGAAAACTGCAAGTTAATATTTCCCACATCTCTAACTTGTGATCCCATGCAAATAGCTATTGTGTTGTTATTGAACTCAAAGGAATTTTTAAATGAGGAGCAGGAGTTTGCCATTCAATCCCTCAAGTATGCTCCACCGTTCAAATAGGATCATGGCTAATCTGAATAAAAGCCAGCAAAAACTACGTAGTTAACGATTATGGCGTTAACTGTTATCAATGAACCGTGGAAGCTGTTATAACAGATCTAATTTCGTAGCATAACTATTGGAACAAAATCATTCATAAAAGTTGTGAAAAAAGTACAGAAAAGAAATTGCAGTGAACAGAATGCAATGATTAGATATATCAAAATGTCAAGTTTGATTCTGTCTGGCTGTCTAAAACTTTAAATAATGAATAGGAATATGAAAAATACCTACTCAAGACAGTGATGCATTGATGTGGAAAGAGCAAATCTTCAATTCTTTTTTCCCCAGTCTTACAAGATTCCAAAGGAACAATTCTCTCCTCAAATCCCTGGTCGACTCTTCCATCTCAACCCCACTTCTCATAGCATTTCCACATGCAACCATGGAAAACGAATACTTGCCCTTGTATCTCTTCCTTTCACACAACTAAGGATTCAAACTGTGCTTCCAAGTAAAACAGCGATTCACTTGCACTATTTCCAATTTACTGTATTCTACTTGGTAGACATGATGTAGCCGTCTCTACAGTGGAGAAACTTAAATTCAGGATGCGAGACTGCTTTGTAGAACACCTGCTTTCAATCTGCAACAGGTGACTGGAGGTTCAGGATTGCCGGTCACTTTAATCACCTGCCCCATTCCCACTATGTCTCCCACTATGTCTTTAGCCTCCGACAATCCTCCACCATTTTTTTGCAGATTTATAGCATCTGCAGCTTTTTACTTTAACCCACCCACTTACAGATCAAATCATCCACACAAACCTATGACTGTTGCACGCCCACAACCTTATCCATCAACTTGCACAATGCCATCAAGTCAACCATACTGCATATCACCACAATTCATAGGACATCAATGGCAGACATTTCTCACATGGGAGCATGATTTGATCCCCATAGAGGAGATGGTGTTTGCCATTAATGAGGCATCCATTATGGATGTTGTGCAAATAGATGATGTCTTTATACCTCATCCTTCTTCTTCAATGCGACCACTCCTCATAGTCCCGATATTCTGAATTTGCAGATAGTGTAAATGTACACCATTTAGTCCCCAACCAAAATTTCCCTCAAAATCTATACCCCTTCCCACCTTCTGCTTTTCTGCTGCTAGATACCAAAACAGTGGTGGGAGATCAAGACAGTTATGATGGTTAAGGATGATCATCACTTGATTTTCCATTCACAGCCATCTGTTCAGATATTAACGCTGCATAATATAAGAGATAGCTTTTAATAGCATTCTGCATGTAGTGTAGAAGTCAGCATGAGTAAACTACAGCCATAGAAAATATCAAGACTAGTAGTTACACACCAGCTCTAATGCAAAGGAGCATCCAGGCACAGATCCCTGCGGAACTCCACTGGTCACAGACCTCCAGTCAGAATAATGCCCTTCCACCACAACCCTCTGCTTTCGAGGAATAAACTAGTTCTGCATCCGGAGGACCAAGTCATCGCAAATCCCTGAATCTTAATCTTCTGGATCAGCCTACCATGGGGTACTTCATCAAATGCTTTACTAAAATCCATGTGGGCAACCTACACCACCCTATCCTCACCAATCACTTTCACCACCCCCTCAAAAATAAACTCAATTCATATTAGTAAAATATGACCTGCCCTGTATAAAGCTATGCTGACTGATCCTAATTACCCACGTCCCTTCCAAATGGAGTAAACCCTATCTCCAAGGATCCTCTCTAATAGATTCCCCACCATTGATAGCTTCACTCACCAGCCTACAATTCCCCGCATTCTCTCTTTTCCGTTCTTAAACAATGGCTACTCTTCCGTCTTCCAGGACCTCATCTGTGGCCAGTGAAGTTGTAAAGGTCTATGTCAAGGCCCCTGTAATCTTCAATTTTGGTTCTCTTAAGAACCTGGGATAGATCCCATCAAACTCTAGGGATGTATTCACTTTTATGACCTTCAAGAAGTTCAAAACCACCTCCTTCTTGATCTCAAACTGCCCTTGCAAATAGGTAATTTCCACACAGATCTCAATGTCCTCCATGTCTCCTTTAGGAATATAGATGTAAAATACTCATTTTGTTTCTTACCTACATTCTCTGACTTCAAACACAGAATCACTCTTTTATTACCCTGTATGTATAAAAGGCCTTGGAATTTTCTATAATCCAACTCGATAAAGCCATTTCATGGCCTCTTTTGGCCATTCTAATTGCAAGTTATTTCCTATTTGGTTTATATTCCTCAAAAGCCCTGTCCGATTTCCTTTTCTTAAGCCTGACATAGGCTTCCTTTCTCTTTCTGACCAAGTTTACTACCCCGTAGGTCATCCAAGGTTTCCTTGCCTTGCCGTCCTTATTTCTCCTCCTCACTGGAATACGCTGATCCTGAATTTTGAAAAACTGGTGCTTAAATAACTCCCACTTCAGATGTGGAATTACCCAACTACAATTGCTCCCAATTTACTCTTTTGAGTTCCGACCTAATAATGTTCTAATCTGCCTTCCTCAAATATAGTACCTTGTTCCAGAGTTATCCCTATTCAAAATAATCATAATATGTTTGGAGTGTATATATATATATATATATATATATATATATATATATATATACACACACACACACAAACAAAATGAGAGTTTTATATATATACTAGACCAAGCGCAGACACGTTGGGTCTGTTCGTCCAACATCTGGTTGTGATGGGGGGGTGGGGGGGCTGGGGGGCGGCATGCGGCGTCACACGCACTAACCACCCCCACACACACACGCTAACTACACCCCCTTGATATCATATTAATATTATTAAGGGGGGGGGTAGAGTGTTAGGGCAGAGAGAGATTGGGGAGAGACAGAGAGGGGGGCAGAAGGGCAAAACACAGAGGGAGAGGGGGGTGGAGGGGAGGAGGAGAGGGAGGGTGGGGAGAGAGATATGGGAGGAGAGAGAGAAGGGAGGGGGGGCTGAGAAGGGGGTAGGGGATGGGTGTAGGAGAGAGGGGGAGAGAGAGAGAGAGAGAGAGAGAGAGAGAGAGAGAGAGAGAGAGAGAGAGAGAGAGAGAGAGAGAGAGACAGACAGAGAGACAGAGAGAGAGAGGGAGAGAGAGAGAGAGAGGGGGGAGAGAGAGAAGGGGAGGGGGAGAGGGAGATAAGGGGGGGAGAAGGGGGGGTGGAGAAGGGTGGGGGGAGAAGGGAGGGGGGGAGAAAGGAGCGAGGAGAGGGGTAGGACCGCCCAGCAGCCGTCGGCCTCAGAGTCAACCTCAGCTCATTGGCCTTGCATCCTCGGCGCATCCTTTCTATACCCCCGTAGCCAGAGGGTTATCTCCGGCTCGTCACAGACGACCGATGCCAGCCAGGCACTGAGCGATCTGAGGACAGTGAAAAGCAGTGGGGGGGGGGCCAGCCGATCATGGCGTCCGCCAGCGTGACAGAGCCGGGCCTGGGGGGGCTGGAGGAGAGTCAGGCGGCAGCAGCCGTTATCGTTGCGTGGGGCACGCGATGAGAAGGTGGCCCCGGTTTCATTTTTTTTTAAAGTCAGTTTTGTGAACGACTTTATTAAAAATCTGGAGAACTAATTGATCAAATTTAGGGAGGAGTCGATTTCCGAAATCGTAAGTTAAATCGTCACCAAAATATATAAAAATCTCAGCGTAATTGCGTCTGGTGTTCGAGAAAATACGTTTCAAAGGCAAAATGGCATACACCCACACACAGAGACACGCACACACAGAGTTTTACTAGATACTAGACCAAGTGGGGTCCCTGTCACACGGGAGGCGTGCGGTTGAGGGGGGTGGAAACGGGGGGAGGGGGGGGGAATGGGAGAGAGAGGGAGGGGGGGACAGGGAGGGGGACAGATAGGGGGGGCAGGGAGGGGGGAAGGAACCAAGTCCCAGTAATGGCCATAACATCATAGCCCCAAGGATCTAAGTTTACCTGCTTTATACATGATACTCCTTGCGTTGAATTGAACACATTTCAGCCTTTCCGTTTCATATTTCTTAACCGCTCCTTGCCTGCCGTTTCTTTGAGACTTCCTGGTCCTAACCTCTACCTTCCCATCAGTCCATCGATTTTCTGTCCTCATATTTTGGTTCCCACCTTCCCTTTCACTCTGATTTAAATCCTCTCGCATAGCCCTACTGGACCTTCTTGCAAGGATATTGGTTTCCTCTCCAGTTCAGGTGTAACCCATCCCTCCTGTATAGATCATCTCCGCCCCAGAAAAGATCCAATTTGTCCAAAAATCTGAAACCCTGCCCCCATTATCACAATGGATGGCTGTGCTGGCTCGAAGGGCCAAATGGCCTCCTCCTGCACCTATTTTCTATGTTTCTAATGCCTAGGTAGAAGAGTTTCAATGCGTTTTTAATGTTTTAATTGGAATAACTTTCAGCATATTCAGTAATGGAAATAAGACTTTCGGGTTTTATTAGAGGTATTGGAAGGGTTTCAAGCAGTAAGATATCATATCTGCATGTGGGAAATGATGCTATATTTTAAGTGATGACCAGACGGGAAATACAGAGACCAGGGAAACACTCGATGATACAGTGCAAGAATGGGAAGCGTGTAGCGGCACCAAACGTGGTGAATAAAGGTGAGACGTCAGACCGGTTCAAACTGTTGTTCATTCAGTGGTGACACGTTAGGTTGGTGCGCGAACCATATTCTATCGGGCTCAGCTAACTGTTGACTCCTTAAGATCTTGAGGTGAGATGGCCTTAAGTACCAGGACACTCCCTCTAGCCCATGACGTCACTTACCCGCCCTCGTATCTCCTGACGAGCGTTTGGGCATAAGTGGCCCGAGATTAGGCTGACGCCACAGGACCCAGGGCTCGAAATCAGCGGTTGCCCGGGTGCCAATGACCACAGAAAGTGCCGCCGGGCAACCTAAACGCCGACTCATTTTGCCCGGCTTGGCACGCAAATACTGGTTTATACCGGGAGACGCAAAAAGCTGTAGTAACTCCGATGGTCAGGCAGAATCTCTGCCGAATAGGAACTGACGTTTCGTGTCGGCGGCTGTATTCCTCTAGTATCTTTGATTGCGGGGCAAAGATACTAGGAGCGGGGTGACGAAGGGTTGGAGCGAATGACGAGGCCGAACAGCGGCGGCAGCAGCCGCGACAGCGGCTCCACCGCCCCCTCCTCCCGTACCCCGCCCAGCAGAAGGAGACCTCCACCCTCCCTCCCTCCTCCTCCCGGCCTCGGCATGCGTGAGGGGTTGCTTTGAAAGCGCCTTCTGCGGATTTTCCATCAGCGGTCACTATCAAAGATTATCATAATCTTTGGTCGCTATCGCCCTGATAACGGTCGCTGCTTGCGCTTTCAAAACAACCCCTATCGCACACCGAGGCCGTGAACAGGGAGGGAGAGAGGTCTCCTTCCGCCGACTGAAGCAGCTGCACCTATATAGCTGTAGGATCTTTGAGCTGCACCGCTCGGCCCCGCAAGTTCCTGTCGACTGGCGGACGAGGGGAGGTGGTGGCGAGGAGTTCCCAACCGCCACCCCCTTTGCCCGCGGCACTTTGGCGTTGGACAGGGACGGCCAAGGCAGCGGGGCGATGTTGTCCGAGGAGCGCTGACCTTCCTTCCTCCCCACCTCCTCTGCCCCTTCCTCCCTCCCCCCCTCTCTCTCCCTCTACGCCCCCCTCCACCCCTCTTGTCCAGGGACCCCGTCCTCTCCATCACGCACTGATCCCCATTCCCTCTTCTATTCAGTCTTCACTGACATCACCTGTGCTCCCCTCCCCATCTATCCCCCCCGCCCCCCAATCTATTCATCATCCTACCCGCCTCGCGTTGATTTTCCTGCCACCCCCCCATCCATCCTACACTGGTCCACCAATTCATCCTGTACTGACCACCCCCCCTTCCCATCCATCCTGCACTTCTCCCCCCAATTCATACTGCACTGCGCCACCCATTCATCCTGTACTGACCCACCCTCCATTTACCCTGCACCAATCCCCCCATCCATCCTGTAGTGATCTCCCCATTCATCTTTTACTGATCCCCCATTCACCCTGTACTGATCCCCTCATGCACCCTGCGCTGATCCCCTCATTCATCCCGTACTGATCCCCCATTCAGTCTATACTGATTCCCTCATTCATCCCGTAGTGATCCCCCATTCATCCTGCATAGACCCTCCGATCCACACTGTCCTGACCACCCCCCCTCCCATTCATCCTGTACTGACCCCTCCCCCATTCATCCTGTGCTGATCCCCAACCCCATCCATCCTGTACTGATCTGAAGAAGGGTCTCGACCCGAAACGTTGCCGATTTCCTTAGTTCCATTGATGCTGTCTCACCCGCTGATCAGGCTGCAGGAACTACAACTGGCCGGAAGGTGGCGCTGTGGACGGCGGTGAGGCTGCAGGGACGGCATTCGGCCAGAAGGTAAGTTCGAGCTTCTCTTCCGGCTGGTCACGGCGGCCATTTTTGTAGTCGCGCGGCCACTTGTTCGGGAGGTGAACAAGTAGCCGCGGTGAGGCCTGTTGCGGTGGCCGGTGGGGCAGGACGTGGAGCAGTGGCCGCGGTGAGGCCTGTTGCGGTGCTGGGTCTGGAGCGGTGAGGATCGGTGTGGTGCGGGCGAGGTGAGGCTTGATCCATACAGGGTCTGGAGCGGTGGGGCCCGGTGCAGTGCAGGGCCTGTAGCGGTGTTCGCGGTGCAAGGCCAGGCCCTAGTCCATTGTCGGGAGTGGGAGAGTGGCAGGTACTCTCTCTCTGCTCCCAGGGTCGTCGGGCGTGCGTTGGCATTGCTGTGGGCAGGAGGCTGCTACGCTCGCAGCTCCTGCAGCAGCTGGTGGGGCAGCGGCGGCTGGTACAACATCTCCACTCCGGTGGTCGGCTCCGGGCAGGTCATGCAGAGGAGCTTGGCAGCTGTCACACAAGGCGGCCTGCCCCGATGCCGGGAGCGGGAGAGAGGCAGCAGCCGTGGCTTCTCAGCTCCGGTGAGCAGCAGCTGGTGGGCAAGAGGCGGCATACTTCACTGCAGGGCCGAGTTAGCGGCAGCGTTGCTCTGTAGGGCTGGGCAGCCGGCTGCAGACATCAGGTCTCCCGAGGCTGCGTGCTTCAGGTGATTCCAAATTTCAATTCGGACAGTCGGGGGTCACCAATGTAGTGGCACCAAACGTGGTGAATAAAGGTGAGACATCAGGCCGGTTCAAACTGTTGTTTATTCAGTGGTGACACGTTAGGTTGGTGCGCTAACCATATTACAATGTTGCTGTAGCTGAGCGAGGTTGTTCTCTCGGGCTCAGCTACCTGTTGACTCCTTAAGATCTCGAGGTTAGATGACCGTAAGTACTAGGGCACACCTGGTTACGAGGGTTCGTAAATACCAGGGCATGACTAGTTACAAGGGTTCGAGCATAAGTGGCCCATGTTTAGGCTGACGCCACAAGCAATCATTATCCTTTGATTGTCTTATTATGGCTGTTTGGACAAGAATTTGAATCAGGCCAACGTGATTGTATCAGGCTAACCAAATGGACAATGTTAGATTGAGGAAAGAAGAAGAAAAATGTATATGAAAAAGAGCTGTGGGGTGGGGTATTTGTCATTCACATAGAATGCTATTTGTAATAAATGCTCATTTAGAACTGTACAAAAAGCAGAAACATGAATGGGAAGATTCAAACATTGTTCAAGACAAGAGTGTGGTTTATAGATATGGCTGAACATTTAAGGACTTAAAAAGGATTGATGGAGATAAAGGGAGATTGTAAGTTATTTTTTAAACTAAGGGGTTAGAGAAGGTGTTCAATTAAGGTAGGCTCATAAGGCTTTATATATTCTAATCAAGGGAATTTCTAATCAAGGGAATTTCTCTTTTACTCATATAAAAGCTGGAAATATTTTTTTATTAAAGCTATCAAGCAACATCTTTTACTTAAAAAAACCCACCTATAACACTAGTGCAGTTGAAGAATACAGGACATAATTTTGTACATTTGTACCGATGTACAAAACATCGGTACAATTAGAATAATACCAAAATATTCAGTAAGTATAATTCATAGATTTCTTGGACAGTATAAAAACACCGTTTTGTATTTAGTGCCAACACACTACTTCATAAGAAGCAGAAGCTAAATTGTGAAGTAAAATGACTCATTGATGCTGCATTGCATGGTGCACCGTTTATTCACCATTCTTTTCTGAATGCTTGTTTTACTGATAAAACTATGTGAAGATTATCATAATCATTGTTCCGTATTTCCAAATTGGTGTGAAATGACTAACTATTTATTAAATTTCCACAATTGCTGACTAAACTACAGACAGTTTCCAGCATTTTCTGCCTTTGTAACAATTCATTAAATCTCATCCATTATCAAATACATTTAAAAAAAATACACAAGGACATGAATATCTGGTGAAAACTGCAAGTTAATATTTCCCACATCTCTAACTTGTGATCCCATGCAAATAGCTATTGTGTTGTTATTGAACTCAAAGGAATTTTTAAATGAGGAGCAGGAGTTTGCCATTCAATCCCTCAAGTATGCTCCACCGTTCAAATAGGATCATGGCTAATCTGAATAAAAGCCAGCAAAAACTACGTAGTTAATGATTATGGCGTTAACTGTTATCAATGAACCGTGGGAGCTATTATAACAGATCTAATTTCGTAGCATAACTATTGGAACAAAATCATTCATAAAAGTTGTGAAAAAAGTACAGAAAAGAAATTGCAGTGAACAGAATGCAATGACTAGATATATAAAAATGTCAAGTTTGATTCTGTCTGGCTGTCTAAAACTTTAAATAATGAATAGGAATATGAAAAATACCTACTCAGACAATGATGCATTGATGTGGAAAGAGCAAACCTTCAATTCTTATTTCCCCAGTCTTACAAGATTCCAAAGGAACAATTCTCTCCTCAAATCCCTGGTCGACTCTTCTATCTCAACTCCACTGAGCATCCAGGCACAGATCCCTGCGGAACTCCACTGGTCACAGACCTCCAGTCAGAATAATGTCCTTCCATCACAACCCTCTGTTTTTGTGGAATAAACTAGTTCTGCATCCAGAGGACCAAGTCATCGCAAATCCCTGAATCTTAATCTTCTGGATCAGCCTACCATGGGGGAACTGCATCAAACGCTTTACTAAAATCCATGTGGGCAACCTACACCACCCTATCCTCACCAATCACTTTCATCACCCCCTCAAAAATAAACTCAATTCATATTAGTAAAATATGACCTGCCCTGTGTAAAGCTATGCTGACTGATCCTAATTACCCAAGTCCCTTCCAAATGGAGTAAACCCTATCTCCCAGGATCCTCTTGGAGGAGGGGGGGGAGAAGGGGGGGGAGGAGAAGGGGAGAAGGGAGGGGGAAAGAAGGGAGGGAGGAGAGGGGTAGGGCCGCCCAGCAGCCGTCGGCCTCAGAGTCAGCCTCAGCTCGTTGGCCTTGCATCCTCTCTGTACCCCCGGAGCCGATTCCCGAACGCTTCAGACCCCAAGTACGGGGGGGGGGGGGGAGGGTGGAATGGGCGGGAGAGAGGGAGGGGGGAAGAGAGGGAGGGGGAGAAGAGGGAGGGAGTGGGGAGGGGGAAGAGAAGGGAGGGGCAGGGGAGCGATAGCGAGAGAGGAGGGGGGAGAGAGAGAGGGAAGGAGAGAGAGAGAGGGGGGGAAGGAGGGAGGGAGAGGGAAGAGAGGAGAGAGAGGGAAGAGAGTGAGAGTGGAGAGAGAGAGAGAGGGGGAGAGAGAAAGAGAGAGAGGGGAGAGAGAGAGGGGGAGAGAGAGAGGGGGAGAGAGAGAGGGGGAGAGAGAGAGAAGGGGAGAGGGGAGAGGGATAGAGAGAGAGGTGGGGAGAGGGAGGAGGGGGGAGAGGGAGGAGGGGGGAGAGGGAGGAGAGGGAGGAGGGAGGAGGGAGAGAGGGAGAGAGAGAGGGAGCAGGGGAGACAGAGAGAGAGAGGGGGGCGGGAGGGGGAGAGGGGGGAGAAATAGAGAGGGAGGAGGGGAGAGATAAAGAGAGGGAGAGAGGGAGGGAGAGAGAGAGAGAGGGGGGGAGGGAGAGGGGGGAAAAGAGAGAGAGAGGGAGAGAGGGGGAGAGGGGGAGAGGGGGAGGGAGAGAGAGAGAGGGAGAGAGAGAGAGAGAGAGAGAGAGAGAGAGAGAGAGGGGGGAGAGAGAGGGGGGAGAGAGAGGGGGGAGAGAGAGGTGGAGAGGGAGAGGAAAGGAGGGGGAGAGAGAGGGAGCGAGTGAGAGGGGTGAGGAGAGGAAGATGGAGAGGGGGAGGAGAGAAGGATGGGTGAGGGGGTTTGGGGGGGAGGGAGGGTGGTGAGGGATGGGGGGCGGGAGGGGAGGAGAGGTTGGGGAGAGAGAGGGAAGAGTGAGGAGGGAGAGTGGGAGGGGGAGGGGCAGTCCATCTATTTCCCACTCCCTATCACCCTCCTCTCCCTCTATTCCCACACTCGTGATCACGTGCTTTGACACAGGCGGTAGATGGGGAGAGGGGTGATGTGAGAGGGGGAGAGAGGAGTAAGGAGAGAGGGGGGGAGGCGAGGGGAGAGGGAGGGAGCAGGAGGGGAGGGGGGTGAAGGGTGAGACAGGAAGAGAGTGGGGAGGGGGAGGAGTGGGGAGGGGGGAAGGGAGAGAGAGGAGGATCGGGAGGGGAGGACTGCAGGAAGGGTGAAGGGAGAGACAGGGGTAGATGGGGAGGGTTGAGGAGGGGGAGATGGAGAGGAGGGGGAGATGGAGAGGAGGATGAGAGAGGGGTGATGAGAGAGGGGTGAGGAGAGAAGTGTGAGGAGAGAGGGGAGAGGGGTGAGGGGTGAGGAGAGAGGGAGAGAGAGGAGTGAGGAGAGTGGGGTGAGGAGAGAGGGGTGAGGAGAGAGGGGTGAGGGGAGAGGGTTGAGGAGAGAGGGTTGAGGAGGGAGGGTTGAGAGGAATAAGGAATGGGGAGAGACGAGCGAGGAGAGAGGGGCGAGGAGAGAGTGGGAGAGGGGAGTGAGGAGAGAGGGGGAGAGAGGAGTGAAGCGAGAATGGGAAGAGTGGGAGGAGAGGGGGAGAAGCGTATGGGGAGGGGTGGAAGGGGAGAGAGGGATGGGGGAGAGAAGGGGGAAGGAGGAGGAGGGGGGGGAGATGGGGAGAGGGGTGAGGAGAGAGGTGGGGAGAGGGGTGGGGAGAGGGGTGAGGAGAGAGTGGTGAGGAGAGAGTGGTGAGGGGAATTGGGAATGGGGAGAGAGGGGGGAGGAGAGGGGGGAGGAGAGAGGGGGAGAGAGGAGTGAGGAGAGGAGGTGAGGGGAGAGGGGTGAGGAGAGAGGGGGGAGACGGAGGGGAGAGGGAGGGAGCAGGAGGGGAGAGAGGTAAGAAGGGGAGAGCGTGGGGAGGAGAGGGGAGGGAAGGGAGGGGGGAGGGAGAGAGAGGATGATGAGAATGGGGGGAGGGGAGGAGAGCGGGGAGGGTGAAGGGGGAGACAGGGGTAGGTGGGGAGAGGGGGAGAGGAGGAGGAGAAAGGGGTGATGAGAGGGGTGAGGGGAGAGGGGGGAGGAGAGAGGGGTGAGGAGAGGGGGGAGAGAGGACTGAGGAGAGAGGGGTGAGGGGAGAGGAGTGAGGAGAGAGGTGATCAGAGATCGGTGAGGAGAGAGGGGTAAGGAGTGAGGAGTGAGGAGGGAAGGTGAGAGAGCAGTGAGGAGAGAGGGGTGAAGGATGAGGGGTGAGGAGAGATGGGTGAGGGGTACAGGGAATGGGGGGAGAGAGGGGGAGGATAGAGGGGCGAGGAGAGAGGTTGAAGGAGAGATCAGTGAGGAGAAAGGAGTGAGGAGAGAAGAGTGATCACGCGCTTTGACACAGGTGGTGGGGGGCTGGGCTGGTGCTCGTGCAAAGGCATATGTAAATGGGTTCCATTGCGATTGGCCATCTGTGACGGATGGCATTGTGACATCACAGAATGGAAGGTGCTGCAACATCAGCCGGGGGAGGGGGGCTGGGGCTGGAGTAAAGGCAGATGTAAATGAGATCCATTGCGATTGGACATCTGTGAGCATGAGGCATTGGGACATCACACGATGGAACGTTCGTCAACATTCTATGGGCAAGAAGCTGTTTGATTTTGAAAATGTTTATGTTTTTTACCAAAAAAGCAGGGAAAGGTTGATTTTATTACAATATTACAAACATTAAGAGGAGGAGGAAAAACCCTCTGGGATTATGTAAAAATTGTTTCGATTTTGCAAATTTTGTGGGAGGAGATTCATAAACGTCTAAAATGAATATTCGCGAATTAGAAACCGGACAAACCAACATGAGACTTTTAAATATATATTGATAGATATAAGATGATATATATATTACCAAAACTCTCATTTTGTTTCCCTGTCTGCCTATGTAATCCTGGAACAACGTCAAAAAGGTACGCGATAGCGCTGCAATTATTGGACCACCTTACTCCCAATTGTCCTGTGGTGTATCAAGTATCGTTTACATTTATGTTATATATTTAAAGTTATTCACATTTTTAACTTTACAAAATCCTACTTTGAGAAAAATGGCTTCCATCTGCACTGGCAGTTACAGCTATGACGTCACAATGGGATTTGTAGCCCTGCCCCCTACAATGTTGCAATCCCAGGACACTGAGTCCTGCCAGCCCTAGCAAGTGCAATTGCATTTTTTTTAATGTTTAAAATGAGGGAGGATGAATAAGGGGAAATGAGCCGCCCCAGCACATTCGGAGGCTATGGGTGAGTGGTGGAATATTGCATTGGGGGAACGGCTTGTGTTGGGGGAATGGGTGAGTGGTGGAGTATTCTGTTGCGGAACGGGTTGCGTTGGGGGACCAGGCCTCCCATGGGGGCTATGGGTAAGTGGTCGAATATTGCGTTGGGGGAACGGGTTGTGTTGGGGGACCAGGCCTCCCGTGTGACAGGGACCCAATGGGCCCCACTTGGTCTAGTAACTAATAAATTCTGGCCTGCCTATGTCTTTTATTCTAGGTCAGTCTGAGTCAATATTGGAGAAGTTAAAGTTGCCCACAGCGACAACCTTGCTGCTTTTTCGTCATTCCATAAACTGTCAACATTTCAGTTCTTCTATCTCCTGCTGGCTATTGGGAGGCCTATAGTATAATCTCTAATCCCACATCTTTCTTACTTTTGAGCTCTACCCATATCGCCTTAGTGGATGAATCTTCCAGTATGTTCTCTCCGACCTGTGACATTCTCCCTGCTTAGTGGAGCAGCTCTATTCTCAAGAGGGCGGCACAGTGGTGCAGCTGTACAGTTGTTGCCTTATAGCTTCAGAGATCTGGGTTCGATCCTGACTATGGGTGCTGTCTGTATTGAGTTTGTACGTTTTCCCTGTGACTACATAGGTTTTCTCCAGGTGCTCCGGTTTCCATTCTCCAAGGAGGTACGGGTTTGTAGGTTAAAAGGCTTTGGTAAGTTGTAAAATTGTACCCAGTGTGCAGAATAGTGTTAATGTGCAGGGTGATCAGTGGTTGGAGTGGACTCGGAGGGCCGAAGGGCCTGTTTCCGCACTGTATCTGCATCTCTTAAGCTTTTGCACCTGTTTTACCTCCCTCTCAAACATGACTGAAATATCAAAACATTGGAACATAGAACTGCCCTAGTGTCCTTCTCACAACCAAGTCCCAGTAATGGCCATAACATCATAGCCCCAAGGATCTAAGTTTACCTGCTTTATACATGATACACCTTGCGCTGAATTGAACACATTTCAGCCTTTCAGTTTCATATTTCTTAACCGCTCCTTGCCTGCCCTTTCTTTGAGACTTCCTGGTCCTAACCTCTACCTTCCCATCAGTCCATCCATTTTCTGTCCTCGTATTCTGGTTCCCACCTCCCCTTTCACTCTGATTTAAATCCTCCCGCATAGCCCTACTGGACCTCCGTGCAAGGATATTGGTTCCCTCTCCAATTCAGGTGTAACCCATCCCTCCTGTATAGATCACCTCCACCCCAGAAGAGATCCAATTTGTCCAAAAATATGAAACCCTGCCCCCTGCACCATCTCCTGAGCCACATATTCATCTGTCCTATCTTTCTATTTGTACCCGCACAAGAAATGTGGCACCGGAAATAATTTGAGTTAACTACCCTCGAGGTCCTGCTCTTTAGATTTTACACATGTAGGACCTCATCCCTTTTCCACCCATGTCATTTGTGCCAACGTACTCAGGGAAATTCCAGACCTTGCACCAGGGAGGCAACTCACCATCCCGGAAATGTGTTTGTTACCATATAAACTGTTGTCTGTCCTTTTAAAAACACTTATTTCACTAACTCTAAACCAGGCTCTAACAGATTAAATTTTGTTCACCTTTGGTCTCCAGTGAAGAAATCTGAAATTCGGGTTAGTGATACGTCAGATGAACAATAGTGTAGTATTTTTAAAGTGCTCACAGATCTCAACAGCCACAACAATGTCCTAGGAGGACCGATAAAATAAAATTCTACGTAGTGAAAGCAACACTTTAGTTTGCAAGCATAAAATTTAAAAAGGCAATTTTTCTTTCTAAATTGGTTTGGTTCATCTTAGACTAAGGAGCAGATGGGTAGCTAGATTTAGCTCTAGAAATTTAGATTCCAGGGATAGGGCATATAATTCATCGTGACGGCAAACCAATAAGCAATTATGTGGACATTTAAGTTTCAAGCGCAAGCAGGCACAACCATAAAGTTGCCTTTGGTAGAATAATTCATCTTCTTTGATTGACATCACATTTATGGATAACAGGAGGGCAAAACAGACCAGCAAGTTCTTGGTATAAAATAATATGCTTGCAGGAATCAAGACAAAGATAACAAATGAACTATTTTCCTCATTTGGTACAAATATGTAGCTTTTATGGTTTTACATAATGGAAACCAGTGGAAGTTAAACAATATTTCTAGTCCAAGCTAATATGCTAAACTGATACCCATTTCTCTCTCGATAAGCGGCAAACACTGTATAATATAAACGAAACAAGGTGTTTCCCTCAATACATTTAGATAAAAATAGAATCTGCCGCACACATTTATTTAAGGATGAGAGGAAACATAAATTAAAATCAAGCCAAAATTCTTTTGTTTGAGAAGAATATTAATATTTATTTGATCACCGTTTGATCAAAGCCTGTAAAAATTTTACTTCCTAAAATTGGCACATTGTGCTCCACACCAAGGAAATCTGATTAAATGTTTCTTAATTTAGTTAAATCAATTTATGTGCAAATTAAATCAAATTGCTGCACCAACAATACGGCATTTTAAAATATCTCCCCAAAAAGCGTGAATGGAAAATGTCTGAAATGTAAAGTACTCACAGGACTTTATCTTTGCAACATGAAAAAATAAAAAGAGCATTGTACTACTAAAAAGGTACCTGCTACCCAATTTATAGAAAGAATCTTGCTAAGCATTTCATGTCTTCAACTATAAATAATCTGCCTTTCACAATACTGTCTCCTTAGCAACAAGCACTCACCAGATATTTATCTGATTGATCATTCTGCTTAATATAGTATTCTGCTTAATATCCTGCAGGCAATTAATTTTAACAAATCCTTACCAGCTTAAAAATCCAGAATGAGCACTACATACCGTAGAAAATTGTTAACTGACCAAGCAAACAAGATAAAATTAAAGGCACTCACCTGAAGTACAAATTTTTGATCAATGAACCTTTTTGCAATACTAGGCTGAAAGTCAGGACACTCCAGAAACCGCAAGAAAAATTCATACACAAGCTGAAAAAAAGTGACAATTTACATTGAAATTATATTAATTGTCCAATATATTAAATAGTGGATATGTTTACATAAATTGCTCTTGCACAAAGAAGAACTAGTTTAGATATTCTCTTTTGACACCTCTCTCCCCTTTCTCGCCTTCTCAATCTCCATTATAGGGAATAGACTATTGACTGCCATGTACTACAAACCCACCGACTCTCAACGTAACCTCAACTACACCTCCTCCCATACCTCTTGGAAGGACACCATCCCTTACTCTCAATTTCTATGTCACCGCCACATCTGTTCGCAAGAAGAGGCATTCCTCTCAAGGTCATCTGAGATATCCTCTTTCTTCAGAAAAAACAGCTTCCCCCCTGCTCTTGTGGGTGGAGCCCCCATCTTGCTTCTGTCACCACTTTCAGCTTTCCACATGGACCACTCTCTCTGCTACTCCTTGGTTTGCTCATTATTTTCCATCCAACCTGCCAATATCCCCTCCCCATACACTTTCTTCTGTAACTACAGGAGATGTCATAATCATAATCAATAGTAATTTATTAGTCAAGTATGTTTGCAGCATACGAGGAATTTGATTTGCCCTACATTCATACCAATAAAGAGCAATAAGACAGCCAAATAATTTTTTAACATTAACATCCACCACAGCGACTCCCCCACATTCCTCACTGTGATGGAAGGCAAAAAAAGTTTAATCTTCTCCTCTTCTTTGTTCTCCCGTGGTCGGGGCACTCGAACCTTCCATTGTCGGGTGATCTTGGCTCCGCAGCCGGCAGTTGAGCCCTCCGCTTCAGGGCGATCAAGCTCCCGTATCGGGAGGATCTTAGCACCCCTGCGGTGGGCGATCGGACCCCGGGTCGGAGCTGGTCGAACCTTCTGCAACATTGAGCTTCCCGACATCAGTCTCTAACCGAAACTGCGAGCTCCTCGATGTTGGAATCCGCAGGCCGCAGTTGATGCGTCGATCCCAGGCGAGGGATCGCAGGCTGCGATGGTAAGTCCACGGCCCCACGGTGGGGCTCAAAGTCAGTCTCGTGCAAGGCCACCAGCTCCATGATGTTAGGCCGCAGAGTGATCCAGAAAACAATCGCATCCCGGCAAGGTAAGAGATTGAAAGAAGTGTCCCCCAACTCCCTCACCCTCTTCCCCACATAAAAAAAAACAGAGAACATTAACACATACTTTTAAAACACACGGAAAATAACAAAAAAGACGAAAAGGCAGACAGACTGTTGGCGAAGCTGCCATCGCTGATGGCATCACCCGATGTAACACTCGTCCCCACAACTTTGCTCCCATTTCCATCTTGGGACCACATCAGCATTTCCTGGCATGACAGAAGTTCGCATGCACCTCTTCCAACAGTGCATTGCATTTGTGCTCCCGATGTGTCCTCCTTTATATCGGTGAGTGCAACCATTTGTTGAACGTTTCGTTGAACATGTGCTCTACCCACAAAAAGCCGGTTAGAGGTTTTGGTTGCTAACCATTTTTAATCTCCTTCCCATTCTCATAAAACAGCACATCTTATTCTGCCTGGGTAGCTTATGTATGAACCTGAATTCTCCAATTTCAAGTCATACTTCCTCTCTCTTTCCACTGCCCCTACCTCAACCTGGTGTGCACAAATTCCTCCATCATCTCCCACCACCTTAGTCACTTTGCTTCTTTGACCCCCCTTTGAAAACTACAAACCTGTCCCATATTTTGTACTATTATTCTTTCTCAAGTTTGTTACCTGCATGTGAGGCCATGCTGCTTCCAAAGATGGTTCATCTTCTTCTGGATCAAAATCTGGATTGTCACTGGGAGGAAGAGTTCTGAAAATATTACAGGTAATCTGCAACAAGATTATAGGAATAATTAAGATTTTTATTAAAGAGCAAACTATAATAACATATTATCATTTAATATTAGTCTCAGGAAAATATATTGATAATTTAACAGCCAACATATGCAATTGAAATATCCATTTTGCCAAATATTTGGTCAATATTTGCCAAATATAGCTTCTAACCATGCCCTCAAACTTGAAAAGGCATATTTGTTTTTCCAAAAAATGAGGGTTAAACTTTAATATTTTGGGTCATACCATCATACATTATATTAGCTATTAGTAGAGCCAGGATGTTTAGGCGCTAAAAATCTCTGAAATAGGCAGGCAGAAAGGCATAATAAAATTACAAAAAAGGCACGAAAAAGGCTTTTATTGACAAAACAAGGCAGAAAAAGGCATTATGTCCGCCACCAAAATATGGTTAAAAATGATTTTTAAAAAAGGTAGATTACATTAAATGACCAAAGTTACCTGGCTGCACATAATTACTAGCAATTCTTTTCAAATTATCTGGTGTTAAACTATGCCGTCTGTCAGACAGAATATGCTTCAATTGTGAAAAACTTATTTGTACCCCAGCTGAGGTCACTGGTGCATACTTGAAACATGCTACAAACTCTATATTCATGTCTACATCTTGTGCATTACAACTACCTTTGAGAACTTTAGCTGTGTTGTGTATTTCTTCAAGATCTATGTTAGCTAAAATCCCCCTCTCACATTTTCCTTGTATGTCTTTACCTACATCGCCAGGGACACTAAGTACAAAGTACAGCAAGTGAAGATGTAAACAACTAAGCAATAGTTGAGCTATTTGACTTCTCCAATATTTCAGATAACAAGAAATACGCCTTTGATGGTTGACCTGCCTCCAGTGTACCGATGATCACATTGGCAAAATATCTCCCCATAGCATCAGTTGTCTTGTCTATTGATATCCATATTTTGTTGCATGCAACTTAATCTCTAATTTTCTGCACAACAATGTTGAAGTTGCTGTCAACATAATTTTTCAGTAATGATAACTCGCTTGGTATATGTTCCTGTGTATTTCCGTACAAAACCTCTGAGAGATTTGTTTTCCAATTTCCACAGCGGAATTCCAGCATCAATGAATGCGTTGCGCAGATCACTCGAAACCTCAGATTTGCGACTGGAGCCAGCGGTAAATGTTATGAGGAGATGGGCTTGTGTATTTCCTACCTTCAGTTTCTCTGCCGCCGACTTGTGTTTAGCTGTCTGTACCAGGCAGTGCCGTCAGGGTAGGCAAGGTATGCACTGCCTACCCTGACTAAAATGATGAAATGGCAATTATTAAATATAAATAGTAAAGACATGGGAGAATTATGCCTATCTAAGAGATCGATCTCTTAGGTAGGCATAATTCTCCCATGCCTTTCAACCGCAGCACCTGTAACACGGGAAGGTCTGTGCCGTCAGCACTGTTTCAAGCCTTCAATTTCTAGCGAAGCTGAAGGCAGCAGAAGTTCTGCCTTTGCAGTACAGCAGCCTACTGCTGCTTCTTGATGGGTTTTTCACATATGGATTGCCATTATTTTAAGAGTATTTTAGAAAACAAAGAGTGAAGAATGGAGTTCATGTACCAATAACATGATAAGTACATTTCTTGGTGCTATATGTTTTTAAATACTGTATTTCCCGGGGTGGGCGGGGAGAGCTTCTTTCAGTGTTTGGGGAGCCTGGCCCGGGGTAAAGTTGCGAGGAGGGCAGGAGCGTTGTGAAGGAGGGGATCGGGGCCAGTAACCCACTTGCGACGCTCTGGGTACGGAGCCACCGCATTGTGGCCGGGGAGTGAATTAGCGTGAGTGGCTGCGAGTGGCCACCGGGACCAGACGACCCCTTCTGCCCGTCCCTGCTCACCTCTGGCAGTGCTCTCTGAAACCCTCTCTCCTGCCGCTCGCTGGCTTCATTCATATCAGCCGCTTCCCGCAAATCCTTAAATTCCGACAGCACACTCAAGGGACCAATTGAGGTTACTCGGCTGTCGGAATTTAAGGATTTGCGGGAAGCGGCTGACATGAGCGAAGGGGTTGTCCACTTACAGCCACCCAAGCTAATTCACTCCCCGGCCACAATGCAGTGGCTCCGTGCCCGGAGCATCGCAAGTGGGTTACATATGAGCGAAGCCGGCGAGCGGCAGGTGAGAGGTGTTCAGAAGGAGAGCACTGCCAGAGGTGAGCGTGCCGGCAGACGGGGCTGAAGTGGCAGCCGGTTCTGCTGTCGGGTCCCGGCGGCCGCTCGCAGTCACCCGAGCTGCTTCCTTCCCTGGAAGTGGCGGCCAGCTCTGCTGTCCATGCCCGGAGCGGCTGCGGCAGCGGTGAGTTAGTCTGATATGATCTCCGACCTACTCCTTCTCAACTCCTGCCCTCCCCACATCTTTAACCCCTGGCACAGACTCTCCACACGCTGTGAAAGGAACTCTCCCTCCAATTGGACCCTTGAATTAGTATTGTCATTCAATAAGATGACAACTGATTCAACGTCCCGGTGTGCTCCTGTTTTTCCCACCATCTCTCCACCTGCCTTCATCCTCCGTCCCCCACCCATTCAGTAATTAAAAAATGAAGGAGAGTTAGAATCCTTGGGAAAATTGAATTGTTACTTCTTTTTATTTTTTACGGAGAGAACAATCTGCGCATGCGCGGTTTAAGATTTTTTTTTAAAGCCGGCTGACTGCCTACCTTGAGTAATTACTCACGGCACGTGCCTGGTCTATACATGCTGGGAGATGAAATATTTTGTCTCATGATTCACTGCTTTCTCACATGCTTTGCAAAACAGCACACAGTTGGCTGTAGAGAATATATCACTCCCTTACACTCTCACCAAATCATTCCGTTTTTTTACAAGGTGTAGACTTGACTTTAGGCATTTTGACGCTTGCAGGGGTAGATCCTACAGGAGTGGGGGTGCAGACCTCTACAGGCAGGCCAAGAACAAGCTGAGAAGAGGAATCAGAGCTGCCAAGGAAAGGTACTCTGAGAGGTTGAGGAGCAAGTTCTCAGCAAATGACTCTTCTTCAGTGTGGAAGGGCTTGCAGGAAATCACAAGCTACAAGAGGAAAACCCCCCACTCCTTGGACAATCGTCAGCTGACCAACAACCTGAACAAGTTCTACTGCAGGTTCGATAAACAGAAACTTAACACTGGGACCCCCATCTCCAACCAACACTTCTCACCTACTCACAGCTTGACTCCAGTTTGAAAAGACTGGACCCTTCCCCACCTACACCTCCCAATCACCACTTCACACCTACTTAAAGCACGACTCCAGTCTGCAAAGACTGGACCCTTTCCCGCGCACCCCACTCCCGTCACCACTTTACACCCACTCACAGCCGGGTCTCGCCCCGGTGGTGTCAATTTTCTTGTAAATTACGTTAAAACAGCAAAAAAAAGCTGATTTAGGCACTCAGTCGTGAAAAGGGCATTATCTTCCTGAAATCATCAAAAAAGGAATGAAAAGGCACATGGCATTTATGGCAAAATCCTGACTCTAGCCATTAGTAACATTGCTTCATTTGAAGGCAATGTGAAAAGAGCAGATTGAAGTCACCAACATGCTAAATATTCTTATGCCTACATTGCTTTGAGCAGGCAATGTAACCGTAAAAATAAATTTAGATTATAGTTTTGACATCGTCAAAGTGTTTGTTAAAGTATCTATTAAATTTGGATCTGATTTTTAAGTGGAGTAACAAAGTATGTCAAAATATAGACATGATTCTACACAAAATATATGATAATGCTAATTTAAAACTCTATATCTGATACATCGTACATAATTCATAACACATGCCATATTTGTTCAAAATGACTTAAAAAATATGAACATTTCTTAATTTTAATGTCCACATTATCAGAATATTGGCTAAGCGGTACGATGGTGCAGATGGGTCCAAAAATTCATCTTTTGCTGACAATTCTTTGGAAGTTTCATTTATTTAATCTCAGGCGAACTCCTCCAGTATCAATGAACATCTCGTTAAACAGAGGCATTGGATTTAATTGATTTACTATTTTATTAGGTCACAAATAAAGGGTCAAGACTCTTCAACCTTATTTGTGATCCTTATAAAATGAAATCCAACAAACTAACTATTAACTATTCATTAACTATTCCTGAGAAACAATTAACAGAACATGTTTACATGCTGAATAAATGATCTCATCACATAAATTAATATTATTAGCAGATACCATACAATAAAGATTAGCATCATACACAAATTATATCTTTAACAACTTGATAATTTGCACTCTATTACTTTTCATGCAATAAAAATTATAATTCATATTAAAACTGCCTTTAAAATATTTGTAAGGAATAAACAAATGTCACAATTGAAATGCAACAGGTTATCTTGAACTGCATTAAATAAAATATAATGATATTAGTTCATCATTTTAACTTCAATTTCAAATATATGACAACCACAAATATTATGATAATTTAGGTTGTTTTGTGTGTCTTACAATTATGGGAAGATAATTTACAGGGCTCCAGGTTAAAGGCAGAGGATTGACACTGAATAGATTGCTCTGCAGGGAGTAAACATTAACTTAATGGACTGTACAGGCTCCAACTGTATCATTATGATTCTCTGGTTAATTCCAGTTGGGGACTGAATTAAAGTTTTAACAGTTTCTTAGTCAAAGATTAAAATGTAATTGTGCTTAAAAGTTACAGAAGGTTGGTGTATTGATTAAATTAATGGACTAGTAATCCAAAAAAGTGCACTAAAAATCTATAGTCTTAAATGCTATAGTGGCAAATGGAGAATTTAAATACAGTTTGTTAAATTTAATTTTAAAAAATCAGATTATTTAAACAAAAAGTTGGTTAAGTAATAGGAACTATGAAAATGAAAGATCGTGATCAAAAATATAGCTGGTCACCAATGTCCTTCAAGGAAGCAAATTGTGTCATATTTAGCTGGTCCGACTCATATGTGATTCCAGACCCACAGCTATGTAACTGTTTGCCCTCTGAAGTTACCCAACAAGCCATTCAATGGCATCAAAAACTCTACATGGAAAGTCAGCGATAATTAAAAACTGATGGACTATCTGGCACTGACCTTGGCATTGGATTCAGATACAGCAAAGTCAATCCCAGCCCAATGAATCATTCACCAGGGATCCATAAATTCATGGAGCAGAATTAGGCCATTCAGCCCAACAAGTATACTCTACCATTCAATCATGGCTGATCTATCTTTCTCTCTCAATCCCATTCTTTTGCCTTCTCCCCATAACCAACACCCTTACTAATCAAGATTCTGTCCATCTCTGCCTTAAAAATATCCATCAACCTGGCCTCCACAGCTGTCTGTGTCAATGAATTCCACAGATTCATCACCTTCCGATTAAAGAAATCTATTTTCTAAAGATACATCATTTTATTCTGAGGCTATGGCCTCTGGTTCTCAACTCTCCCACTAGTGGAAACATCCTCTCCACATTCACTCTATCCAGGCCTTTCACTATTCAGTGTGTTTCAAAAAGGTCCTCCCTCATTCTTCTAAACTCCAGCGAGTACAGGCTCATTGCCGTCAAACGCTCATCATATGTTAGCCCAATCATTCCTGGGATCATTCTCGTAAACCTCCTCTGGACCCTCTCCAACATCATTGAATCCTTCCTCAGATATGGGGCTCATAACTGCTCACAATACTTCAAATGTGATCTGACCAGTGTCTTATAAAGCCTCAGCATCACATCCCTAATGTCAAGTGTCAAAATTGGAATAGGTATCCTGTGGACTAGTCAATCAATACAATATGTCAGTTGTACTCACAAAATTCTACCTTATAGCCAATGTCACAGACTCCCCTTTCACAATCTCTGGGTATAGCTGCAGAATGATTAACAAATAAAAGAATGAGGATCTGAGAAATCTACTGAAGACGAGGTAACTAATCAAATACGGATAAGGGAACCACTTAATTTCTACCTAATAATTTAGTCAATGTAACTGTGTTTTTCTATATGAACAACTCTTTGAACAAGCATGGAAACTAGTAAGGACATCATACTCATTGCAAACGTAAAGGCACGTGGCAGCATTGGTAGGAACGAACGTCTGTACATACATTGGTCTTATGAATTTAATAGTGTAATCGGAGCTCATTACAGTTCGGAAACAGGGGACGGCCTGTACATGGATTCACAACAGACACAACCACTTTAACCTTGGCGTTTATGAGATACTATGGGCGAGAGAGGTCTAAGATTTCCAGTGCAGGATTCTTTTAAAGTGGCAGGGGGGGTCGAGAAAGTGGATAATAAAGCATACAGTATCCCAGGTTTATTTAGAGAGACCTTGTGTATAAGAACAAGGAGTGGTTCAGCAGCAATAGGATTATTATGCTAGTTCTGGTGTATATGCTAGGTTTCAAACTTTACATTAAGTTAGGAGCTAATATTCTAATGTATCCACTATGTGACCTGTTTAATTTGTCCTTCTCAACTTGTACCCTCCCTCTCGCATGGAAGTGTGCCAATGTTACTCCACTGCATAAGGGAGGTGACCCACACGATATTAACAATTACCACCCCATCTCAATTATCAACTCGGTGGCTAAAATCCTGGAGAAACTAGTGTTCAACCAGCTATCGCATTATGTCTCAACTTTCAACATTCTATCTCCATGCCAGTCTGGGTTCAGACCTAATCATTCCACAACTACAGCTCTGTTAAAACTCACCAGCGATGTGTTCTCTGCTTCTGAGGATGGTAAACGCACCGACCGGTGCCATCTTTCTTGATTTAACCAAGGCCTTTGATGTTGTTGACCACTACCTACTGCTTGATAAACTTTACTCAATTGGTCTTTCTCAAAACAATCTACTGTGGTTTAACTCATACCTTCATAACAGACGCCAATGTGTTACCTTTAATGGAAGTCAATCCAATTCCTTAATTGTTGAGAAGGGGGTCCCGCAAGGTTCGTCTTTGGGACCACTCCTTTTCTCTATTCTTATAAACGACCTCCCTAATATTTGTTCTGGCTGTCAAATACAAATATATGCTGATGATGCAGTGCTATATACATCTAGTACTAACAAGTCTGAAATTGAAAGATCCCTTCAATCAGATCTTACTTCTGTTCAGAAATTGCTATTATTTAACAAATTAATTTTAAATAAAAATAAATCATGCAGTTTGGTACCAGAGAAGGCCTTGGTAATTCTGTAGATCTGACTATATCATTTAATGAAGGATCACTATTAGAACAAGTATTGAACTTCAAATATCTTGGTGTTTGGCTCGACCCAACGCTTTCATTTACGCAGCATATTGAGACGATTGCTAAAAAACTCAGCCGTAATCTAGCTATTCTTTACCGCCATATAAATTGTTTCACCTTTCAGATGAGAAAAAGAATTGTCTCTCAACTACTACTACCAACACTGGATTATGCTGATATTGTCTATCAGAATACATTTGATACACATCTTCAACCCCTCAATGTAGTTTATAATAGTCTCTGCAGATTTATTTTAAGGTGTCCATATCTAACTCACCACTGTGCTATGTACGAAACTCTAAACTGGTTATCCCCCCACGCTCGAAGATGCTACCACTGGTTCCAGTTCATCTTTAAATGCATCCATCTCAATTACCCTTCTTATTTAAAACAAGACCTATTACCATACACACCCTCATATTCACTAAGACATATTCAGCAACCCTTCTTTCTCATTCCAAGAACTAACAAAGAAATTGGGAGATGTGCATTTAAATTCAAAGCTCCTTCTGACTGGAACACTCTGCCTAGTACCATAGGAACTATTAGCTCATTTTGTCTATTTAAAAATACACTTTTACCCTTACTTATAAAACCATGTACCTGTTTCTAGTATTAGAGTATTTGAGCTTCTTTATCTAGCTTGCTTTGTGTGTGATCATTTGTCATAGCTATTGTATATGCATGGCCAGTACACTTATGTATTATTGTATTGCATAGTGTAACAAGGTCTTATATTGTATTATGTCACAATACTATGGGGATGGAGGGGTTTTGGGATTGGTGTGTGGGTAGGTGGGTCAATGAGAGCCTCTATGTATGTTATGTCTTGTGCTGTATGTTCTATGTTGGACCCCCTCGAAAACGAGATGATTGTCCATCTCAAGGGGTTATCCAGAATAAATTTAAACATTTAAACATTGGATTTGAACTAACCTTCAAATCTAATACAAAACTATTCAATCTACAGTGACTGCACTCAAGAACCAAGATCACCCGAATCTTATTGGTCTAGCTTAGTACGCAGATTCTGTTCGTGTTTGCACAAATTCAGAGGTTGAGTTTGAAGACATCATTTAGCAAACCATGCAAGAGGAAGGGCATTACACTCAATATCCATAAAAACAAGATCCTTCACCAACCTGCTCCTGCTCACCATAATGCCCTCTGACATTTAAGCCTCATGACAAGGTGGAATCAACGGGGTCCATCACAGGCAACATCCATAATCAAGGATCCCCACTATCTGAGCCAGCCCCCCTCGTTGCTGACATTGACCAGGAGGTAGTCCTACCTCACCAGATTCAGGGACAGCTACTTTCCTACAATAATCAAGTTCTTGAACCGACCTGCACAATCCTAAACCTACTCCGTAATGGAATACTACAGACCACCGCTTGCACTACCATGGCCTTGTTATTGCACTAATGCTTTGATTTTGAAGTCTTTCTTGTCCTCACTATCTTGTATAAATTAGTTATAATTTACGATTTCCTGTGCAGTCTGACTCTTATGTGCCTGTGTTGCTGTTGCAAACAAGAATTTCATTGTACCTGTATTACCATACGACAATAAACCTGACTTGACCGTGCAAATGTAGATCACTTCCCACATTTCAGGAGCACCTTTCATTGAAGGTGGTATATGTACTATTCAATAGTACATTACAACAAAATGCACAACATCATTCTGGATTTTCACTTTAACGATGATAAAAGGTTTACTAGTTATATTTGAATTCTTAATGCAGTGATTGAGATTCATTTAACATAAGATTTCTACATCAGAACTAACAAAGCAAGCAATCTGTAAACTGTACTTAGAATGTGCAGCGTGGCATTTGGTCACATTTAAAAATTTTAATCCCAAATGCCAGAGGAATGGAGATGAGGAGGAGAGGAAGGTGGTTTAGGAAGTAACTTAATGACAGTTGACAGCTGTTCAGTTCAACTGTTACCAAGGATGCAGTTTCTTCTGTAATACATTTTGCATGACTTTATGCCATATTTCTTACTTGCTGAACAAAATCCAAATAGAAAATTACATACTGCCATATCTTAAAAAATTCAAATACTTCAGGATATTTGTTTGTATAATTACAAAAATTACAATAAGCAGGTCTCTGTCTAGATAGAGGCACCATTTTATTTTTAGTTAAATACTTAAAATTGAAATAATATCAATGTAATATCCGCACTTCCCAGTAAATGATAACTTGGATAATATTTTAAACATTAGCTCCTCTCTGATGATCTAAAGCCTAGTTTAAAAAAGACGTGCAAAACATTTTGTCATGAAACTAAATGATTTTGGTTGTTGAAGTGCACACAAGATTTTCCAAAATCATTTCCGGGCTCATACTTTACTCAATGCAACTTCAACAACATCATTCTCCAGTCTTCCCACCACCAGTCATATCTTCCTGCCCCCACTCCTTTTTTTTCTGCAGAGACCACTCTCTGCATGACTCTCTGGTTCATTCATTCCCTCCCAAACACCCTTCCCCAGCAAGCGGAGTTGCACCACCTGTTTCGACACCTCCTTCTCCACCACCATTCAAGGACACAAGCAGAACTTTCAGCTGAGATGGAAGTTTACAGTGCCCTCCTTAATGTTTGGGACAATGACCCATCATTTATTTATTTACCTCTGTACTACACAATTTGAGATTTGTAATAGAAAAAATCACACGTGGTTAAAGTGCACATTGTCAGATTTTAATGAAGGCCATTTTTACACATTTTGGTTTCACCATGTGCAAATGACAGCAGTGTTTATACATAGTCCCCCCATTTCAGGACACCATAATGTTTGGGACACAGCAAAGTCATATAAATGAAAGTAGCCATGTTTAGTATTTTGTTGCATATCCTTTGCATGCAATGACTGCTTGAGGTCTGCGATTCATGGACATCACCAGTTGCTGGGTGTATTCTCCGGGGATTTCTCTGCCAGGCCTGTATTGCAGCCATCTTTAGCTTATGCTTGTTTTGGGGGCTAGTTCCCTTCAGTTTTCTCTTTAGCATATAAAAGGCATGCTCAATAGGGTTCAGATCGGGTGATTAACTTGGCCACTCACACATTTTTATCATTTTTATCATATCATTTTTTAGTTTTGAAAAACTCCTTTGTTGCTTTAGCAGTATGTTTGGGATCATTGTCTTGCTGTGGAATGAACTGCGGCCAATGAGTTTTGAGGCATTTGTTTGAACTTGAGCAGATAGGATGTGTCCATACACTTCAGAATTCATTATGCTACTACCATAAGCAGTTCATCATCAATGAAGATAAGTGAATCAGTACCTTCAGCAGCCATACATGCCCAGGCCATACCACCCCCACCACTGTGTTTCACAGATGAGGTGGTATGCTTTGGATCTTGGGCAGTTCCTTCTCTCCTCCATACTTTGCTCTTGCCATCACTCTAATATAAGTTAATCTTCATCTCATCTGTCCACGAGACCTTTTTCCAGAACTGTGGTGCTCTTTTAAGTACATCTTGGCAAACTGTAACCTGGCCATCCTATTTTTGCGGCTAACCAGTGATTTGCATCTTGCAGTGTAGCGTCAGTATTTCTGTTCATGAAGTCTTTTGCGGACAGTGGTCATTGACAAATCCACATCTGACTCATGAAGAGTGATTCTGATCTGTCGGACAGGTGTTTGGGGTTTTTTCTTTATTATAGAGAGAATTCTTCTGTCATCAACTGTGGAGGTCTTCCTTGGCCTGCCAGTCCATTTGCGATTAGTAAACTCACCAATGCTCTCTTTCCTCTTAATGATGTTCCAAACAGTTGATTTTGGTAAGCCTAAGGTTTGGCTGATGTCTCTAACAGTTTTATTCTTGTTTCTCAGTCTCATAATGGCTTATTTGACTTTCATTAGCACAACTTTGGTCCTCATGTTGATAACCAGCAATACAAGTTTCCAAAGGTGATGGAAAGACTGGAGGAAAGACTAGGTGCTGAGAGCTCTCTTATACCTGCATTAAGGAGGCATTTAAGCACACCTGAGCAATTGCAAACGCATGTGAAGTCATGTGTCCCAAACATTATGGTGCCCTGAAATGGGGGGACTATGTATAAACACAGCTGTTTTTTCTACATGGTGAAACCAAAATGTATAAAAATACCCTTTAATAAAATCTGACAATGTGCACTTTAACCACATATAATTTTTTCTATTAAAAATCTCAAATTCTGGAGTACATAGATAAATAAATAAATGATAGGTCATTGTCCCAAACATTATGGAGGGCACTGCACATGCACCTCCTCCAATCTCATCTATTGTTTTTGGTGCTCTCAATGTGGCCTCCTCTAAACTAGTGAGGCCAGAGACTAAGCAACCACTTTGCCGAATAATTATGCTCTCTCTGCCAGGACCAGTGGGTGCACCCGGTTACGAGCCACTTCAATCCTTACCTCCTCCATGGCCAGAGTGAGGCAACAAATAACTAGAAGAACAAAACCTCATATTCTGCTTACACCACATACGTTAACTTCAGTTAAATCCCCACCCCTTTCTTCCCATCTGCCCAGCTCCCTCTATCCTCCCCCCCCCCCCCCCGCGGTGCAATCTGTTCCTTCCACTCCTATCAATTAGTTCTTTCCCCATCACCCATCCCTATTCTCTCCATTTTTCTTCCTTCGCCATCCCCATATTTCCCTTCCACCCCTCCCCCCCTCCCCCCAGTTGTTACCTTCTTCCCATCATACCCCCCTTTGGTTCTGCATTGCACTCCTCATTCTGCTTTATTTTTAGATTCCACTATTTCCATTATTTTACCTTCTCCGCTTATTCCCTCCAGCCTTGGTTACTATCTACCACCTGCTCTCTCCCACTTGACTCGTTGGCCAATCACACCATCTTTACCTAGATCTAGCGATCATTTGTCAGCTCTTGCCCCATCCCTTTCTACCTCTTTCTACCAGCAATCTCCCCTTTACTCCCATCAGTCTAAAGGGCGCTGACCCAAAATATCTGCTGAATTCCTCAAGCAGCATCTGTAGTCTCGTGACTAACGGTACATCTGTTTCTGACTAAATAAATTCATACATGAAGATTAATTTGTAACTTAATCCTCCATTGTACTTCTCACACGAAATAGAACACTCATAATAATTAATCACAGAGATGCAAAACACTGGAGGCATTGGAGTTCACTTTAAATATTGAGCAGATAAATTTAGATCGAGTCTGAAATAACTAGGATTTTACTAAATAACCCAGGGTTATGGACAGGAATTCAGATTAGGTGGACTGGGTTTGCATCTGTCCATCTTCCACATTCTTTTACAAGACTGATTGGTCTGTGCTTATTTCCCACATAAAGTTCATGATAAATCTGTAAAGTAATGGATTGGTCACAATTGGAATCACAATATAATAAATTATATTACTGGACATTTACAGCACACCTATTCCAACTATCGGGGGCATTGGTTTATAATAATCTGGTCACTGGTCAAACTATATCTAGATACATTTTTCTCAACATGATTAGTCATTTTAATGGTCTAGGATTCTGTATCCATAATTCAATTAAATTCAGTCATATTGTCCTGAAATGCAGTTATTCAAGTTACACCCACTTCCTAGCACTCAGTCTTTCGCAATGCATGCTGTGGCTCATCAAATGTTCAGTCAGGTGCATTTCTTAGGTGATGAGGATTTCTGCCTCCATCAACAGACAGCGAGTTCCAGATATCAGAACTGAGATCGGATGAGATGAGAAATTCCACAATTCCTTCTTATCCTTTTAGCAAATAATTTAAACCCATTTTCTCTGGATGTCATGATCTCTGATAGAACCTCCAATGTTGTACACTTCAATTAAATCTCAGCTGAGTTTGATTGTTCTAAAAATAACATAACCCAACTCAAATCAATCACTTCCCATAACTAAAATCCCCACCCTGGCCATGTCCTTGTAAATATACTCTGTACCTTATGGAAACGATTATCTGAATGAGGGACATGTGACAGCAGACAGTAAGCAGTTGTGGGATCAAAACGTTGTTTCTGCACCTGCAAAGGTATTGCCAATGGGGCTGGTGCCGATGATGAAGACCCCCTGTAAAGTCTGTCAACAAATTCCCTGCGAAACCTGTGCTGGTTGACTCGTCGCCTGCTAAGAAACTCCCGATGGAGGCCGTGCCTGTGGCTACATCTCCTGTGAGGGGATGGCTGAAGGCCTGTACCATACAAGTGCAGGACGGGTCAGCAAGCCTGTGGCTAGATACGGGGATTATGTCTAAATGCAGATCTTGGACTAATTAACTATAACCAACGTTATTTATATTACTTGCAGTATACTTGGGAGTGCTGGTGCAGGAATCCCAAAAAGTTAATCTGTAAATCAAATCGGTAGTAAAGAAAGCAAATGCAATGCAGGCATTTATATCAAGAGGGCTAGAATACAAATACAGGGATGTAATGCTGAGGCTCTATAAGGCACTGGTCATGCTGCATTTGGAGTATTGTGGGCAATTTTGGGCCCCAAATCTGAGGAGGATGTGATGGCTATGGAGAGGATGCAGAGGAGGTTTACAAGAATGATCCCAGGAATTAGTGGGTTAACACATGAGTGTTTCACAGCACTGGGCCAATACTCGCTGGAGTTTAGAAGAACGAGGGGGGCCTCATTGAAGTGTACAGAATAGTGAAAGGCTTGGATAGAGTGGATGTGGAGAAGATATTTTTACTCGAGGGAGTGTCTAGGACTGGAGGTCATAGTCTCAGAATTAAAGGACGTTCCTTTAAGAAGGAGATGAGGAGGAATTTATTTAGTCAGAGGGTGGTGAATCTGTGGAATACTTTGCCACAGAAGGCTGTGGAGGCCGTCAATGGATATTTGTACGGCAGAGATAGATCTATTCTTGTTTAGTATTTGTGTCAGGGGTTATGGGGATAAGGCACGAGAATGGGGTTAGGAGGGAGAGATTGATCTGCTATGGTTGAATGGCAGAGTAGACTTGTTGGGCCAAATGGCTTAATTATGCTCCTATCACACGACCATTTGATAATGCACATTTCAGGTTTTTTAAGCAGATTTGTTGAAGACTGACTTTTTCACCCCAGATATATTATTTACTTTGTCAATTCGGTTACAAAAAACAGCTGACTAATAAAGACTTTCACTACAGATAGTTGGGGGACTCAAAATGACGAGCAAATCAAAATGAAACTGAACATAAGTTTACAATTGTATTTTCAGTTTAATTTAGTTAATTATGAGCAACCAGATTATTAGTTTATGAATTTATAAAGATTACCAATTTTCAAATCACATTCTAAAATGACACAACCCCCCCCCCCCAAAAAAGCAAGTAATGTGTTGAGCAGTTGCAATGAAATAGGCTACAGTCAAAACCATTGTTCATTTCCTGATCCACTACTGACATAAAAATAAGCATTACCTTTGGAAATGGAAAAAGTAAACAGCAAGCACAATGAACATGTGACACATCTGCAACAGAGAAGCCTCTACATTGTAAGACCTTAAGTACTGAAGAAGGGTCTCGACCCGAAACGTCACCTATTCCTTCTCTCCAGAGATGCCGCCTGTCCCGCTGAGTTACTCCAGCACCTGTTGTCTAGCTTGTTAGCTAAACACTAATGTAACAGAAAACATGGATAGTGGACAGGAACCATCATATTATACCTAACAGAATTGTTTAGAGCATGATGTTCAAGAATATTAGCAAAAAAAACATTATTCCCACTCCAGTGAGTGTTGTTAGATGTGCAGTAATAATTTTTTTTACAGTGGGTTAGAAGGATGTTTTAAAAAATGATTATTAGTAAGCCCCTCAAGCCTTCTCTGCCATTTAATAAGATCATGACTGATCTAAATTTCCTCATCCACAATTGTTCCTTACATTCTTAACCTTTGCACTGCTTATTGATTGAAAACCTTTTCCAGCTTTGAATACATTCCAATTATTCAGTCACCACAGCTTTCTGGGATTCGAAAGACTTGAAAACCCTGAGGGAAGAAATTCTTCCTTGTCTTAATCAGAATGAGTGGACGACGGAGGCCACGGCTGGGGCCCGGGTCGGCACCATGGAGGCGTGAAGTGGGGTGTCGGCAGCGGTGAGACCTTGGCGGCGGGGAAGCCTCACGACGATGGGGTCTCAGCGGTGGTGAAGCCTCGTGGTGGCAGCAATGCCTCGCAGGTCGACCCGTGGAGGATCGCTGTGAGGGGGATGGGGAAGAACAGTGGAGGCCCCGGCATGGGGGGAACAGCGGTGAGGGAGAACAATGGACAATTGGGGAGGGGGGGAGAACAAAGAACAAAAGAGGAGCCGGCGTGCTTTGTAACTTTGTCAGCGCCGTAGGTGGCTGCTATTTGTGTACATTGGGTATGCAAACAAATAATTTTACTGTGCCTAGTCATATGTGACAATAAAGTATTCCATTCCATCTTAAACAGACACCCTCTTATCCTGAGATTATGCCCTCCAGATTCTTCCATGAGGGGAAACATTCTCTTAGCATTTATTCTGTCCAGCCCCAAGGCACTTTACATGTTTCAATAAGATTGTCTTTCATTCTTCTCAACTGCAAGGAACCGCATTCAATTATATCTTTCTTTAAACAAGAGGAATAAACCAGTTCACAATATCCATATGTTCTCTCATGTGTGCCTTGTAGAATCATTGTAAGGATTCCAATTCCTCAAACAAAAAGGCCAACATTTTATTATCCTTTCCGATTTCTTGCTGCACCTCTTTGCCCTTCATGCTTTCATCTCTGTATTACTGTTAATGCAGTCTTTCTCCATTTAAACATTAATAATCCTCTATAATTTTTTCTTCTAAAGAGAGCCTGGTAGATGAATTCAGGGTTTAAATTGATACGTGAGACTGGAATGTTGTAGCCATTACGTAAATATGGCTTAGAGAGGAACAGGGCTGGCAGTTTAAGGTTCAGGGTACAGATGCTACAGGAGAGATAGAGGTGGGGGTAAAATGAGTTGATATTTTGATGGAGGAGAATGTGACGGCGGTAATCCAAGATGACATTACCAATCTCCCCATCACTGAAGGGATCTATTGGAAATGCTGCCTCAAAAAGGCAGCTGATATCATCAAAGACCTACATCATCCTGGCCATGTTCACTTCTCGATGCTACCATTGGAAAGGTTTTATTCAAAATTATTTTGCATGCATGGTCAGAATCTGATCTCATGGTTCGCTAGCCACCTAGCTGCAAATTAGAGTTTTCAGTTGCAGCCTATCGGACTCAATTTTGAATTCTCCAACTTTAGGTAATACTTAATTTTTCTGACTGTATCAGAACATGCCATTTCTGCCTGTTGTCAATTTGTGTCGGCTTTTATTATTTTTCTATTAGCTAAGTCTAGCCATCTGGACATGTCTCTTAGTCTTGCTATTAACAACTCATTACACAGACAAAGCCACACAATGTGTATCTTACTGTTACTCTAACCACTACATTAACTCATCCTGTACCACTTACAACATTCACCTATTTCTCTATCGTCTTTGCTACTAAAAATCAAATTGTTTTATTTTTTTCTAGTTCTAATGAAATGTCTTGGATCTGAAATGTTAACTATTTCTCATCCTGCAAATGCTGTGTGACCTGAGCATTTCTAGCATTTTCTATTTGTTTTTCAGATTTCAAGACTCAACAGATTTTTGATATTAATTTATCCTGGAGTTAATGATGTTGGACAATGGAGTTTGCAGTAGACAATGAACATAATGTCATCTTGATACAAATTTTATTAATTTGCTGTTCAAGGAGAATTAACACAAAGGTTAATCTTTGCCATATTTAACTAGCAAGAAGTTTCTAGAACTTTATACCAGTAAGAAGATAATTTACTTCAGGCGATTCCTGGGTTACAACGAGATGGAATAAGGAAAAGGAAAGAGATTGGTGTGGTCAACTTTGTAAAATACTTGCAAAAGCGGATTATATCAGTGGTGGAGGAAGACAATTTGTTCATCAAATAGGTTATAATTTCCCGGATTCAAATCTGGAAACATGGAATCCCAAAAAGGCACAACTACCGATTTCATAACTTGAGTTTTAAAATGATGCACTGTAGAGTTGCATTCGGTGGATTTCAAGATATCTTTCATGTTCTTATTGATTTGTGCTTTATTAATTCTCTTTCCAAGAAAGATCTATTTATAGCTTGGGGAGTCTGCATCCTCTGGGCTTGAACATTGAATTTTCTCAATTCTGTTAACCCTTGCTGTCTCCTCCCCTTCCCACCTCTCCCTCAGCCCTCGGGCCCTGGCATTCCCTCTCTCTCTATCTCTCCCCCACCCAAGTCGCACTAGCTTCTCATTTTAACACTACAAACAGCTTACAATGGCCTGTTTCCTTTATCATCGATACTTTTTTGCATATCTTTCATTCATTGTTCTTTATCTCTCCACATCACCGTCTATATCTCTCGTTTCCCTGATCCCTAACCAGTCTGAAGAAGGGTCTCAACCCGAAACGTTGCCTATCTCCTTCGCTCCTTAGATGATGCTGCACCCGCTGAGTTTCTCCAGCCTTTTGTGTACCATCTATTTATAGTAGTTCTTTTTCAGTGAAAGATAACCGTACACACAAAAAAAAGCTAAATAATGGGCACTTGTCACATACCATTTTCACTATTTCAGGATAGACTGGTTCAAGAAGCACACCTCTACTGGATGTGAGAAAATCCACCAATTCATTCAGTGTTGCTCTTTTGACCTCTTTGCTCTTTAGGTCTGAAACTGAGTCCATAAAATCAAAAATAACACAGCATTGCTGTAGTTTCTGACAGAAGAGATCATGCTGATCAGCATTTGGAGCATCTGTGAAAAGAGAGAAAGATGATATACATTGACATTTCATCCCTTAACATCAACACTACACTTTTACAATTTTCATGGCTTTGCAAACTACAAGAATTTCTGATACTTTTATAAACATTTTCTTGATAATCAGCGCCTCTATCTGGTAGTCAATAGTAATGATAGGCTTTGCAAACATCTTCCATATTAAAGACGGTAGGAAAAAAAAAATCCACTAAGCGTAACTTTTGATGTGCATTTGTCTTCCTTTCTGTTGTGAAAAATAAACCTGTGAAGGTTATAATTGATCTATCAAAAAGCCATTATAAATTTTGAGAATGTTGGAATGGAGTCCTATTCAACCACTCAGTACTTTGGCCTGTATCCACCAGTACTCATATAATATTACTTAAAAAAATATATCACCTCCAAAGAAAAAAGGTAGATAAAAAATGTTTACATTACTTTCATCAGAATGTTGTGACCTATTGCGTGAATGAAACTGATGAACAATGACATTTTACCCAATACATGGTACACACGCTATTTGTACTCCATATGTCATTCCATCCATTATAAACCTTTTAATAGATCTACACAGAGGACTATAATCCACGCTTACAAATAAGTTTATGAAGTTGTGTGCAATTCACATGACTAAATGTTTATTCAAATTTTCCAAGATAATATGAAATAAATTCATCAAGATAAATTTCGTATATTTCTCCCATAACTCAATTTATCCTAAATGGCAAGAGATTACAGAAACAAAATCTTACTGTGCAGAACGCTTGGCCTCATGCAAGATAGAATGTCTGATCCTGGAAGTTATTTAAATGGCAAGTATTTCCAGTTAGGTTGATTTTGTATCTCAACTCTTACGATACATCCCATAACACTTGGGGAAATATTATGTATAAAGCCTCTCATAAACTGCACAGTTGAGTAATGAAATATACATTTTGGGAGGACTGTTAAATAAACATGCATTTTGCACAAGCCCTTGAAACTGCTTAATGAAGATACAGTTCAGCGCATCCAAGGCACAACCTCTCCCAGAACCTTATTATTCAATAAGATTGTGATTTTGCTCATCTCACCTCTTAAAATCTAAATGCAGTCTCTTAATAGTATAGTAATATAACTACACAAGTTTCATATATATGATTCCTTGGAAATACATATTTTGACACCTAATTTTAATTTCATAATTGCTACCGAAAGATTGCAAAGCTATATTTGTAGAATATACTTTATATAGAAAAATAAATACAAATTGAAAAAAACTAAAATCTGTTATCACAAACCACTTTGTTTCTGTGGATGACAGCTTTTAAGCTCCAATTATGACTTTCTTTAAAAAAAAATGTTGTTTGATAGATCAGTGTAAAGATATTCAATAATCTACCACACAAAAGATTAATCATACAACACAGAAAGAGGTCTTTGGCCCCAAAGGTCTACTTTTCTGACCAGTGCACGTGTCGATACTAGTCCCACTTACTCACATTTGGTCGATAGCCTTCATCATCGTGGCAAAATTCAAGTGCTTATCTAGATGCTTCTTAAATGTTATACTAGCTTGTCCCTACCACTCCCTCAAGCAGCACATTCCAGATCCCACCACTCTGCTCCATTCCCCTTCAGATCCCTTGAAACCTCCTACCTCTCACCATATGCAATATACTGTAATGAAATGCCTCGTGTTTAAGAAAGAACTGCAGATGCTAGAAAAATCGAAGGTAGACAAAAATGCTGGAGAATCTTAGTGGCTGAGGTAGCATCTATGGAACAAAGGAATAGGTAACGTTTCGGGCTGAGACCCTTCTTCACACCCTTGTCTGAAGAAGGGTCTCGACCGGACATGTCACCTATTCCTTCGTTCCATAGATGCTGCCTCACCCGCTGAGTTTCTCCAGCATTTTTGTCTACCAATGAAATGCCTTGCGAGGTTGGGTATGGTGCAAATCAACTCCTGCCTCAGAAAAGTTCTGGATCTGCTTTAATTTGCCTATCATCACAACTGGTCAACAACAGATGATATCTCTCTGGCTTTTTACATTGTACTGGACCATGTGGACAACACATACGTCAGGCTGCTTGCTGTTCATTGACTACAATTTGGCATTCAACAGTATAATTCCCTCCTAACTCATCAACCAGCTCCAAGCCCTGTACCTCTATACCTGCCTTCGCAACTAGATTGTCACCTTCCTCATCAGCAAACATCAATCAGTGTGATCAGTAAGAATATGTCCTCCTCACTGACAATTAACATGTGTACCTCAAGACTACATGGTTAGCCCCCGACTCTACTTTGTTTATCGCCACAATTGTGCAGCTAAGCACAGCTCCAAAGCCACCTATAAATTCACTGACAACTGATGGTGTGGTTAGCTGAATCACAGGTGATAATGAGTCAATGTACAGGAGAGAGATATAGAACCCCGTTGAGTGGTGCCGCAACAACAGCCTCTTGTTCAACGTCAACAAGACCAAAAAACTAATCATTGACTCAGAAGGAGGAAGTTGGGGGATCATGGGCCAGTTTTCATTGGTGGGTCAGCGGTGGAGAAGTCAGCAACTTCAAAATGTCAGTGTGTTAACATCGCGGATGACCTGTCCTAGGCCCAGTACATAGATGCAATCACTAAGAAAGAGAGCCAAAGCTTCTATGGGCTTTAAGAAATTTGGTGCGTCACCAAATATTCCAATACACTTTCTAACAACACATCCCCTTTAAAATCCATTCCGATCCTGGCCCCGGCAAACAAACCATAGCTGGATCCAATTTTACTTCGGAGTCACGTGAGTGTCTACGTGAAGAAGCCCCGCCAGGCGCATGTTCCCACCCGCGGTAAATTTAACCCGCAGGTAAGTCTGTGTTGAACTTCTTGCGAGTGATTTTTAAACTATGTAAGTCTGCAGAGCCAGCTAGAGTGTATATGTATTGTGGAATTTTTTTTAAAAACTCTATAAATCTGTCTTGAAAATACGGAGCCAGCTGGAGTATAAGTATTTAAACTGCGGTAATTGAATGGAACGCGCTGTAACCGCAGTTTCCGATTTAGATCGGATCAGGAGATAAGGCTGATTTAAAAGCCGGTTCCAGCTATTTAGATCGGGTTTGGAGATAACGGCTGCGCTAAATGCCGGCTCCAAATACCCACAATGGTAAAATAAAGTCTGCTTACCAGATGTTATGTTATATGTTACCAGATGTAGTTATCCTTTATGGAAATGCATATAACCCTGTGTGATACTGAGGTGAATACTAATATTCTGCAAGCAGAATGTGCCTCTCAGAATTATAATTTTAAAGGTATATGATTTATGCACAAATACAAAACAGTAAAGAAAGTAACTCTCCTCCAAGGGAGGACAAGAATGAGGGGAAGGCTGGAAATGGAGAAAATGCTCCACACTTGACTTAGTCAAGGGTTCTAAGACCCATGTATGTCTTCCTGTAAGGCAAGCTCCAAAGGACTTTCCATACGCTGAGTATGGGGCCTATGAAAATGGAATTCTGATTCTCCAGTACCTTGGTTAGGTCTGGAGGAGGTCACTAGAGCAAGATAAAATGCTCAAAATTCTAATCAGTCAAGGGTTTTAAAGACCCATGAGATTCTAAGGCAGGCTCCGTGGGAGTTTCCATACACTAAGTATGGTGCCTATAAAGAATGAGAATCTCATTCACCAGTGCCTTGCATAGGTCTGGATGAAGTCCTTAGAGCAAGATAAAATGCTCAAACCTCTAAACAATTAAGGGTTTTAAGACCCATGAGATTTTAAGGCAGGCTCCAAAGCAGTTTCCATACAATGAGTATGGTGCCTATGAAGAATGAGAATCTCATTCACCAGTGCCTTGCATAGGTCTGGATGAAGTCTCCCTAGAGCAAGACTCGGGAGTACCAGGGCAGGATGAAACTGACCCTGAAGCTGGTGTCCCTACTTATGTGTATACACCAGAGCACAATAGAAATATTCTGGGTGTTCCCGATGTAGCACCAAGTTTTGCTACATCGGTATGGACTGGTGAGGCTATGGATGAACCTGGCGGCCAACATTATTTGGTTTCTCACCTACTCCAAGATACTGTTATGACTGAAACAGTAAATAATATATAAAAATATATAAAACACCTGTCTATTGTGCTTTGTTCAGGGTGCCAACAGTAACTCAGTAATTAGGCACCCATGAGTCAATGATGCGAGGACAGGAAATGTGTTCCAGTATGTCCTCTAGCTGATATTCAGTTGGCATCATTGTATTTGGGGAAGACATACATGGGTCGATAATGTCCAATACTTTTAAGACATCCTTGCGTTACTCTGCAATGCATATTCAAACCCAATTGTATGATGCAAATTGCCATTTGGCTAACATTATCCCCAAAACATGCAGGATTATGTGGGACAAGCTATAACCAGATTATGATTGATGAAAACGAACCCCTATATTAAGAAGAAGGAGATCTCCTGGTTCATTTACGGAAGTACAGAAACGTTATTCCATTACAAATTGAATTTCTGGGGAAACAACCTCTGGTTGGTTAAGATTACAATTGTTTTATAATTCTGATCGGCTTGGTGTTTGAATGTACCAGAAACTCATCAGGTAGAGATAATATATCCCAGACACAAGTATGGGGGTTGCAGAGTCATTCTAGGACTCACAAACTTAAATTTATAGTTCAGTATGAACATTTTAAAAAGTACACTTCAGCATTATAATGAAGTTGTTATCACAAGGCTGCTGTGTGGTTATTTTTTAGATTTAAAAAAGATGCCTTATTATTCAGGTACTTCAATTAATTGGATGGGTCAGCTGAAGGAATTACCTAATGGGTTAAATTCAGCCCTCAAATTGCTCACAGGGCTCAGAATCACATTGTAATGACTTATCTGTTATTAGGATATGTTAATTGTAAATGGGAGACAGCTGAAGAACTGAGTTCAGCAACCATAAGTTTATTGAAAGGCTAAGGTTCTGTACATCCAAACAACATGGAAGTTACAGGCATCCCAAACAATTGATTATTTGGGATTTGTCTTTAATACAGTTGATATGTGAATAACTTTATCAACAAATTAAGGTTGGGGATGTTACAAATGCCTGTATTTGGCTTGGGAAAAAAACATTATCCCACCATCCAAGAAGTAGCTATGGTTACTGGTAAAGTGATAGCAGCATTCATGTTGTCAAATTGGGACCTCTGCATGATCAAAGTCTGCAAAGACCAGAGTATAAGAGTAAAAAGCATGCAGGTTATTGATTAGGTCCATGCAGTTACCAACTAAAGGTTGAGTTGAATTCAATGATAGATTCTCAATGTTGCACAAGTTACTAGAAGTAAAAATGTGCTTGTTCAGAAGTCTTCAGTGTTATTACAGACTGATGAGAGTGCTCTCGGACGGGGAGCTTAGGACAGCGACACCAGTTGTGGGGGTCGATGGACTCTCCAAGACGATTAATTCTCCAAATACATGGTTGAATTATTTGGTGTTATTTAGGCATTTTATGCATTGATAGCTGTTGTTCTACAATACAGAACTTACATGTTCAATTACGAGTAGACAATACCACAACTGTGGGAGAATACAATGCTGTGGTAAGACAACAGATCATGAAAATGCAAATTACAATACAGAATGAATGTTAAAATTCAAAAAGTTTCAATAAGATTGTCAGACAGTATGTGTACCAAATGTTGATCTGTTGTGTCTGGATTAAATCTCCAGTGGTCTAAATGTGTCTCGTGGGAGTCAGACCTAGGAGCATTGGGGAAGTAAAGTCTTTTATGTTTTCCCCATTTTGTCTGATTAGACAATGTGTCACCAAAATAGAGCAAGTCTCTGCCGCAGGCGTTTGGTGGTTCCAAATTGGCATTGTTCTCGGCCTTTTGGCTAAGATCAAGTGTAGTATCTGTTCTTATCAGTTAATATCTGATACAACCCTTATCTAGGGACCATTACTACACGGCCATTATTCCCATTACAAAATTCTTAAAGGGTTGGACAGGCTAGATGCAGGAAGATTGTTCCCGATGTTGGGGAACTCCAGAACAAGGGCTCACAGTTTAAGGATAAGGGGGAAGTCTTTTAGGACCGAGATGAGAAGATATTTTTTCACACAAAGAATGGTGAGTCTGTGGAATTCTCTGCTACAGAAGGTAGTTGAGGCCAGTTCATTGGCAATATTTAAGAGGGAGCTAGATGTGGCCCTAGTGGCTAAGGGATCAGGGGGTATGGAGAGAAGGCAGGTAAAGGATACTGAATTGGATGATCAGCCATGATCATATTGAATGGCGGTGCAGGCTCGAAGGGCCGAATGGCCTACTCCTGCACCTATTTTCTATGATACTATGATTCTAAGAACACAGCCACTCCACTCTACCGTTACTTCTTATTGGCTGCTGTCCAGCCTGCTGTTGCTCTACTCTGCCTCTTGGCTGGAAACATACTAGTTCAGCTGTATCCACTGCCTTTTTAAATCTTCCTGCTGCCGCCCTGCTCTACCTCCTTGCTGGAAACAAACTATCTCAAGGCGCTTTTTAAAAAAAATCTTTCCGCTGCTACTTTTCTCTGCTTTGCCTCCTGGCTGGCAGGCTTTGGAAGAAAGTGCAGGAAGGAACTGCGGATGCTGGTTTAAACCGAAGATAGACACAAAATGCTGGAGTAACTCAACGAGACGGGCAGCATCTCTGGAGAAAAGGAATAGGCAACGTTTCAGATCGAGACCCTTCTTCAGACTAAAAGTCGGGGGAGAGGCAAAAATAGATGATGATATTGAGAGATGGAACAAATGAATGAAAGGTGTGCAAAAAAGTAACGATGATCATGGAAACTCTCCGCTGTGGGCTAGGTGATAACGGGTTATACAGACAATGAAACTCAATAGGACAACAGTGAAACTAGTACGACAACTAGGATTGGGGAGGGACGGTGAGAGAGGGGATGCAAGAGTTACTTGAAGTTATGGAAATCAATATTCTGTAAATGGGCTGGATGCATTCTGTAAATGGGCTGGATGGTTTGGAGTTTGTAAAATGTGTGCAGGATAGTTTTTTGCAGCAATACATAGAGGTGCCTACTAGTGGAGGGGCAGTGCTGGACCTCCTGTTAGGAAATGAGACGGGACAGGTGGCGGAGGTATGCGTAGGGGAGCACTTCGGGTCCAGTGATCACAATACCATTAGTTTCAATATAATTATGGAGAAGGACAGAACTGGGCCTAGGGTTGAGATTTTTGATTGGAGAAAGGCTAACTTTAACGAGATGCGAGATGATTTAAAAGGAGTGAACTGGGACATTTTGTTTTATGGGAAAGATGTAGAGGAGAAATGGAGGACATTTAAAGGGGAAATTTTAAGAGTACAAAATCTTTATGTTCCTGTTCGGTTGAAAGGAACCAGTAAAAATTGGAAAGAGCCCTGGTTTTCAAGGGAAATTGGACATCTTGTTCGGAAAAAGAGGGAGATCTACAATAATTATAAGCAGCATGAAGTAAATGAGGTGCTTGAGGAGTATAAGGAATGTAAAAAGAATCTTAAGAAAGAAATTAGAAAACCTAAAAGAAGATATGAGGTTGCTTTGGCAAGTAAGGTGAAAGTAAATCCAAAGGGTTTCTACAGCTATATTAATAGCAAAAGGATAACAAGGGATAAAATTGGTCCGAGAGACCGAGTGGACAGCTATCTGCAGAGCCAAAAGAGATGGGGGGAAATATTGAACAATTTATTTTCTTCGGTATTCACCAAGGAGAAGGATATTGAATTATGTGAGGTAAGGGATACTAGTAGAGTAGCTATGGATACTATGAGTTTCAAAGTAAAAGAAGTACTGGCACTTTTGAAAAATATAAAAGTGGATAAGTCTCCAGGTCCTGACAGGATATTCCCTAGGACATTGAGGGAAGTTAGTGTAGAAATAGCCGGGGCTATGACAGAAATATTTCAAATGTCATTAGAAACGGGAATAGTCCCCGAGGATTGGCGTACTGCGCATGCTGTTCCATTGTTTAAAAAGGGTTCTAAAAGTAAACCTAGCAATTATAGACTGGTTAGTTTGACTTCAGTGGTGGGCAAATTAATGGAAAAGATACTTAGAGATAATATATATAAGTATCTGGATAAAGAGGGTCTAATTAGGAACAGTCAACATGGATTTATGCCTGGAAGGTCATGTTTGACTAATCTTCTTGAATTTTTTGAAGAGGTTACTAGGGAAATTGACGAGGGTAAAGCAGTGGATGTTATCTATATGGACTTCAGTAAGGCCTTTGACAAGGTTCCTCATGGAAGGTTGGTTAAGAAGGTTCAACTGTTGGGTATAAATGCAGGAATAGCAAGATGGATTCAACAGTGGCTGAATGGGAGAAGCCAGAGGGTAATGGTGGATGGCTGTTTGTCGGGTTGGAGGCAGGTGACTAGTGGGGTGCCTCAGGGATCTGTGTTGGGTCCTTTGTTGTTTGTCATATACATCAATGATCTGGATGAAGGGGTGGTAAATTGGATTAGTAAGTATGCAGATGATACCAAGATAGGGGGTGTTGTGGATAATGAAGAGGATTTCCAAAGTCTACAGAGTGATTTAGGCCAGTTGGAAAAATGGGCTGAAAGATGGCAGATGGAGTTTAATGCTGATAAATGTGAGGTGCTACACCTTGGCAGGACAAATCAAAATAGGACGTACATGGTAAACGGTAGGGAATTGAAGAATACAGTTGAACAGAGGGATCTGGGAATAACCGTGCATAGTTCCTTGAAGGTGGAATCTCATATAGATAGGGTGGTAAAGAAAGCTTTTGGTATGCTAGCCTTTATAAATCAGAGCATTGAGTATAGAAGCTGGGATGTAATGTTAAAATTGTACAAGGCGTTGGTGAGACCAAATCTGGAGTATGGTGTACAATTTTGGTCGCCCAATTATAGGAAGGATGTCAACAAAATAGAGAGGGTACAGAGGAGATTTACTAGAATGTTGCCTGGGTTTCAACAGCTAAGTTACAGAGATAGGTTAAATAAGTTAGGTCTTTATTCTCTGGAGCGCAGAAGGTTAAGGGGGGACTTGATAGAGGTCTTTAAAATGATGAGAGGGATAGACAGAGTTAATGTGGACAAGCTTTTCCCTTTGAGAATAGGGAACGATTCAAACACGAGGACATGACTTTAGAATTAAGGGACAGAGGTTTAGGGGTAACATGAGGGGGAACCTCTTTACTCAGAGAGTGGTAGCGGTGTGGAATGAGCTTCCAGTGGAAGTGGTGGCGGCAGGTTCGTTGGTATCATTTAAAAATAAATTGGATAGGCATATGGATGAGAAGGGTATGGAGGGTTATGGTATGAGTGCAGGCAGGTGGGACTAAGGGAAAAAAGTTGTTCGGCACGGACTTGAAGGGCCGAGATGGCCTGTTTCCGTGCTGTAATTGTTATATGGTTATATGGTTATAATATTCATACCGCTGGGTTATAAGCTGCCCAAGTGAAATATGAGATGCTGTTCCTCCAATTTGTATATTGCCTCACTCTGACAATGGTGGAGGCCCTGGATAGAAAGCTCAGTATGGGATTGGGAAGGGCTTGGCAACTGGTAAGCCCAGGCGGACTGAGCGAAGGTGTTCAGCGAAACAATCGCCCATACCACGCTTGGTCTCGCCTATACATAAGAGTTCACCTGGAACAATGGATAAAGTAGATGAGGTTGGATGAGGTGCAAGTGAACCTCTACCTAAGCTGAAAGGACTGCCGGGGTCCCTAGACAGTCGAGGGAGGAGGTAAAGGGACAGATGTTGGTTGCTGGGGAAGGTACCTGGGGAGGGGGTGGGTTGTTTTGGAAGGGACGAGTTAACCAGGGAATTGCGGAGGGAACAGCCTCTGCAAAAATTGGAAAGGGGTGGAGATGGGAAGATGTGGTGGGATCCTGTTGGAGGTGGTGATAATGTCAAAGGATTGTGTGTTGGCTGATGGGGTGAAAGGCGAGGACTACGGGGATTCTGTACCTGTTGTGAATAGGGGGAGGAGGAGCAAGAGCCGAGCTTTGTTCTACCTGTTAAGTACAACAGGTAGAACAAAGAGAAAACTAGTGTGCAGAATGCTTGATTCAAGCAAGTGTATGGCTTGATTGTATTCATGTATACTAATTATCTAATTCATTTGGATAGCATGCAAACAAAAAAATATCTTCACTGTATCTCAGTGTACGTGACAATAAGAAACCAAACCTTATTGGGCCATTTTATTTGCCATTTCAGGATGTGAAGAAAAACAGAGTTGGGGCTTCAGGAAAATTTCCAAATCGTACCCATGTAATATTCATTACAAACAATCAATTTTTTGAAGAAACCCTCAAGGGGAATTTGAAATTGCATGACAAAAGGAATATTTTTTCAAATTAACAGAAAATGCATTAAGAATTGAATTTCAAAGGTCTGCTGATGACAATATCAAAATACATTTTTTCTTCTCCTAATTTGTCTATTTGAAATTCTATTCCAAATTGGATGGACTCTTGCAGCATTAATCACAATTTCTAATATTTCCTTTGAACTATTTCTGCAATGCATGTAATATTTTTTAAGTTGAAGACATAGAAATGAAAGGTGTTTATTTTGGCACTAAAATATTGTTAAATGTGTCTTTCAACCAAATGACTGGAATCATTTTTTTGATGTTAATAATGGATATGTTCAGTATCATTCATGTTGGGGGGAAAAAATCAAAAATAATATCAATTGGGAAGAGTGAATATTGTCTTTTGTGGTCATCTCAATATAATCTCTCTAATTTGTAGGCAGAAATAAATACAATGATCCATTTAATTCCATTAAGGGTTACACAAAATGTGTGGGGTTGTAGGTATTATATTGGCATGTATTGGCAATACCTTTAATATGGTGCTGCTGGCGAGGCTGCTAAAAAAGATGAGAGCCCATAGTATCAGCATCAATAGCAGTTTGGCTGAATGGCAGAAAGCAAAGAATGGCGATAAAGAATAAAGTGACTAGAGGTGTTCCTCAGGGGTCGGTGCTGGGGTCGCTACTCTTCATGATGTCTATCAATGATTTGGATGAGGGAATTGAAGGCTTAGTGGCCAGTTTTGCAGATTAGTAAGGGTATCAGGGGTTATGGGGGAGAAGGCAGGAGAATGAGAGGGAAAGATAGATCAGCTTTGATTGAATGGCAGAGTAGACGATGGGCCGAATGGCCTAATTCTCCTGCTAGAACTTATGTTAGGGGGCATGGATAACAAACAGAAAACACAATTGGGATAAATGGGTAATTTTGTATTGGCAATCAGTAAGTGGATGGCTTAAACAGGTTTCAGTGCTTGGACTTCAACTACTTAAAATCAATATCAATTACTTGGATGAAGTAACCAAATATTGTAGCCAAATAGCCAATCACACAATAAAGTAGGTTATCACACAAATGGGTGCAAAGCGATTCAGAGAGTTGGCAAGAGGTAGACTGATGGGATGCATGCAAGTTACCCACTTTGGAAAAAAGAATAATACAAATATTTAGACGGTTTGAGGTCAAAACAATGCAAAACAAAAGGAACCCTGAAGTACATAAAACATAGATTTGCTTTAGCATGCAAGCTAAAAATTAGGGTGGCTGATGGAACAGGGCCTTTGCTACAAGTGACAACTTTACAAGGCAGAAGTGAGTGTACTTGGAGTATTTATACTCTTGCAACACATGGAGTGTGGTTTTCATCTCCACACTTATAGAAGGATGTGCCTACATTGGAAATAGTCCAGATAAATTCTTGATGCCAATTTCTGGAATGTAAAGATTCACTATAAAGGAAGGTCGAGTCCATGTTCATTGGAATATATAATTTAAAAAAGGGTACCCTACTTCATGTAAAGTATCTTAAAGGGCATTGGCAGGGTGCATGCTGAAAGGATGTTTCTCCTTGTGGGACTATCTAACATAGGGTGCATAACTTCAGAATAAGGGTCAAATATTTAAGATAGAGGTGTGGATGAATTTATTCTCCCACAGGATCATGAAACTTTTAAACACAACTCACTTTTACCCAACTTGAGGCAACACCCTTGTGAATCACTTTTGCACACTTTCCAGCACAACCTCATATTTCCTGTACTGTGACAACCAAAACTGTAAACAATACTCCACATGCAGAGTAACCAGTGTTTTATGGTTGTAACATAACATTGAGAGAGAAATAGGACACACCATTATACAGAAGCACAAGAGGAAAATACAGCATCCATACACATGACAAGGACAATCAGCATGTAATCTTGTATCCTCCTTACGAAGCAAATCGCATAACAGTACAAAGACAGTGGCCAGTTTACTATGCAATAAGTGCAACAAATTAACCAAACAACAGAAAAAAGGAGACAACACCAACGGCCGTTCAGAGGATAGGTGTGAGATATGGCTAGCGATATCGTGAATATTTAAATGGGATTTACAGAATAGTGAGAATGGCAGACAGGATGGATAGAAGGAACCCATATCCCCAAAACAAATATACAATTAGTATTAATTAAAAATAGCAGTATGTTTAAAATGAACAGGATTGATAAAGCAATAAATCCCTAGAACCTGATGACATACAATGAATTTCAAGAAATTTAAGAAAGTTGGGAGAGACAAACCAAGGATCCAGATAGCTGGTATCAGTAGTGGGGAAAATTATGAATCTATTATTAAAGCGGTACCAAGGCACTTAGAAATAATAACTGTATGGGCAGAATTAAATTTAATTTATGAAAGTTAAATCATACTTCACAAACCGTTAGAGCTTTACAAGGTTTTAGGTAGCAGAATAGTTAACAGTAAAGCTATTGATGTGGTGTAATGATGTTTTTTTCTACATTTTTTTCTCTCGGTAACACTCGCTAAGAGAATAAGAAATACCAAACTTCTTGCATAGCATCAGTTGGGCACAAGTCATTGAACCCGGTTCACCGATGATAGCAAGTTACAATATGACTCATGGGTATCTATTTCTAGGTTGACAACTTGCAGGAATTGACAAGATGATTGAGAAGCCAAAAGCTCAGCTTTTGACATGTCAACAGCAGAGGTTTCCAAACCGAACTTATTGTATGACTCCAACTAGATCCACCAGCTATGCAAATACTCAACAGAATGTTTGTTTAATATTTTGCCCCATTCATGTCCAAGAACATACACATTTTTAAAATGATAATCTCCTTAGTTCCACTCATTTTGTGGTTCTCAAATGGTTAATGAGGCCAAGCTGGGAATCAGATTGTAGAAACAAGGAATGGCAGATGCTAGTTTACCAAGGAAACACATAAAATGCTGGAGTAACTCGGCGGGTCAGGCAGCATCCCTGGAGAACATGGACCTCTAAAAAGGGTCCCGTCCTGAAACATCGCCTATCTATGCTCTCCAGGGATGCTGCCTGACCCACTGAGGTACTCCAGCATTTTGTCTTTATGTGGGAATCAGATTCTTCTATATAAGAGGCCAAGAGTCTTTTATTGTCATATTCCTGAAAAGGAACAATGCAATTCTTACGCAGCAGCACAACAGCTTGTATCTTGTAACACATATGTAAACATAGGACTCGGAAAACACCATAAAAAAACAATAAAAACAAATATAACAACAAACAAACACGAATAGTGCAAAGGTAGAACAATGGCCCCAAGTTTTTCTCATCCAACATTACACAGTGCCCTCCATAACGTTTGGGACAAAGACCCACCAGTTATCCATTTGCCTCTGTACTCTACAATTTGAGATTTGTAATAGAAAAAAGCACATGTGGTTAAAGTGCACAATGTCAGATTTTATTAAAGGGTATTTGCATACATTTTGGTTTCACCATGTAGAAATTACAGGGCATTTCAGGGCAACTTCCTGTTTGGGGCACATGGCTTCACAGGCATTTGTAATTGCCTCCTTAATGCAGGTATGAGAGAGCTCTCAGAACCTAGTCTTTCGTCCAGTCTTTCCATCACCTTTGGCAACTTTTATAGCTGTTTATCAACATGAGGACCAAAGTTGTGCCAATGAAAGTCAAATAAGCCATTATGAGACTGAGAAACAAGAATAAAACTGTTAGAGACATCAGCCAAACCTTAGGCTTATCAAAATCAACTGTTTGGAACATCATGAAGAAGAAAGAGAGCGCTGGTGAGCTGACTAATCGCAAAGAGACTGGCAAGGCAAGGAAGACCTCCACAGCTGATGATAGAAGTATTCTCTCTATAATAAAGAAAAAAACCCAAACACCTGTCCGACAGATCAGAAACACGTTTCGGGAGTGGATTTGTCAATGACCACTGTCCGCAGAAGACATTATGAATAGAAACCGAGGCTACACTGCAAGATGGCCGGGTTACAGTTGTCAATAAGAGCAACCACAGTTCTGGAAAAAGGTCTTGTGGACAGATGACGAAGATTAACGTATATCAGAGTGATGGCAAGAGCAAAGTATGGAGGAGAAAAAGAACTGCCCAAGATCCAAGACCACTTCATCTGTGAAACACGGTGGTGGGGGTGTTGGGGCCTGGGCATGTATGGCTGCTGAAGGTACTGGCTCACTTATCTTCATTAATGATACAACTGCAGATGGTAGTAGCATAATGAATTCTGAAGTGTATAGACGCATCCTACCTGCTCAGGCCGGCGATTCATTCCACAGCAAGACAATGATCCCAAACCTCCTGCTAAAGCAACAAAGGAGTTTTTCAAAGGTATAAAATGGTCAATTTTTGAGTGGCCAAGTCAATCCCCCAATCTGAACCCAATTGAGCATGCCTTTTATATGCAGAAGAGAAAACTGAAGGGGATTGGCCCCCAAAACAAGCATAAGCTAAAGATGGCTGCAATACAGGCCTGGCAGAGCATCACCATGTCCATGAATCGCAGACTTCAAGCAGTCAGTGCATGCAAAGGATATGCAACAAAATACTAAACATGACTCCTTTCATTTACATAACATTGCTGTCCCAAACATTATGGTACCCTGAAATGGGGGGACTATGTATAAACAATGCTGTAATTTCTACATGGTGAAACCAAAATGTATAAAAATGGCCTTCATTAAAATCTGACAATGTGCACTTTAACCACATGTGATTTTTTTTCTATTACAAATCTCAAATTGTGGAGTACAGAGGCAAGTAAATAAAAGGTAGGTCTTTGTCCCACACATTAGGGAGGGCACTGTAGCTCTGTGCCACTACCAGGACGTACTCGTGATGGATGAATCTGGCATGTTGGCTGCCATCTGTAAGCATGACTATGTCATGTTGACAATATACATGAGTCACCTAATGCTTGTGCGTATTGACTTTGCAAGGCTCGGAGGAAATTTGTCATTTCCAAATTTGGATGAGCTCGAAAGGTAATCCTCAAGTACTTGTTTGTGTAAACATGTTATTCTTCTGGACCCCTACTGTGTGACAATCCCACCCAAGGTATGTCACTGTATCGACAACAAGAATACACCGGTGCATCTTGCATTACAGTTTTTTCCTCAATAGGCATTTCCAAGTGTCAATATAGGGAGGGAAACTGAAATTTTAGACAGCTGATAAATCCAAACCTTTCTCCATCAAAGCAGCATTGCTGTGTTAATGGACATCAAATATTCCTGTATCGGTCAGAGAAATGGACATGATACAAGGGAAAGGAAAGCTTGAGTCAATCAATTGCCACAGGTTCCCTAATATAGTTCGTAGTCCAGACACCTCGGGTTCTACACATGCTTGATTTATGCGTTTTTTAGAATATCGCGCTTGTCTAACTACTACTGCAGTTTAATTTACGCACTCCTATTTTTGGAATAACAAGCTCTAATTTATGTCTGCCACCGTATGGCAGCGTAGTCCCGTGTGGTGCCTGGCACATGTCGGATTTATGGGCTTTTTGATTTACATGCTGCTTTTCAAGCACGTAACACCCATGTAAAACATGAGATGCCTGTATTTCACATCATGCCTGCAGTAATGTCATACAACATCTAGCATATTATTGACAGGATTCGTATCTATATTAGTTTATTACCAGTTTTAAAATAAACTTTTTTTTTAAAGGTTCTTATTTTTTATTTCACTGTGACTATTTTGCTTACTTAGATGGACATTGGCCAAATTTAGAAGAAAAGGTGCATGGGAAACTATTAACAGCCTCTACATTGTTAGCTCCAGTCTCTTGGTTACTAGTTTGTTAACTTAACTGATTGCATTCAATTAAAATGCAGTATAAAGTTTCGCATGACAAGTTGAAGTCCAGGTAATTAAGTTGCTTTCAATTCTGCAGACACTGGTGATATTTTGAATTCATTCCAGCTAATGATTAACTCTTTCTCGCAACAAACAATTTCAAAATAATACCACTCAGGTAATTCAAGAAGCTCCACTCTCATATGGAACAAAGATTCAGCCACCTACATCAACCAATCACCAAAGAGGAGATATTGGCAGTTTAAATTCGCACTAAGGTTGAGAAGTCCCCATGACCTGAACAAGTGTATCTATGACCTTACGGGAAGCTAGGGAAGACTTTGCAGAGACTCATATGGAGATATTTGCATCATCTTTAGCCACAGGTGAATTTCCGGACCACTGGAAATGTGGCTAACATTGTCTGTTACTTAAGAAAGGTATCAAGCCAAGAAATGTCAGTGGTGGGAAAGTTGTTGGAAGAGATTCTGAGGGGCAGGATCAAAGATTATAGAGGAGCAAGATAGGCCACTCCTCCGAAATCCAATGGACTGGTGTGTAGTACGTAACGTCACGGCCGCCATTTTGGCGGAATGCCTCCCACTGTGTAATCCGCTCCAAAGCTACAGAGCAGTTGTAAGTGAGATGCCTGTAAACAGGAATGTTTCATTGTCTTTTGAATAAATGATATTTTGATGTGGACTTTTATTGCATGCGTTTGTCTATGGCAAGCTATGTAAATTGCCGTTGGGTTAGTTTCAAATATTTACTGATTCATATACATTTACATGTAAAATAGTAGATCCACAGATCCTTTGATCCGCTCTATCATCCTTGGTGTAATCAGTGTTGTAGGGAACAGTGTTTGATATAGCGCACCTATCACCTCACATATCTTAGTTAATTTAATTGTAATGTTTTCCCCCTGTTCCCCCATTTCCCTCCCATCTTTCCTCCCCAGCCCCCACCTCTGCGTAGTTTCCCTTGCATTGCATTGTGCAGCTTCCCTTGTATTGCTTTAACACACACTGTGCACAAAATTACAGGCACACACAAACACACATTCATATAAATATATGGTGGGACAGATAGAAGAGCTTATTAAAATCTTCTTACAAAGACCATTATGTAATTTCTTTCTATCCTCTTTTGGACCTAAGGCATAGCAGGGCTGCCAACTCTCACACAGAGGGAAGGAAGGGAGGGAGAGAAATAAGGGAGGGAGGAAGGAGGGAGAGAGGGGAGGAAGGGAGAGAGGGAAGGGCAAGAGTGAAGGGAGGGGGATCGAGAGAAGAGAGGGGAGAGAGAGAGATCAAGAGGGGAGAGAAAGAGATCGAGAGGGGAGAGAGCAATCGAGAGAAGAGAGGGGAGAGAGAGCGATCGAGAGGGGAGAGATAGAGAGAAGAGAGGGAGATCAAGAGAAGAGAGGGGATAGAGAGGGATCGAGAGTGGGGAGAGAGAGAGATAGAGAGAAGAGAGGGAGATCGAGAGAAGAGAGGGAGGTCGAGAGAAGAGAGGGAGATAGAGATAAGAGAGGGGATAGAGAGGGATCGAGAGGTAAGTAAAGATCAATTACAAATAAATCTAATAACTTTCTAATGCATCTTGCTCCTCTATTATCTTTGCTTGCAACTGCTCTGTAGCTTTGGAGCGGATTACAGAGCGGGAGATCGAGAGACAAAGATTATAGAGAAGCTTAGCTTCCCAATGATGTAGACGCCATAGTCGACGCCATCTTTGGTCCGCTAAAATGGCGTCGACACTCACACATGTGATACTACGCCTTTTCCACTGAGTGGCGCATCTTGCTGCTCTATAATCTTTGGGCAGGATCTACTAGCATTTGGATAGGCAGAGACTGATTAGAGATCGCCAGCATGGATTTGTTCATGGGAAATCCTATCTCACTAATCAATTTGGGGTAGCACAGTGGCGTAGCGCACCATAGAGTTACTGCCTTACAGAGCCAGAGACCTGGGTTCCATCCTGACTACGGGTGCTGCCTGTACAGGCTTGTACGTTCTCCCTGTGACTGCATGAGCTTTCTCCGAGTGCACAGGTTTTCTCCCACATTCCAAAGATGTACAGGTTGTAGGTTAATTGGCTTCTGTAAATTGTCCCTAGTGTGTGGTTTAGAACGAGTGCATGGATGATCGCTGGTCAGCGGAGGTTTGGATGGCCGAACGTTCCACGCTGTAACTGTAAACTAAACTAAAATCTGATCATCTTTTGTAGGTCACCAAGAGGATTGATGAGGGCAAGTTAGTGGATATTGTCCATATGTACTTTAATAAGATCTTGTCCAAAAAATGGGTTGCATCTAATTAACAAACTTTTGTTATCTCATCCTCGTATGATATAGTTCCCTTGCTTTAGTATAACTGCATGTCCAAAACATGCAATGTGCTTCTGAATTGTATCAATTGATTAGTGATCCTCAATTTGAAAGCTGATTTTATACTTTACATTCCAATATTTCAGAAAAAAAACCTTTAAGTAAATGCAACCTTGAAATTTTTTAAAATAATCATCACCATCACCAACGTGCAACTTTATTTCCCTTCTTCTCTCTCCAAAGTCAAGATAACTGAGAAGGGAGCAAATAACCTCTGTTCCATTAAGAAAAATCCTATGTTAGCATAAACAGACTGGCTACAAGACATGTAGTACAGTAGCAGCCTCGCTATGGTTACAGTGACATAGCACTTCGGATTGGTGAAAAATCAGATGATGCTTGTGAGGAAGTTTGAATATTAATTAGAGAGGTTTATCAGCCATGATCAAATATGCACAGTATCGCAAGGTTTGTCTATCCAATGTCCTCCTGACTTCCAGGATTACTTCCGTTGGTTTACTCTAACCCTAATGCTTACTTCTGCTTGTGGATTCTGCATTGCTTGTCCATAGCAATGTATGCTTCGTCACATTAATTAGGCCTTGATTAACTGTCTGCTTCTGTTTGTTCCTTACCTGGTTTCTTTAATATCTTGATTGCTCTTCCACTAACTGCCTAAGCAACTTCTCTTACCTTCTACTGGGTCAATCTCTGGTCCATAAATTGCTCATTCTCCAGTACACTAATGTAGGAGCTGGATCAATCTCCAAAAAATATTTCTAACCACTGTTGTTGCTACTAGCATCACTAAGCTGCATTTTCATCTGTTTCAACTCATCGCTAAACAAGCAATCCACATACAACTATCACTTGGGTTTCTTCATTTAGGTCCTGATATTGTACTCATCACTCAATGAAATCAGAAATGTGCTGGACAAACCAGTCACTTGGGCCAATATTGGCCAAACACAGAGCAATTTGGACTAAAGCCACTTTTCAGACACAATTGAAGGCGAGAGCACGTCAAATCTCTACTCAGGCATACTTTATGAGGGTTTTTGTCTCCACCACACTGTCAATCAGTGGCAGATGCTCACAATTATTTGGATGGAAAGAAGATCCCAATCACAATTACCTTGATGGAGGTCTTTCCTAATTTAATTCATCTTGCATTAAATCTCTTCTACATCCCTGTTACAAGGATACACCAGCCTAACCAATTTCAACTAATTAATGACATTTACCATTCTTGGCAGCACCCTCATAAATATCCCCTGCATCTTGACAATGCTATCAGTATCACATACTTCCTGCAAGATGTTGCATGAACGATGTCCAATAAAACCCAGCACCTTGGATTCATTGACATGCACTCTTCAGTTCCAATGCAAATCAATATCCAAACATTTATGGGGCATTTACATGACTTGTTTGAATCTCCAAGTGCGTCACCTCTCACTTTTCTGGGCTAAACTCTGCCATTTTTCACCTAACCAATTAATTTATACCCTCCTGCAGTCTATAGCTTTCTTCTTGATTATTAACCATGTAATCAATTTTAGTAAAATCTGCAGACTTCTTAAACGTGGCTTCCATATTTAAGCCCAAAGCATTTTTTGCTTCTCTATTCAGATCAAAATGATTTGCATATATTATTAATAACAAGAGACTTGGATTTGTATTTACAAGCAAATCTTACTGGAATCAATATCTGTCAACTATTATCCTTTGCATCATGCCAATGAGCCAACTTTCCATTTTCTCTTCGATCTTATAAAATTTTACTTTTTTAACCTGGCCAATCGGCTACAAATTATATGTACATATCAAATATGTTACCTTTATTAATCCTTTTTATAAAATCAAATCAAGTTAGTTCTGACTAGCCTTTTATTTATATCCATGCAGACTCTTCTTGAAGAATGTGAAACCTCAAGAATTATTTATAGTCAACTAGCGCTCAGAATATTTAAAAAAATAATTAACTCAATATCTTCCATCGATGTTAGGCTGACTGACGTGTAATAAATTAATGGCCCATGACCTCAACATTTTGAAATAAGGGCCTATTTTGGCTCCCTTGCAATTCTGCAGCACTGCATCTGCAACCAAAATGGATTGAATATCCATTTGGGTCCATTGGTGAGACCACATCTGGGTGGTCAGCACCATGTGGTTGAAAAAGTAGATGACTACACTCAGATGCGTGCAGTTGAATGCATAGGAAGACGTCATTTTCCTAGAGTACTCTAAAACTAATGGGCATAAGTTTAACATGAGAAGGAGATATTTAAGAGGGTCCTCAAATGCAACTCTTTCACTCAGAGTGTAGTCCATATCTGCAACGAGCTGCCAGAGAAAGCTATAGATGCAAATATGATAATGACTTTCAAAAGACATTTGGACAGATGTATGCAGAGGAGAGGTTTGGAGGTATTACGGTTCAAATGTAGACGATTGGGAACTGAAATTGGTCGGCATGCATTATTTGGTCTAAATTAATTGTTTTGTTCCAAAAAGTAGCATGGAAATATAAATCTCAATGCATGGAGAGGACTATCAATTATTAAGCAACTTACTTTCAAGTGTGGCAAATTACACATTTGACTTCCAGAGAACAAAAGTATTAAGCATTACATAAGTAGCTATGTCAATGAAAGATAATTAATCTTTAGTGCATCAATTCATTGTCACATGTACCTAAGCTGCAGCAAAATGCTATGTTTTGCGTACAACCCAGTAAAATTATATAGCAGACCTCACCTCCTCAGGACACAAGTGTTGACACGTTTCTGTCGCGAACGCTACAAAAGTTCACCACGTAATTGTATCTTCTGCCTGCCGCTGAACATGGCAGCAGGTATATTTTTTAAGCTAACCGCCTCCACAAAATCCATCTCAGTTCACATAGAATCACTGAGTTATTACTGCACATAAAGAAGCTGGCCTCCGAGCAAAGGTCTTTGGTGGCCAAGGTGACAAGCTCTAGATTTTCCTCACTAAACCACCACCTCTGCACTTGCTTCCGCTTTAAAGATTTATTTTTTTTTTTAATTACCTCTTCCTTTGGTCATTCAATCCAAAATTGCCACAGTTTGATATCTGTTTTGTTTGATAGTGCTCCAAATGACGGGGCTTTTATTCAAGAAAAGGAGTAATGCAAATGTTGTTATTGCAGCTATTTACCACAAGGCTGGTGAATTTCAGTCTTCTGTTCTTTATAAGGCCACAAAATGATTAGAACAATTAATTTGAAGTTTCAATCTGGTAACTGATACTGCTTGTAACGTTCTATAGATTAGTTATTCAGTGGCTGTTAATTGTGAAATTGTGAATCCTAGGGCCAAATGAACTGTTCCTTTAGAGTGCTGTTCCATGTTCAGTCCCCAAAGCTTTCTTCATTTTTAACAATACTGCAATCTTCAGGGTACCTTGCATGTACACCAAGATCCCTACTACTCCCTATGATTCTACCACAATTGTGCACTTCCTTTCTTATTAGTTCTCCCATTTAGTCATTGTAATTTTTTTAATTAGATTCTATGTATGTCATGCTATTCTTCCTTCATGAAAGATAAAGGCAAAGATCTTAGAACAGATACAGAACTTGTTTTGTTCCAAAAAGTAGCATGGAAATATAAATCTCAATGCATGGAGAGGACTATCAATTATTAAGCAACTTACTTTCAAGTGTGGCAAATTACACATTTGACTTCCAGAGAACAAAAGTATTAAGCATTACATAAGTAGCTATGTCAATGAAAGATAATGAATCTTTAGTGCATCAATGTTTACAATTTTCTTTTGAAATGTTTCCCATCTGTGCTGCCTCATGCAAAACCCTTCCCACTTGCTGTCAGATTAAACCTACCTTTGCTGTTACAGAGCTGAACTCTCCTGGATACATCTTGTATCAGAATACCCCAAAAGGCAGGAACACATAAGCAATTTTTGTGCAAGATTTTCTGGGTATTTTAGTAATTTTTCACTCACTTCATCTGTGAACCTGCACTACTGTGGTTCATAATCTCAGAGTTTGAGCCAATTAATTAATATCAGTTTTTGTGCAATAAATGTATTTTGATTACATACCTTAAAGTGTGATGATAGTACATTGTTAATTCTTCACCAGATTACCTCATTTTTATGGCAGAATAGGAAGGTGAATTTAAATCTGTATTTAACTCAGTGTAGCAACGTAAACACCAGTTCTGAATCTTTTTTGCCTCACGAGAATCTCACACAAGATTTGCTGACACATCAGTGCATTGTTTTTCCTTGTAAACTTTTATGCATTTTTTAAACAAAGAGCAGATTTTTAAGTTTTTTAATGGAGATAGAGCAACTAACAATTTGGTAATTTAAATAACCAGATTCTGACAAGTGGAGTGCATAAGTATGTGCTTACTGCCTCATCTGTTAATAAGTTTAGTTCAAAAATCTTCTAACTTGATTGACAATCATATAATGCCAAGGGACAGAATAAAAATAACTACATGTGAAATGTCGAAGAATTGTGTTTTGCTCTTTCTAACTATAACATTTTTTCTTGTTCCCACTGACAAGTCTCTAAGCTCATCCTAATATTCTTGCAATACTGATGAGAATTACCGTCATCTTAGCATCCCTTGGGATAATGAAGGAGTGATGTCACTATACAAAATTACTAACATTTCATAAATAATTGAGAAACCTTCTTCTCTTTACTTTCTCCATCCTGGATAGAAAACCAGCTGTGATATTGAAAACGAGGAATTGAAATAATGGATATTTTTCAGGCTGGAATGACGTCACTTGTGGATTACCCCCACAAATAGTTCTTGGCCCTCAATTGTTTACTAGCATGGCTACCTCCTGCACCCATGTAAAACGTGTGGACCATTGAAGTCCCACTAACTTTCACCGTGCCCTCAAATTCACCTAGGCCATTTCTAACACCTTCCTTCCCTTTCTTCATCTGTCAGTTTCCATCACAGGGGACAGACGATGGGCTGACATCTACTATAAACCAAATGACTCCCAGTTATCTGGACGACATTTCCACCCATCCTGCCTCTTGCAAAGACGCTATTCCCCTGCCGTCAATTCCTCCGTCTCTGCCGCATCTTGTCCCAAGACGAGGCTTTCCTTTCTTGGCCACCTTCTCTAGTAAACATGGTTTTCCCCCCTTCTGGATCCCTGAACTGCATCTCCTCTTTGTCCAAAAGTCCTACTCTTGCTCCCTACTTCCCCCAAACAGAACAAGGATAGAATTCGCCTGAAGTTCACCATCACCCCACCAAACACCACATCCAACACATCATCTGCTAACATTTTCATCACCTCTAATGTGATGCCACTACCAGTCACATCTTCCCATCCTCTCTGCTTGCCGCCATCCGCACAGAGTGCTTGGTCCGCAACTCCTTGATTTACTCATCCCTTCCTACCCAAACCACCCCCATCCCAGGTACTTTCCCCTGCAACCATAGGAGAAGCAACACCTGTCCCTAAACCTCCTCCCTCGCCTCCATCCAGTGACTCCAACAGTCCTTCCAGGTGAGACAGAGGTTCACATGCAACTCCTCAACCGCATCCAGTGTTCCCGAAGTGATTTCCTGTGCATAGGCGAGACCAAGCTCAGGCTTAGCGACCATTTCACTGAACTCTCGCACACAGTCCATGAAGGCTGCTGGATCTATAGCTGCTGAACATTTTAACTCCCCTTCCCATACTGACCTGGCCCTCCTCCATTGCCAGTGAGGCTACAAGCAGACTGGAGGAACAACATCTAATGTTTCACTTGGGTGGCTTACAACCCAATGGTATGAACATTGAATTCTCCAATTTTAGGCAATCTCTAACCTACTTCCCTCCCCCCCACGCAACCTCTTTTTCTCCCCTCATAATTTTATAAACTTGTTACAGGTCTTCCCTCTATCTCTGACACTCAAGAGCAAATAATCCAAGTTTGTCCAACCTCTCCTTTACAACTAAAACCCTCTAATCCAGGCAGCATTCTGGTTAACCTCTTCTGCACCATCTCCAAAGTCTCCAGAACATTCCTATAATGGAGCGACCAGACTGCACATTCTATACCAAATGCAACCTAACCAAAGGTTTACAAGGTTGTAACATGAGTTCCTGACTTGATACAATACTCCAACCAATGAATGCAAGCACACCATTTGCCTTCTTTACCACTCTCTCTACTTGTGTTGCCACTTTCAGGGAGCTATGGACTTGCACCCCTCTGCACATCAATGTCTCAAAGCAGGGGTCGGCACTAATGCAGCCCGTAACCTGAAATTATCCGGCCTGCAGGTGTATTTTTTTTCCAGTAATTATCCGGCCCGCAGACTTCCGTCATCTCCAGTACCCTGACTATAAGGAGGCCAGGCGCGGTGTCACAAGGAGGCCTGCGCTGGCGGCCACAATCAAAGATCACCTTTGGCAGCAATGGCGGAGCCGCCGAGCAGCGTCGAGCTCTGGCTGTACTGCATCCTGCGCAAAACCGCCGGCACGGCTGAGCACCTTCCGTGTCTGGGCTCCACTGTCGGGATCGGGTTGTCAATAGGCCAGGGACGAGTGAGTGTGAGTATTTGAGCTAACGTCTTCAGGTCAGAGCCAAGGCAATGGTCCGTAGGTACGCCATGTTCGTGAGCGGCCATAATTAGGGGCCAGTGCTCCGTGGCATCCTCAAAAGGGAGGGATCTATGTGAACACGTGATTTGATGCCTGCCATCCGGGGCGGGATCCATGTGTACATGTGATAGATGTGGCCCGCCATCCGCTCACAGGCATGCGGCCTGGCCCCTATGCAAAACAAGGTTGCCGACCCCTGTACTAAAGGGTCTTGCTATTAACTATACTTCCCCTTTATATTGGACCTACCAAAGCGCACCACCTCACACTTGCTTGGATTCAACTCTGTTTGCCATTTCTCTGCCCATATCTCTAATTAACATAATTATCTCCTTAATTAACTAATTATCTCCTTTGACAACCTTCTTCACTGTCTGCAACTCCAGCAATTTTGGTGTTGTCTGCAAATTTACTTACCAATCCAACCACATTTGCATACCAGCCGTCACATACAACAAATAATCCTCCGACATTTTCGCCACCTCCAACGTGACCCCACCACTGGCCACATCTTCCCATTCTCTCCACTGTCTGCTTTCCGCAGAGACCACTCCCTCCATAACTCCCTGGTCGATTTGTCCCTTCCCTCCCCCTCTCCTGGTACTTTCCCTTGCGACCACAGGAAATGCTAAATTTGTCACTTTACCTGTCGCCTCAACTCCATCCAAGGACCCAAGCAGTCTTTCCAGGTGTGGCAGAGGTTCACCTGCACCTCCTCCAACCTCATCTATTGCATCCGCTGCGCTAGGTGTCAGCTGCTCTACATCGGTGAGACCAAGCGTAGGCTTGGCGATCACTTCGCCCAACACCTCTGCTCGGTTTGCAATAACCAACCTGATCTCCCAGTAGCTCAGCACCTCAATTCCCCCTCCCTTTCCGAAACCGACCTTTCTGTCCTGGGCCTCCTCCATGGCCAAAGTGAGGACCACCGTAAATTGGAGGAGTAGCACCTCATATTTCAGCACAGATCCCTGCAGAACTCCACCGTTCACAGACTTCCTGCTAGGATAATATTCTTCCACCACACCCTCTATGAATAAGCCAGTTCTGAATCCAAACTATCAATTCATCCCATGCATCTTAATCTTCTGGATCAGACTACCATGATGGACTATATCAAATGCCTTACTATAGTCCATGTAGACAACATTTCCTGCCCTACTACCTTCATCAATCGCCTTCACCACCTGCTCAAAAACTAAAATCAAATTAGCCAATCATGACCTGATGCAGACAATGCCATGCTGACCATCCCTAATTATTCAATTCTCTTACGAACGTGTGTATATTCTATCTGATGTGAGGCTCACTGACCTATAATTTCCTTTACTTCTTTACTTCCATTCTTAAACAAGGGAGCAGCATTGGCCATCCTCCAGTCTACCAGTATCTCATCTTGGGCCGGAGAGGATATAAAAATCTTCATTGATCTTCAAAGGATAAAAAGATCTTGCAAATACTAACCTCTTTAATTAGCTGGGATAGTTCCTTTCCGGCCCTAGGGATTTACCACCTTAATACTTTTCAAAACACCCTACAGCATTTCCTCCTTGATCTCAAACTGTCCATGCATATCAATATATACCACACTGACAATGTCTGGCATGCCAGCGTTCATCAGTCAGGGAATTGGGTATATAAGTTAGGTCATTATGTTATAAACCAATGGTGAGGCAACACTTGAAGTATTATGTTTAGTTTCTGGTCACTTGATTATACGAAGGAGGCCATTAAGCTGTAAAGTGTACAGAGAAGATTTACAAGAATGTTGCCAAGACTTGAGGTTCGGCAGGCTTGGACTTTACTCCTTAGAGTGCAGGAGAGTGAGGGGTGATTTCACACAGGTGTATAAAATCTGAGGAGAATAGACAGGGTGGTCGCTAAAGTCTTTTTTCCAGGGTAGGGGAATGAAGAACTAGACGGCATAACTTAAAGGTGAAAGGGGAAAGATTTACTAGGAATCTGAGGTCCAATTTATTTTACACAGGTGGTGATGTGTATACAGAACCAGCTATCAGAGTAAATGGTTGAGACAGGTACAATAAATCACAAAATTTAAAAAATATTTGGATAAGTACATGGATAGGAAATATATGGAGAGATATGGGCCAAACGTCGCCAAATGAGTTGCTTAGCTAACGTATTTTGGTCATCGTGGACATGTTGGGCTGAAGGACCCATTTCTGTGCCATATGATTCTATCTGAGACTTCCAATATACAAAGGGTCACATATGAAGGAATATTAAAGTAAAGGATTATTTAAAAAAAAAGGAATAGGGAACCATTTGCTTGAAAAAAAGATCTATGTGGCACACGGAAAGAATTATGAGCACGGATCATGGAACAAGAATGCCAACTTCCAACAGCACTAAATACCAACATGCATTTCTCTATCACCTTAATAAGTCCCAAACTTTAGAAAAATAGCCTAAAAGCATATCATAGGTGTTTCTCCAGCAAATTGTGACACAAATATGTCAGAAAATATCACACAAGATGAGCAAAAGCGTGGCAAAGTGGTAGGTTTTAAAGAACTTCTTAAAAGAAATTGAGGTAGAAAAACAGATTAAAGGGGGGAACCTGAGAACACACGGTCACAGCAACCAACAGCACAGGGACAGTGATGGACCAATAGACCATCACATTTAAACCAGAGGAAAGTATTTGATAAGTAGAGATTCAATGTATTGTGGGACATAAATTGATAATAGAACGGGAAAGATAAGTTTTCAGCCATTCCCGTGGATTGGTGGGGGTCAAAGTTGATGTTTCAAGAAGTGATAAAACAGGATCAGAGCAATAAATTTAGTGATACCAGTGAACCAAAATACTTGGGGAGAAAATTATAAATTTAAATCGCAGGGTAACCAATAACATTGCTCATTGTCAAGAAGTTTGCCAAATGAATAAATACCAGCTAAAAAATACTCTATAAAAAATTCTGTAGAAAGAGCAAAAAAGTAATTAATTTACAAGAACTGCATCAGATAATTTCAATTTTAAACACCAGAGACAATTAAGTTGACTTAAAAATAATGAAGATCATGAACATTTTACAACGCCACCTCCATTTCTTGTCAGTATCTTTTTACGGCACACAACTCCACACTTAATTCACACCACCTTCTTCCTATACCTAGACCAGGATGTGCCAAGGAACATGTCAGACATGTCACTATATTAGCTACAGAAAGTATGTAAAAAAAAGGAAAATTACTATTCCCAAAACGATATATTTTGACGGGAATATATTATTTCGAAAACAGAAATTCCGCAACAAAAATATTTTTTAAATATACACATTCCCTTCATTTTATATCATAATTACTGTAACAATATGCAGAAATTTCATCAAGAACACACCTTCACAGTGCTTTAACGGAATTACCTCAAAAGCACGTCATGGATACACCGCAAAACTATTCTTCAAAATAACTTCAAACGTATAGGAATATAATCGTTTAAATTTACATTGATGATTTCATTCAAGCAGAAATTTTGAAAAACTAAAATATTCTTGAATCAAACAGCCTTAATGAGCTGTTAGATTGTTTTGTGTGCTTACTGTATGTTGTTTCAGTAAAGCATATATAGAACCAAGTTTCATAAAGAGTTAATGCCAGGATACCTGTTTGCTAATGACAGCATTTCCGTTAACCAAACATCTCATATGACAATGTCATCTTAAATTGGTTTGCCACTTTCTTAGGCTGGCTATTACTTTTTTTTAAAGTCTATCAGTGATAAGTTCTACCAGTGAATTTGCCAAAACATTGTAACACAGCACCCACAATAAATCACATTTATTCAAGCTAGCAATATGAAGAAGAAATTCAAACAGTAATCTAATATATTTTTATAGTATGGTTGTTAAATGCATATCTGCCTATTTATGCTAAACAATAATTATACTGATGTTTGCCATCATCACTCATCCAGGTCCTCTTAATTTCTTGATTGTTTTTAATAAAATGTAATTCCCCTTTCCCTGCCACCACAAAAAAGTCAGAACAATTCCCATTAAACAAATATGGACATCCATTTATGTAGGGGGTAAAATGTTTGGAGAGTTGCATACAATAAAGCCACATCCCATTAAAACGACTGACTATATTTATACACCAATCTGTAAGCAAACTGCAAATACAATACCTAGCTAAACAATGACTATTTTATCCAAAATCTTTATAAAAAACAAAAACATTTTAAACCATGACATCGACTCTATCCAAACATAAGGCAGTACCCGTGATAATATATCTTACCAAGGCGGAACTAAATAACCTGTTTAAATTGGGAATGCCTCACAGAGTGGATACTACAGGAATTGGTTATGGAATTTCAAGAATAGATCAGTAATACCATTGCAGTTAGAACTGGATTCATTGCACCATGTAGATCCAGTAGGGGGTGATAATAGCACTAAATCTTTTTTTTTTAATGGCACTGTGGGCAATTATTTATGATGGCAATGGACACTAATAAAATTCGGTGGACGTCTTTAACACTAAAAGCTGGATTGTTGAGTCTCAATTTAACTATTTGGGATCAATCTTTATTAACAGATTTCATAAACCAATGCCAAGCTTTGTACTGGAAATCTTTTCTCATCAAATTTCTAGCTGATTAATACAATTGACCAGCAAAAAAAAAAATTCAGGTGAATTTCTCCTATACGTTTTATGCAGTTTACGAAGGGAAGAGATTGAGAGAGGCATACCCGACAGAAAGTAAGGGAGAAAGAGAAAGGTGGAGTTGACATGCTGCTGGTCAGTAGATCACAAAGGGCAAAAAGCAATTTTGCTCCAAATGAAAAGCATCCGAGTTTGATATCATCACATTGCACAACGATGGAAAAATGAATAAGTTTGCACCTTTAAAGAATTCAGAAGTACTGCCATTTTTTTCTTGGTAGCCAGAGTAGAAATCCCAACTGCATAATACAGCTGAGAGTTACCATTAAATGAATCACATCTCCTTAAAGGCTCGTATTCAATAAATGAATGCACAAAAAAACTTTGGGCTTTCTTCTTTTAGAAAGCAAAATACTGAGCATCCAACAAAAATAACATGCCAAAATGTTACAAAATCTGCCAATGTTCTTAACTCTACAAATGAAACTTTACATCTGATAAGGCATTTTTCAATGTATGCATAACAGATAAATGTACATAATCCCTAATATGAATTAGTCTTCCTGCAAACTTACGAGGCAATCACTGATGATTACAAATTTCCAATATATCTCTCAAGTATTAGGTTTGATTACCAAGATTTTCTTACTTTGGTGTATTCCAAGCTATTTAAACAATGTACTCTTTTGTAACTTCAAATAGTTTACTATATATCCACAATTCACTTAGCCTCACTAAATGAATTGTTAAAAACACAAAAGTAAATGTTTTTGTAGTTGGTCATCAGAACCTCAAACAGTGAATGAAAAACATTAAAATTACCAGCAAATATAGCAATGTGATGAATATTTCAAGGTACTTCAAGAGGAGACCAATGTCAAATGGCAGTAAAAATATGAAAAAAGATGTGTGTGTGTTTGCCACCAATTTTCTCATCACTCCAAAGGGAATTGAGAATTAATGTAAAATTAATTAGCATTTAAAATTTGTGTACTTTGAAATTACAACATGGAGAGGAAGTTAATTAATTAATACAAGATAATTATTCTCAAGACACCATCACCAGGTATTTGTATAAAATGCAGGAAACTGTATAAACATGCAAAATAAGATATCATAAAGTTATCAAAATGTTTGTTGGACATCGAAAGCAATGGCAATAAAACAATCAAAATTCTACACAGCAAAACCATCTAGAAATATTGTTTTTACACCATGGCAATAGATTTGTAATGTATTTGCAAGTTATCAACCTTCGCTGCAGTAAAATAATGCAGTTATGAACCTTTCTGTAAGCAAGTTTGCATCAAATTGTTTTGAATTCTATTCACTGCACTGAACTATGCCAAACAAATTTCTGCATTGCTGCCATGCACATATTAGGACAAATATTTTTTTAATAGATTGCTTTCTAAAATGAAGCAACGCCATTACTTAAATCTTAATCTTACAAAATGCTTTATAATTGTTTCACACTGTTAGATTATTTTCCTATTAATTTAACACCAGTTAATATTTCTAATATCTGAATCTTCTTGGGTGAAATCCAGGGACTTCACTTTTCGTTAAGCCTTCAGAAAAGAAGGCTTTTTGATCTTCAACATGATCAGTGGCTGGTCAGGAAGGGGGAAAGATGAGGTATCTAAACTTTTTCCGAACAAGTGTCAGCTGAAATCTTAACTCCTATGTATTCTTGGTGAATGAGAGGTAAAGACCTAAATATTTGCACTTTTCTAGCTGAATGAAACCGATATTACTGGAATGAAATCTGTTCTGGATCAGATATTACAGCATAGGAATGTGAATGTCCTGCATCCATATTGCTCATAAAAAACAAACTCATATTTGTCTTGAAATACCTGCATCAATTTCCAATAGAAGTCACTCACATTAAGAAAATAAACAGGTCACATCCTGCTACATTTCATCTAAACACAGATTCAATTTGACACCATGTACCCAAGGCTATCATGCAGAGATCCCTTAAACACACTGGCTATTTTCCATGGGTCAGGATATGATTGTCATTGCTCTTGCAGACCAACAAAGGGCAGCTTCAAAGCACACACGTCAGATTTTAACTTCTCTGAAAGGTTGTAAACTACATTAAACTACATTATGGTATCTTAAATGTGCCAATTCTGCCATCATTTTGATGACTTCTAATTGGGTGTTAGTACTAAATAGAGCACAGTAAAAATACCTGAAGCCCAATTTGTAGGCATATTAGTGGTGAGTGGTAAGTAGTTAAAACACAATGACAATTCTGCATTCATATGATAAGTTATTTTGAACATCAATCATCTGGTTTTGGTGATGGTTAAAGAAATTATAGATCTCAAAGTGCAACTTTTTTTCTAAGGGGTGATTTGACAGAAATACATAAAAATATTGAGAGACATAAATAGGATAGATAGTCACAATCATTTCCCCAGCGTGGAAATGTCATAGCTTTAAGATGAGAGGGGCAAAATGTAAAGGTTGTGCAGGGCAATATTCTTTTTTTTTTACATACAGAATGGTGGGTACCTGGAACGTGCTGCCAGTGCATGCATATGGATGCAGATACAATAGTGGTGTTTAAGAGGCTTATAGATAGGAACAAGGATATGAAGGGAATTTAGATATGGATCACTTACAGGCAGAGGAGATTAGTTTAATTTGGCATCATGTTAAGATTGTGGGCTGAAGGACCTGTTCCTGTGGTGTATTGTTTGATATATAATTCACTTATGGGATGGAAAGATCTTTGGCAAATTCACCATTTAAATTGGAACTATTAAATCTCAATCCATACACAACTACCTGTGACACATCTGACATATTTTGAATCTGTGAAGTAAAGGCTCACTCGTAATCCTGCTAGGTTAAGGAATTTCAACATTTGGACCAGCAATGATCAAGAAAATGGCCACATTTATCCCAGGCAGAATAAGGGTTCCTTGCAAAACAACTTGCATTCAGTGGCTTCTGCAGTAGGTGACATTCTCAGTGGTAAACATAACAGGATTGTGAGGATCCTACGTAATTCTACGTGCTGAGATAGAAAGCTTTGGCAATTAAAATGATATGATTTGACTGGATGGCATGCACAGTATCCTGATACCTGTGACAATAATAAACCAATAAGGATAACTATTGTAGTGCACACTCGTAGATGGTACGAAATCCAACCGGTATGGAGCAGTAACATTTGAATTCTGCATATATCAAAGAATTTCCATATTGCAATAGATTCAAAGATAATTTGCGAATTAACTGCCCTAACTCTTAATTTGTATGCTTTTCTACTTCTACGTAGACGGCCACAAATAGCCTTTTCCAATACCTCCCCAATAGCTAGGTTTTGTTTTAATCCATCGTCATAAACAAAATAAAAGTAACATGCAGTGTCTTCTCTTTCCAGTCCTGTATTACTGGAAATGTTGTTCTTCAAGAGCTTTGGACACTTCCCATTACTTATCCACGTGTTAAAGGTTTCAAAGTTATTTTATTTTCACGTGTACCAATTAAGGAACAGTGATATTCGAACGTGTTAGCAAACATAACAGCAATTTCCAAGTCCTTAAGACACCAAGGACATGTATCTATCTTATCAACACTTCTCTGGAGCCTACAATTATATTAGATTGTCAGACTGCTTCACCAAAATCCATACCTACTTTAGTGAAAATGTCCTGATTGTACTGGGTCGCACCTACCGAATAATACCACCAATTCCAACCATCTCTTTGGCAAACATCTGAGAGTGGTCAGACTGCAACAACAGTGGTAATTTTAATTTCAAGATTAACTTCTGATTCCATATTACTATTTACAGGCTTGGCTCATCCACTGTGAAGACTCTGTCATCCACATACCAGTCCCCACTATATTTGATTATTCCAATGGAACCCTTAAATCTTTTTTCTGCACTCCCCAATCTACACTAGCTCCCAGTTAAATTCCCATTTTAGAATTCCATCTGTTGTTTTCTAAGCTCTCCGTTCCTTTGTAATTTATTCTAACCTTAGTTATAACACTTAAAATGTAACCCCTCAAATCCAATTTTTGCAGTTCCATCTCTATCAGCCAGAGCTTTAATGCCCAAAGCCAATGATCTGGGGCAAAAGCACTTGGCCAGGAATAGCAAATTGGCCAAGCATTGTCCTGTTGGTCCTCCCCACCCACCCCAATCAGTCTAAATGGTCCCGACCCAAAACATCATCGATCCATGTTCTCCAGAGATGCTGCATGGCCTCCAGCATTTTGTGCCTTTATTGGAAGCCAGCATTTGCAGAGTTCCTTGTTTCTGCTGCATAGCAACATATACCTATTACATGATGTCTGTAGCATCTTGAGGTCACCAAAAAAATCCCAATGTTTCAACTGGAGCATGCTAATGAAATAGACTGGAAACCACAACCCTAACCTCTGGAATTCACACCCCAAGCCTTGTTGCCTCTTCGTCTTTTACCTGCAGCAAGATGTTCCTTAAGGCCCACCTCATAGAGGCACAATTTTGATCACTGTCCTAACATTTCTTTATGTCACATGTTAATAATACTCAGGTTGATCCACCTTAATAGACCTATATTGGAGAAAAATACATCAACTGACTCGTGAGGGGCCAGGTGTATCTGATGTCCTGCAGACTCCAGCATGAGGCACGTTCTCCGCTTCTTACTATTTTTACAAATAAATGAGTGGGGGAGGATGGCATTACTAGTACTGGTTGGCAGGCAGGGTTAGATTGGGTTTGAGGGGGGGGCGCGCAAGTGTTTGATCTTTGAAGGGCAATATAGGTGTGTTCTTTGAACCTAGATACATATAAATCTTTTCAACGTACACGGTTAGTCCCAGAACCTCTGTACCTTTGAGGGGCGGGAGAAGCTGGATCTCAATCGGGCTGCCTCGACTCCTGAATTGTGACGATCCCTGCGATCGCTTCTGCCTGGCCGCCTTCCGCACGGATTTCCTGGTGAACCCATCCACTTTTTCCGCCGCTGTCACCACGGCCGTTGCTGCCGACATCTTCTTCTAAAGACAGACCAGCCAGCCACCAGAGCGACAGGGGAACTGCCGGCAGCGGCAAGGATGAAGGAGGGGGTGTCTGTCGGTGGAGGAGGCGATTGGCCGTGCGTGTGGGAACCAAGTCCAACGAAACAAGTGACCCCCCGCAGGAGGGAGGGAAAATAAAGCAGAGTGCGAACAGCGATGTGCAAGAAGTTAACGTCGGCGGCCAGGGCCGGAGCTCCCTCGCCAGCCCCCCCTCCGCCCGCGGCCTCCTCCCCTGGGAGTGGCTGCCGACCGCCCCCCGCCGCCGATCTGCACGGAGTGGGCTAGCAGGCTGTCATTGCCCGCTCGCTGCGCCCACCGCCTTCACTCGCTGCCCGCCTGTGCATCAATGGGCGCAGCGACTGCCACCTCCCGCCCTCGTTGTGCCGCGGGAACGCGGTGATATTCTGCTTTCCTTTTGCCCTTCCAACCGACCCCAATCCTATGAAGGTCAATCGTGATCAGAGAGAGAGTGAGTAGAACAAATATATATATTAAAAACAACAAAATAAAAGGGGGGCCACCAACTGTCGTCGTCGCCACCTCCCTCCCTCCCTCCCTCCCTCCCTCGCGCTCGCGCTCCACAACACTCTCCGCTCACGTCGATCGGGACGGACGGACGGACCGACCGACCGACCAACCAACCCCACTGGGCGGAAACGGGGACGGGCTCTGACCGACGAGCGTTCCGCCAATCGGAGAGCGGGACGCCGCGTCCCCTCGTGTGCGTAAGGGGCAATGTTGTCGTCATGCGCCGAATCAGAGGCGCCGAGGGGCGGGACATGAGGAATCAAGTTTGGTTGGCGCGGAACCTTGTCTCAAAAAGCAAGTTACGATGTTGGTGGTTGGCGAGTGGATTGCGATGTATTCAGAAGATATGAGCATGTATAGGTATGTCTTCTATAAAGAAACTAATTCCCTCAGCTTTTAATTTTTAATTAGATACATATTATATTAGATACTTTGCTATATTGCTCGAGTATTTTGCATCCTTTTTAAAACGATATTGGTTTTTATTTCTTGGACCAAAGCATGCAAATGTTGGAAATAGAAAATGCTGAAAGCGCTGAGCGGATCATCAACATTAACGGTTCGCCGTTTCGGGTCCCGGGCCCTTCTGTAAAAATGAAGAATACGATGGAGGTTTACGTTAGTTGCAGATCAAAGTCGCCATAGTAACAATGTTATTTCTTAAAAAGCTGGTAGTTGGAGATAAGCAACCAATTAACAGCAAGAGACAGAGCCACGTCTGGTGAGAGGGGGAAATGCTCACTCATTCTGCATTTAGTTTTTCCATTGCAAAAGAGACCACATTATGAGCACGGGATGCAGACTACCAAATTCGAAGAAGTACCAAGCCAGACATGGAACTGCTTTCTCCCTGAGCACCCTGAATGTTCTATGGATCGTCCTCCAAAGGGGATTCAACAGGCAGAAACATCTCCATTTTTAGCATTCTAACCGGGATCATTCCCTTTGTGATCCGTGGGCTATTATTACAACTTCAACCATTCACTCTTTTTATGACACTTTCCCATGCAACACCAGGGCATCCAAAGCCTGTTCTTCTTACCTTTTCTCATCCCACCATCCAGGGACCCACTTGGTCTTCCTTGATCAAATCGAATTTTCACTTCTAATTTAGTCTATTGTATTAGTTGCTCAAAATGTTATCTCCTTTACTTGGAGAAACCAAATGTAAATTGTTTGACCATTTTTAAGAATTCCTCCATTCGGACTGTGAAGGTGACTTTGAGTACCTAATCACCTGTTGCCTTAATTCCCTGCCCAATCCCAATCTACCCCCTAGGTCTTTGACTTTCTATGTTGCTCCTATACTGCCCAATGTAAGCTTGCAGACCAGTACCTAGTCTTCTGTCTGGGTTGATATGCTATGAAATAATATAATATAATATGTTTCAACTGCCAGCTTTTAAAGTAATTGTTGACAGCTTCACACAGGCAGCACATAGTCAGAATTAAACCTGGCTTGGAGACTATATTTTACATGTGTTAACCTTCTCTGCACTACTTCCTTCGATGTACAGACCAAAATTAGATACTATTCTTCAGGTGCAATCTCACTAGAACCCTGTAAAGTTGCATTCAAACTATCACACTTTTATACCTTGCCATAATAGGCAAACATTCCATTATAATGCCCTCCTTATTACTTTTTTTTCAGGTATTGATGAGAATATAAATGTGTGAGTAGTAAGTTGGCAGATGACATTAAATTAAGTGGTATTGTAGACAGTGAATATGACTATCAAGAATGACAGTGGATCTTGAACAGTGGGACGGGTGGGCTGAGGAATGGCCAGTGGAGTTTTATTTGGATAAGTGTAAGGTCTGCATTTTGGACGGTGTCGGACCATCACAGTAAACGGTAGGGCCATGGGAGTGATGTTGGGCTGAGAGATTGAGGAGTATATAGTTGCCTGAAAATTACATCACGGATAGCTAGGGTGGTGAAGAAGTTTGACGCCTTCAATCAGTAAATTGTGTATGGAATTGGAGATGTCATGCTACAGTTGTAGAAGATGTTGGTGAGGCCTCACATAAAGTATTGTGTTCAGTTTTGGTCACCGTGCTGTAGGAGAAAGACAATTAAGCTGGAAAGCCTGGAGAGAAGATTGATGTGGATGTTGTCGGGGCTCGAGGGCCTGAGCTAGAGGGTGAAATTGAGTAGGCTAGGACTTTGGAGTGCAAGAGGCTATGGGGTAATCTTATAGAATTGTTACAAGATCATGACGGGAATAGGGTGACAGCACAGTCTTTTTCCCAGGGTGGGGGAATCAAGAACTAGAGTTTAAAATGAGAGGGAAAAGACTTGATGGGAACCCGAGGAGCAACCATTTCACACAGAGGATGGTGGATAATTCGAATGAGCTAACAGAGGAGGTATTAAAGAAGGAACTGCAGATGCTGGAGAATCGAGGGTACACAAAAGGCTGGAGAAACTCAGCGAGTGCAGCAGCATCTAAGGAGTGAAGGAGATAGGCGACGTTTCGGGTCGAGACCCTTCTTCAGACAGAGGAGGTAGTTGAGCTAGACACCATAACAACATTTAAAAGACATTTGGGCAGGTACATATAATGGAAAAGTTTGGAATACAAGGTACATTTCTTTGTCACATGTGCCAGTTGGCACAGTGAAATGTGATCACCATACAGCCATACAATAAAATAAAGAACACTACACACGATAGAGTTCAACATAAAACATCCCCCCACAGCAGAATCAAAAGTTTCCCACTGTGAGGGAAGGCACCAAAGTCAGTCATCTTCCTCTGATGGAGGATGTTGGGGCCTCCGGAGCCCTCCGCAGTCGCCGCTACGGGCAGCCCGCCGTTGAGGCCCGCTCGCCGGGATGTTGGCACTCCGACGTCGGAACGGGAGGCCAACCTCAGCGACTTGGACCTCCGAATCGGCCGCTTCCCACCAGAGCCCGACGTCCCCAGGACGCGCCGGGCGGAGATTCAACACTGGCGGCCCTCGGCAAAGGCCCCATGGACTCCGCGATGTCGGTCAGCGCCACCCGCGTTGGGAGCTCCGCAAACCACAGCCCCGCGATGTTGGAGCAGCAAGCCCAGCGCTCCAGAGCTTCAAACGGCGATCCAGGTAGGTATCGCTAGCTCCACGGTGAATCCAGCGTGCCACCGCTGCTGAAGCTCTGGGCCGGTCTCCGGTAGGAAAGGCCGCTCCGATCCAGTTGGTAGGCCGCGAGGTGGGGGGGGGGGGCGAGAACGCGACTTGGAGAAATAGTAACATCCTCGCCAGGAAGTGACTGGGAGATGGTTTCCCCCTTACCTCTCCCCCACATAGAAAAACACAAGAATCCCCAAAACTAAATGTTTTAAAAAATAGGGTAAAAACGACCAGACTATAAGCAGAGGCACCTTTGTTCGTTGAGCAATCTCCTACATTGCTCCCAGTGGTCAAATGAGACCAACATAGATGGGAATTAGTTGATTGAGTGATACTTTGTTGCCACGTGTACTTAGTAATTGATTCTTTGTTTGCAAACAGTACGTATGCAAGAGTCGCCACGCAAAGTGCGCCGACAACTTTATTGGCATGGACGAGTTGGACAGTAGGGCCTGTTCCGGTCTGTATGACTATGTACTACCCCAAGATCCATGTGTACTACGATATTTTGTGGTTCTGCTCTGTTCAAATAATAACTTTGTTTTTCATTCTTCCTTCCAAAGTCGATAACCAGATTTTCCACATTACACCCCACCTGCTAACTTCTTGCTCACGCTCTTGACCATTCTGGGCTCTTCGGGTCCACCGCACAACACACTAGCATACCTATTTTTATATCATCAGCAAATATGGCTGCAGTACAACTTAGTCCCTTCATCCAAGGTATCCTTATAGTTAACAGTTAAGAATCAGCATTGATCCTAGTGGCACCACACTTGTTTGTATGGCGATGACCCATTTGTCCTAACTCTGTTCGCCACTTGTTAGCTATTCCCTCCCCCCCCACCCCCCCCCCCCCCCCCCATCCATCCCAATATATATTACTCAACCCACTGTGCTTTTACTTTGTTTCACATGGCACTTTAACAAATGCCATGTGGACATGAAAATATACCACCTCCACTAGAGCCCCTTCATCAATCGAAGTTTGAAGAAGTCTCTCCATAGGTGCTGCCCAGCATTTTATGTCTGTCCCCTTCATCAATGCTGTTGTTACATCTTCACAGAAGTTTCATCAATTACAATGTAATTGTTTTGGATTTCATCAGCGTGAGTAGACTGCTTGGATTTACTAAATGTTTTTCTATAATGACCTTAATAATGGATTTCAGCAGTTCCCTGTAATTGATGTTGGGACAACTTTCTGTTATCTCCCTTATTTCTTGTCTTGGAGTATAAAGTGACATCCTAGTTTTGTAATTGTGTTGGATTTGACCCATAACAGTTTCAATTTTGCCAAGTCTTTTAATAAATTACATCTTAAAAATGGAACATTAACTTCAATGGCTTCAGTTGTCTATTATTTCAAACACTTATTTTGGATATACATATTTCCTGTTGCAATGTGTTTGAAATAAGATTTCTTTAAACCAGAGAGAGAGAAAATATTTTAGTGGCACATAGCCCTTCTTCACCCATTTTTTTTTCAGACGCTAGCCTTCATTGTCAATCCCTGTATTTATTGTATGTCTGCCCACCATACAAAGGATGTGATTATGTAGAGGAGATTCACCAAGAATTGGGGACTTTGGTTGCGGATTGCGCTTTTATTTTTCCTCTGGAGTGAAGCAGGGTGAAGGAGTGACCTGGTGGAGGTGTGAAATTATGAGAGGCACATAGGATAGATAGGGCTATTTAAATACAAGGAAATATGGACACCAAGTTTTAAGCACTTGAGTTATTGTCTAAGCAATGGAAACTGGAAATGCTTATTCTCAAAAACCAATATCATGGGGAATGTTTTTTTTTAGGAATCTTTATCACATTCTGAATCAAAATATGAAAAGATCTTAAATTTAACTCTTTCAAGGTGGCAAATATATGTCTAATTGAATAACTTGAAATTTAAAAGAAGAGTAGATTAGTTTTTGTTAAAGAAGGAAATAAGATGTATGAGACCCTAGATAGACACAAAATGCTGGAGTAACTCGGTGCGACAGCCAGCATCTCTGGAGAGAAGGGACGGGTGACATTTCAGGTTGAGGCCCTTCTTCAGGCCTATATGACCATGGTTTAAAAAAAAAAATCCACCTATTTGAAAAGGCAGAAAATGCTGGAAACAATTGATAATCTGCAGCTTTTTTTTTTTTTGGGGGGGGGGGGGGGGGGGGTGGGGGGTTGATTTCCTTTCTGAACTTTAGCCTTAATGTTAAAATTTAGTACATCTCCATATATCATTGCATCGGTTAGGAAAGGGACTCAAAAATTTACATTTCAGTATCAACCCTATCTATTTTTGGAAAATGGTCCGTTTCATTTTCTCATTGTTGTACTGCCAGAGCAAACTGATTTCTATGGAAGTGATGGGCTTTGATGTGTAATGCCGCATGCAAATACATAAGCTAAATACAAAGTGCTAGAGGAACTCAGCGAATCACGCAGCATCTGTGAAAGGAATGGATAGGTGATGTTTTGTGTCGGGACCCTTATTCAGACTCTACATAAATCTGATTATTTGCAAATATTACATTGAAACCAATGGCCCTAATTAAAACGCACATTTATAGTGTCACAGTTATGTTGACCTGACAATTAAAAGTTCAACGAAGAGATAGAGGAAAATGTGCATGCAATCTACCAACAGTGTAAAGCAGAGAAAGACCATTCAAATATATTTCATATCAAATTTGAGTGCAGAAAAAAATGTTAGAGGTTTAGTAGCTTATGCAGGGCATAAATAGAATTAGCTGCAGTCTTTTTATCAGGGTACAGGAGTCAAAAATTAAAATGCTTGGGTTTGAGGTGAGAGGGGACCTGGGGAGCTACCTTCAATGAGAAGGGGGGTGGGGGGGTTCTTGCATGGAACAAGTAGTAGATGTAATGACATTTGAAAGACTTGAACATGTGCATTAATAGGAACAGTTTGATGTGGGTCAGGCACAGGAAAATGAGACTAGCTTGGTTAAGCTACTTTTCAGCATGGATGAGTTGGGCCGACCAAGAGTTCTGTTTCTATGCTGTTTAGCTCGATGACCACATTGCTGTAAACAACATAATGTTAAGTTGAGTACATGCCAAAATACTCTCAAGGATCACGAGTGTTTAATGGTCATATGCACTGGGAACAGAACAATGAAATCCTTACTTGCTGCAGCTTTACAGACACAGTATGCAACAACATGGTAAATAAATAACAAAATAGAAAATAATTAATAGTATAGTAAAGTAATATTAGGTAACCAGACCATAATACTGCAAATTGAAGTATGTAGTGCAACCTAAACAAAGTCCATAGCAGTTCATTGCTGAGACAAGGTTGTGCGGGAACAATCCGCTGACTGGCTGCATCACAGCCTGGTTTGGTAACTTGAATCTGATGGTGGATGGGATGTTATTCTTGAATACGGTGGTCATGGTTTTCATGCTTCTGTGCCTTCTTTGTAACAGTGAGCTGAGAGCATGATCAGGGTGGTGTGGGTCTTTGATATTGGCTGCCTTTTTGAGATCAGTACGTGATGGGACTGGGCGATTACCACCACTTTCTGCAGCCTCATTTGTTCTTGAACGTTCAAGTTACCAAACAGGCTGTGATGCAGCCAGTCAGTATGCTCTCTACCTTATACATGTATAATTTCAATGGAGTATTCAATGTCTGCAGTTCCATGTATGCACCACCCTCTGTGAAAAAAGTTGACTCCTGACTCCCTTTTAAATCTTTACTCTCTCGTCTTAAACTATGCCCTTTAATTTTAGATTCCCATACCCTGGGGTAAAGACTATGACTATTCACATTATCTATACTCATCAAGATTTTATTCAAATAATGTCCACTGGAAAAAAATAATCTTAATTCCACCACTGGAAGTAAATGCTCATGTAATAGTCTCTCAAAAGCTGAAGGAAAGCTACAATTTTCATATGCATATCCAGAAAATAGTGCAAATGCTGGAAATCTAAAATACACAAGAAACTACAAGGTATTTAAAAACTATGAACATTGAAGTAAATGTTGGGGGTGGGAGGGCGGGGCATTATTACAAAACTTTTTTACAGAAGCTAACAAGCCTGTGAATAATGGTAAAGCTAATGATAAACTGAATAATGGTAAAGCTAAATAAAGCAAAATAACCTTTCCCTTTTCCTCATCGTTCATAGGTCTATCATGGTTATTGAAGTTAACAGGATCTTGGATTATTTGGCACATTTGGTGCCTGAAGCAAAATCTGACAAATTTCCCCTTCGTGATGCAAGCTCACAAGCTGGTCTAAAATCATATTTTGGATAAAGGTATCAAAAGTAATAAAGGCAATTAATTTTATTACAATTTTATAATTGTCTTCCATTCAAGTCATTTCTACTGAAAACAATTCTTAATTCAACGGTACTTTAGTGACGCATACAATTCAGTAAAATCACACTATATATATGCACAATCATAAATAAATATTAAAATGCCATGATTATAGCTTAAGAATAGTAGACTTCTGAGGCAGTACAGAGTCGCCACATTTTCACCACCATCTGATAACATTCAAGTTCTTGGTCTTAAAGGACTCTTGGTTCTGGCGGCAGTGCTGGGTCAGTGTTGCAGGCATCAGCCTGGCCTGGCAATGTTGCCCAGTCCTCCACCACTGTGCCACTGTAGGCCGTGTCTGATCTGTGCACACCTCCTCTGGAGCCCCCAGCAGTACCTAATACGATTCCATCGGCTGCTGCATGGCCTCCTGTATGCTGGGGTGCCTCCTGCAGTCAACCTCGATACGCTCACCGTGCCTCTGAGGGCACAGGAGGTGAGCACACAGCTTGCTCACGGGCACTGTTCCTTCTCTCTTCATTCAGGAATGTTTCTGGAAGATGGTGCATCACAGACTACTTGAACAGGAAGGCCAGTTCTGAAACCATGCCTGCACTAGGCCTCTTTCTTTCTTCCCCCCCCCCCCCGAGGATCTCCAGATGGCTCTCCAAAGACCTGCTTTTAATTACTGACTGCTCCCTCCACGTGTGATCTAAGATGGCCATTCCTGCCGACTCAATCGAGCACGGGCAGCAGTGTTCTGTGGTCTGTTCTTTAGATTTGAACACTCTTAAGTCCTGAGGCATGTGCATTTTCCATGGATATGCCCATGAACATTGTAGCTTTCAGCTTCGATATTTCTTTACACATCTGTCTCCCCATTTCTTCTTTCCGAGTCTTGCAAAGCGATCTCCTCACTAATCTCAAAAATGATTTAAATTGGGTCTCACTTCATTAACAGCAATAATTTGCACTTGTATCTCACATTTAAAATCCCATGGGTCAACAAAGAAGCATTTTCAAACATTTGTCATTCTGCCGTGTAATATTATGGCAGATATCTAAATCTTTGAACAAAGAGATCCGAGTGAAGAACCATCAAGGGAAAAGAGATGAGTTCCACTGAAAGATCTTCACAGCTGAATGCTTTGGCATTTGAATACCTGAATGCTAACAATGAAGTTAAAAACAAAAAGAATTTTAATTAAGAGACCAGAAATGGAAGAATGGGGATACCTTGGAGGTTTGAAGGCACAAGGTTTGAAAAAGGGGATGAGAATTTCAAAAGCAACATGTTCCTTAGCAGAAACCAATATAGAAAGCAGTGCTTGTGAACAATAGATATAAATGGAGAAATATTGGTTTGTTGGAGAGGGGCGGGGAGGGGAAGAGCAGAGGAAATGCAAACTTTAGGCTGGAAATTATCACTCACTTAACATTAAATTATGTTGAGTTTTAAAAGAGGTTTATTATTAGCTAACTGGAAAATGGCATTGATATTTGGAGGAAATGGATGGGGAAGCTTGGTCACTGAAGGGAGATAAGAAAAGGAAACTGGAAATTCCAATGACAATGAAGTTGTGTGGAAATAAATGGCAGGATTTTATCTTTTTTTATGTTCCATATCTGGACAGATTGACTGGGTGGCTGGTTACCAGGTAGGGAAATCAGTGGAACAAAGGCACGATTATGGGCGGCACAGTGGTGCAGCGGTACAGTTGCTGCCTTACAGTACTTGCAGCGCCAGTGATCTGGGTTCGATCCCGACTCCAGGATCGCCTGTGGGGATCGCTGGTAGGTGCGCACTTGTTGGGCCGAAGTGCCTGTTTCCGCACGGTATCTCTAAAACTCTAAATTAGGGCTGTTGGGACTGTTAGCCCAACAACAATTTGTATCTATATACCAGCAAACGGCATAAACATTTCAAAGCACTTTACAGGAGTGTTACTGAACAAAATTTGACACCAAGTATTATACCACTACAGTCCACTTCACCAAGTGGGACCATAAAGTAGCCATAGGCATTTGCACCATCAGGTGAGTCTATTTCCATGACTTAAATTGCTGACATCACTCCAACTTCTCTCCTGCCTCTTTTTCAGTTAACATTAATCCTCAGGTATTTAATTGGTTATGAAATTCTGTCATTAATATCTCTTACTCCCAAATTCCCTCTTGTTCCGTCACTCATCTATATTCATATCATTCTCGCATGTATAGCACTAATACTAACTTGATGAGGATGTCATTTTAACAGATAAGTAGGAAGTGGACAATGGAAAAAGGACAGAAGAATTTCTGAGTAGGCAGATTTATTCCAAATTATGTCAGATAATTTCATATTAAATTGGGAAAGAAAATATGTGACAAATACTTTTCTATAATAATTCTGTGCAACTGATTTTATAAAGGGGTTCAGAGCTAATCAATCACCACCCCAATTCATTATTCTGTAAATAATTCATTCACAGTGAAGGTTTGATTTGGTTTGATTTCCCAAAATGCAACACCTCGTTCTTATCTGCATTAAACTTCCTTAGCCATTTCGCAGCCTCAAATAGACCACTATTAACCACCCTCCCGTCATCCAGCTCCTCACCGTGTGCTTTGGTAAAGATGGGAAGAACCAATGGGATTAGACAGGAAATCAAAAGGACAATGAGGTTATAGGATTGAGAGTAATAACAATATGACAGAAGTGGGAGAAGATGACGAGATTGAAAGGGGTGAGGGAAGGAAATCAGATGTGAAGGGGACGAGATCTGAAGGAAGGAGGGTAAGAGAAAAGGGGATAACAAGAAATGCACAACTAGCACATCTGAACAGACTCCAATGCACTGAACATTGGTCACGCTGCAGCACTGCATGACAGAGGTTCTTGTGAGTCTGACCATTTCTATTAACTTTTTGTTTTCCCCCACCATGCTGCAAAACCTACTTTCTATAATGTGTATCCAAGATTTAATTAAAAAAGTTGGAGAGGCAAGAAACTGCAGGTGTAGAATCTTGACCAAAAATTAAATTGCTGTAGGAACTCAGTGGGCCAGATAGCATTTGTCAAGACGCAGCATCTCCTGATGCTGGATTTCAACCCAAAACATCTATTCCTTCTCAACCACACAGATGCTGCTTAACCCACTATTCTCCAACAGTTTATTTCTTTGATTTAGAAAATATTTTGATGCCACCCTAATAGGACAATGTTTACTATATGATATTCTTTAGTCCATTTTCTTTGAACTTTTATACCTTGGCCTACATTATGTAATCTTAATGTTTGAAACTACTGCAAACTCCATATATTATTTTTACAAAGAAAATGCCAAGGCTTGGGGGTCCGAGCTATAGGGAGAGGTTCGGAAGGCAATGACTTTATTCCTTGGCGCACAGGAAGCTGAGGGGGGCGATTTTATAGAGGTGAATTAAAATGAGGGGAATAGATGGGGTAAACACATACGGTACAGCCTTGTGCCCAGAGTAGAGGAAGCAAGAACTAGAGGAGCTCAGTTTAAAGAGAGAAGAGAATTATTTAATAAAAAGCAGAGGGGCAACATTTTCACATAGATGGTGGTGGATAGATGGAACAAACTGCCAGCAGAGTTAGCTGAGACAGATACTATAACAACATTGCAAATACATTTGGACAGGTACATGGATATGAAGGCTTTAGAGGGATATGGTCCAAACATGGGCAGGTGGGACTAGTGTAATTGGGGCATTGTGGTCGGCATGGGTAAATTGGACTGAAGGGCCTGTTTCTGTGCTATGACTTAATTAAATAATAAACCATATTTAGCATTGCTTAATATACTGGTAGTAATATAAAATGTTTTTGCACCTTATGTCACTTTATGCTCTTTGCATTAAATTATGTCAGGAATTTATTCTCTGTAATATCGTTTGCTATGAACTTTCTAAATTGAAGCAAGACTTTCAATACCACAGTAGATATTCCTGTCTCCAATATGATTGTTTATGCTTTTGATGCACTAAACACTTTGTTTATCATTGTCTTTTCATTACTCTATTTTGCTGGAAGATGAAAACCTGGGAAATACATAAATTTGGTATTAGAATGCAAAGTGGAGCAATTCAACGGATCAGTTAGCGTCTCTGGAATACATGGATAGGTCCGGTTTCAAGTTGGGATCCTTCTTCAGACTTATTTGGTGCTGCAGGATTAAATCACCACCCTTAAATTCTGCAGGATTGACTAGAATAATAAATATCCTTAGAAATCACTGCAATCCAAGCTGCTGGTTCAAGGTGCCTTTTCAGATGGCTAAATGCAGTAAGGCTGGATTGTACAAGATTAGTGGTTAATCCAGCAAGTTACAGCTAACCTAAACCGACAATATAGTGTGACTCTTTAAAACAAGTGGTGTCAAGCTACTTTATGTGGATTGAAGTGGTGAGAAATAGAAATAGTGGCATTGTTGTTAAGTTTCTGTCCTTTAGAGCCCAAGTTCTGGAACATTGATCAAGAGAGTCAAGAGTGTTTAATTGTCATATGTACCAAAAATAGAACAATTAAATTCTTACTTGCAGCAGCATAATAGGTCTGTAAACACAGTGCTCATATTTAACACAATAAACAAAAGAAAGTTCAATAAATTAAAAAAAACAATATTAGTGCAAAATAAAAACCTGAAGTCCCTCATGCAAGCAAGACAGTTTGTAGTCTAGTTGGTGTTGTTCAGAAACACGAGTACAAATCCCACCATGATCGGAAAATAAATGTGAAACTTAAAAAAAAAAAAAAAAAAGTTTTTAAAGGCATCACAAGTTCCCAAGTTAGAGTAGAATTAGGCCATTCAGCCCATCGAGTGTACTCCGCCACTCAATCATGGCTGATCTCTGCCTCCTAATACCATTTTCCAGCCTTCTCCCCATAACCCTTGATGCCCGTTCTTATCAAGAATTTGTCTATCTCTGCCTTAAAAAAAATCCACTGACTTGGCCTCCGCAGCCCTCTGTGGCAAAGAGTTCCACAGATTAACTACCCTCTGACTAAAAAAGTTCCTCCTCGCCTCCTTTCTAAACTCCAGCCTCCTTCTAAACTCCAGTGACAAGAGGCCCAGTGCTATCAAATGCTCACCATGGCTTTATCATTAACGTGAATCATGAAATTACTGATTTGTTGCAACAACCCCTCTAGTTCCAGGAAGACAACTTGCTGTCCTAGCTTGGTCTAGTGTATTTGTGGTTGCAGATTTGCCAGCGTGTTGGCTCCTACCTGTCCACTTATTTCAGGGGTCAGTAAACACTGGTGATAGCAGCACCATCCACATCCTGTGGACAATTTATAATAAACATGGATGTTGGATTTTCTCAAATTGGGAAGGATGCCCAGAAATTTATTACAGTAGTTCCTGTAATGTAACCAAATCTCAGGTGGGATTCATACAAGAAGGACAGTTTTCAACTAAACTGGAGGGGCACAAATATCCGTGCAGGAAAATTTGCTTGTGCTACTTGGGATGGTTTAAAGAGACATGACAGGATGGGAACCAGACCTGTAGATCAGTAAGTTGTAGGTTTAAGTTTATTAATGTCATCTGTACCAAGGTACTAAGAAAAGCTTTGTTTTGCATGCTACCCAAACAAATACCATACATAGATATAATCAGGTCAAACTCGGGGTGGGAGATTGCAACCTTGACGTAGTCCGCCCTGTTTCAACAAATGCAATCAACCTGGCGTGCACAATCAAATAAGATCAAATAGAACAAGTTGTCCGACAACTTTAGGCTGTGCCCGCCATACGCAAGAAGAAGAAGAAGAAGAAGAAGATCAAACTCAAGTCCAATAGATAGTGATTGAACGGAAGGTAGTGGTTTGGTCATGTACGTATGAGAGGAAGGACCAGCAGAGCTACATTAATGAACACAATGGGACTGATGGACTGAAGTGTATTATTTCAATGCAGTAAGTGTAAGGCAGATGAAGTTCGAGGCTGGGTTAGAAACATAGAAACATAGAAACATAGAAAATAGGTGCAGGAGTAGGCCATTCGGCCCTTCGAGCCTGCACCGCCATTCAATGTGATCATGGCTGATCATCCAACTCAGTATCCCGTACCTGCCTTCTCTCCATACCCCCTGATCCCTTTAGCCACAAGTGCCACATCTAACGCCCTCTTAAATATAGCCAATGAACTGGCCTCAACTACCTTCTGTGGCAGAGAATTCCAGAGACTCACCACTCTCTGTGTAAAGACTCTCTGTGTTAGTGTGTGGAACTATGATTACTGTGAGAAAGGTACTGCTGGCAGCTTAACATTCCAGGGTTTTGATTGTTCGGACATGACAGAGAAGGATTTATAAGAGGTGGAGTTGTTGCACTATTGATCAAGGAGAATGTCACAGCTGTACTTAGAGAGGACGTCTTGGAGGCCATATCCTGTAAGGCAATATGGGTACAGCTCAGAAATCAGAAAGTTGCAATCATTATGGTAGCATTATACTGTAGGCCTTCCCATTGCCAGTGGGAGATAGATGAACAAATATATGGGTAAATTATGGGAGGATATTGCAGTGGGTGATTTTAATTTCCACAATACTGATTCAGATTTCTTTGGTACAAGAGCTTAGATGGGGCAGAAACTGTCCAGTGCATCAATTAGGGTTTTTTGAAACAGCGTGTAGATTGTCCAACCAGGGAAAGAACCCCTGAGGATACTCATATGTATCCTCTTTAGCCATATGAGAAGTGAGGCTGGTCAGAGAGTCAGTGGGAGAGCAATTTGGGAACAGTGCTAGTAGCTCAGAAGTTTTAAAATAGTTATGGACAAGAATAAGACTGGGAATACAACAAAAGTAGGCAGGATCCAGGAACAGTAGATATGGAGCAACATTTATTAATAAGTCCGCATCTTAAGTGAGAGTTGTTTAAATGGTAGCACGTAGTATTAAGGAAAATCCCAAGGCATTTTATACATTCAATAAAAACAAGAAGCGGGTAGCTAGGGAGATTCTAAACTTGAGCGTAAAGGGCTGCAGCATAGGAAGTGTGCAAGGTTCAAAATGTGTACTTCACATCAGAATTTACCACGAAGAAGTACATGAAGGAGGGAGATTGCAGTGGGGAGCGAGTCTACACAGTCACAGTCACAGGGCATTTTAATACCAAGAAGATGTTGGGTCTTTTGGAAAAACATTAAGCTGGATATGTCCCTGACGCCTACTGGGATCAATGCCAGGATATTGAAAGAGGCAAGAGAGGTGGTTGCTGGGGCCTTCACATACTACTTTGTATCCTCTTTAGCTGTATCTGATACCCCAGAGGACTGGAAAATAGCTAATGTTGTTTCTTCAAGGAGTCCAATCAGAATAATTCTACATATTATAGGCCAGTAATCCTTCCATCTGTGGTAGGAAAATTATTGGAGAAGATTCTTGGAGATAGGACATGCGCATTTGAAAAAAACATGGATTTATTAAGTCTATTACGGACAGTCATTTATTAAGGGTATTTTATTAATAAATAGTTATTTAATAAATAAAGTTATTTATTAAGGATAGTCAGTATGGCTTTTTGCTGATAGGTCATTTATTTTACAAACAAATTCATTTTTTGAAATGATGAAGATGTCTAGAAGGTAGAGTAGTGCATATCATCTATACGAACCTTGGGAGCATTGATGTGCAGAGGGATCTTAGGATGAATGCCTATAGTTCCTAGTTCCTTGAAAGTGGCAATACAAGTAGATAAAAAGTAGAGTGGTAAAAAGAGCATATGGCATGCTTGATTGATTCGGGCACGGAGTATAAAAGTTGGGAAGACTTGTTGCATTTGTTTAAAACTTCAGTTAGGCCACATTTCTGATGCTATGTCCACTTCCTGGTTACCACAAACAGGCTTTAGAGAGATTCCAGCTGTTCACCTTGATTAAAGAGTATTAGCTACAAGGAGAGATTGGACAAACTTGGATTGCTTTCACTGGAGTGTCAGTGTAATAGAAGTTTATGAAATTATGAGAGAACAGATTTTGTAGACAGTCAGAACCTTGTTCCCAGAGTAAAAATATGTCTAAAAGTGAGAGGAGGAAAGTTTAACTAAGATGTAATGCAATGTAGTTTTTTTTTAACAGAGTAGGTGCCTGGAATGCACTGCCAGAGGAGTTGGTGGAAGTAGATTTGATGGCAACATTTGAGACTTTTAGACTGGTAAATGAATGCGCAGGGACATGGACCATGTGAAGGCAGGTGGGATTAGTATAGTTTTGCATCTTGGTCGGCATACACATCGTGGGTCAACAGACCTGTTCCTGTGCTGTAATGTTCTATGAGTTATTAGTTTCAACATAATATCCGGCCTTGTTTTATTTATGCAATCATTACTAATTGACTTGCACATCAGTACATCTACATACAAATAGGGCAAACATGTCACAATGCAATTACATTAAAATTATAACTCGCAGAGAATGGATTTTTAATGCAAGTGTTGATGCAATTTCAGCTGAAACTAATATATGTAGATGGTGCTGGACTGCCTCAGGCAAATGTAAATGCAACAGAAAGAGATTATGATGGGTAAATGACGTTTAATTTGACTAAATGCAGTGTTATACATGAGAACAGCGTAAATACTCGACTTTCACTTGCTCGTCAAATAACGCTAAAGAGAACTGAGGAATAAATCCTTAGACATTTTAGGATAGATCTCTCAAAGTTTTATTTATCATCTCGTGTACCGAGGTACATGTTTTGTTGCGTGCTAACCAGTCAGCAGAAAGATAATACATTTTTTTTTAAATATTTCAAAATAGACTTCATTCGAGTAATAAATATATACAATACATCAACCGTGCGAAAAATCCATCCGACATTTTCGGAGGCTATACAAATTGTTCCATACAGTCTATACACATTTTTCAAATTTCGCGAATCGATCCCCCACCCGTGCCACTCATGTGGCCCCCCGGCATGGGATACCTTCCCTTATTTTGAGGGGCGTCTCCACCATACTGTGCCCCCCATGTCCAGCAGCGGAAGGACCCTAGACTGTGGCCCTCCCCCACCGAGCCTTGGCTGCACCGAGCTTCAGTGCATCCCTCAGCACGTACTCCTGCAGTCTGCAGTGGGCCAGTCGGCAACATTCCCCGACAGACATCTCGCTCTGCTGGGTGGTGAACAACGCTCGGGCAGACCAAAGGGCATCTTTCACCGAGTTGATGACCCTCCAGCATTACTTGATGTCAGTCTCTGAATGTGTCTCTGGGAACAGTCCGTAAATCACAGAGTCCTCTGTGACGGAGCTGTTTGGATAAAGCGTACCAGGGACCCTTGCATTTTTCTCCAGACTCTTTGGGCAAATCCACACTCTGCAAAGAGGTGGGAAACCGTCTCCTCTCCATAGCAGCCGTCTCGAGGGCAGCGTGCGCTGGTAGTGAGGTTCCGACAGTGCAGGAAGGATCTGACTGGGATGGCTCCCCTCACCGCCAGCCAAGCCAGGTCTTGGTGCTTGTTGGTGAGTTCTGGCGATGAAGCATTTTGCCAGACAAGCTGGGCAGTCTGCTCAGGGAACCACGCCACCGGTTCCATCGAGTCCTTTCCCTGCAGTGCCTGCAGGACATTCTGTGCTGACCACTGCCCAATGGACACCTCACACCTGATAACCAAATTCTTTCCCGTTATGGAGAGGGAGCGTTGCCTCCACAGCTCCAGCTTCCTCCCCACCCTGGCTATCCGCTCCAGCCAATTCTTGTTACATGCCTCAGCCCCCCCGAACCAGATCCCCAGCACCTTCAAGAAGTCAGGTTTGATGGTGAAGGGGACAGAAGATCTGTCGGGCCAGTTGCCAAAGAGCATGGCCTCGCTCTTCCTGCGGTTCACCCTGGCTCCCGTGGCCGACTCAAACTGGTCGCAGATCCTAATCAGTCTGCGGACCGACCCTGGATCCGAGCAGAAGACAGCGACATCGTCCATGTACAGGGAGGTTTTTACTTGAATGCCCCCACTGCCGGGCAGTGTCACTCCTCTAATGCTCGCATCCTTCCTGATGGATTCGGCAAAGGGTTCAATACAGCAGACAAACAAGACAGGAGAGAGAGGGCAACCCTGCCTGACTCCAGACCTTACAGGGAAACTGTCTGATTCCCACCCATTGATGTGGACTGCACTACGGATGTCGGTGTGGAGCATATTGATCCAATTTCTGATTCCCTCCCCAAAACTCATTTTGGAGAGCACGTCCCTCATGTACGTGTGCGAAATCCTGTCAAAGGCCTTCTCCTGGTCCAAGCTGACTAGGCAGGCATCCACCTGTCTGTCCTGCACGTAGGTATCTCTCAGCAGCGCTAGGCTGTTTGAGATTGTCCTGCCAGGTACAGCACAAGTTTGGTCCGGGTGGATCACCTGTCCCAGAGCAGACATGACCCGGTTGGCGATGGCCTTAGACAGGATCTTGTAGTCTACATTCAAGAGTGTTATGGGTCTCCAATTCTTTATGTCCTTCATCTCCCCCTTCTGCTTGTAGATTAGGGTGATGTTGCCCTTCCTCATGGAGTCTGACATGCTACCAGCTAGAAGCATGTCGTTGTACACTTCTAGCAGGTCCGGGCCCATCAAGTCCCACAGAGCCGAATACAACTCGGCCGGTAAGCCATCGCTGCCGGGAGTTTTACTCGAGTCAAAGGAATGGATGGAGCCAGTCAGCTCCTCTAGGGTCAGTGGTTGGTCCAGACTCTCCCGCTTGCTGTCCTCCAAGACCTCCATGATCGAGGACAGGAAGTTCTGGGAGGAGGTACTGTCTATGGCCTTTTGGTCATACAAATCTGTGTAAAAGGATTTGCAGATCCTCAGCATGTCTGTCTGTGAGGATGCTACCGAGCCGTCCTCCTCCCTAAGGCTGCTCATCACAGAGCTCCCCCTGTGAACCTTATGGAAGAAGAAACGTGAGCACATCTCATCCTGCTCCACATGGCGGACCCTGGATCGGAAGATGATCTTGGAGGATTCAGAGGTAAAGAGCCGAGCTTGCCGGTCCTTCACATCTCTAAGTTCCTCCTTCACATCCACCCCTCTCAACTGCAGAAGGAGCAGTTGTTGCAAATCTGTCTGGAGTTGGCACAATTCCCTCTGACTCGGTCTTGCTCTCTGAACCCCTTTACTTATGAAGAATTCTTTCCCGTTATGGAGAGGGAGCAATGATTACCATCGATCCATTTACAGTTTAGATACATGATAAGGGAATAGCGTTTAGTACAAGGTAATGTCGCCAAAGTCCGATCAAGGATAGGCTGAGGGCCATCAAAGAGGTAGATCGTAGTTCAGCACGGCTCTCTGGTTGTGGTTGGATGATTCAGTTGCTGATAACAGCTGGGAAAAATCTGTCCCCGAATCTGGTGGTGTGCGTTTTCACACTTCTATACCTTTTGCCTGATGGGACGGGAGAAGAGGGAGTGGCCAGGGATGGACTCATCCTTGATTTTGCTGATTGCCTTGCCAAGGCAGCGTGAGGTATAAATGGAGTCAATAGAAGGGAGGTTGGTCTGGGCTGCGTCCACAATTTGCTGCAATTTCTTGCGGTCTTGGATGGAGCTGTTCAAATGAAGCTGTGATATATCCTGATAAAATTACATGAAGAATGCTGTAAATCAATAGCTACAACATAAATGACATTGTGGTGTCAAATTGATTTTAAAGAGGTTTATCATTTTGTGCTTTACAATATCCTGCTCAGACTTAATTTGTTACATTGTTTTCAGCTGTGATCTTTTCAAGTAGTGATATTGAGGCTATAGAAATGGTACGGAGAGAATCACTAAAGTGGATTGACTTCAGGAATAAAATATCCTTGTTATCAAGTTCACCTAAAAGAGTCAAAGCTTTACACCTTAGAGCTGTGTAGAGTAAGTTACTTGGATAAGGGGAAAAAAAAGACACAATGTGCTGGAGTAACAGCGGGTCAGCCAACATCTCTGGAAAATGTAGATAGGTGATGTCCTGGGTCAGGACCCTTCTTCAGACTGGGAGGAATGTTGGAGATGGGACAAGGAGTTATCACTGAGATGCGAGGACTCCTTATCAGAGGAAAAGGCTCGGAGACAGAGGCGACGTTAAGGAAAACTCAACATCATGGCGGGACACCTTGCAGTGTGGGTGTGAAGGTGCAAAGGTAAGGCATCTGTTGAGGACTGACCATATCAGAAGGAGGGAGGTTGGGAGAGAATGGGTGGGATATGGGATATCAGGAATATCAGGAATATTGGATCTGATTGTTATTTACAAGAGGAAGAAAATCGATTGACTCGCATTTTGCTGAGTGGTGTTAAATTTCACCACTGAATCATATTTAAAAAAAACAATTGAGGACTTGCCTGTGTTCTCTAAGATAATATTCCTGACTGAGACCATCCAGGAGCTGAGCAGCAATGTGCTGGACTGTATCAGAAGTTCTGCATCAGAATCAGGGCAATCATGCATGCCTTTACAAGCTCTGCTTATAAAACTAGTTTGAAAAAAAAACATAGCAATTTTAAAATATTATTATAAAAACCTTGCAGCAACTTAAATAATTGTAGATTACTAAAAAAAATGACTGCAAACAATTTAAAAGTAACTTTCTTTCTCTCTTGCTGTTCCAAGATCTCCCAGAAAAGAATGGGATCTCAGTGCAGGCTTGCTAGGATAAGATTAGTTTAGTTTAGAGATACAGCGTACAAATAGGTCCTTTGGCTCACCTAGTGTGCCGACCAGCGATCCCCATACACTAACACTATCCTACACATTAGGGACAATTTTAATAAAGCTAATTAACCTACAAACCTGTATGTCCGTGGAACAGTGGATGAAAAATGCAGCACCCGGAGAAAACCCACGCGGTCACAGGGAGAACGTACAAACTCAGTACAGACAGCACCCGTAGTCAGGATTGAACCTGGGTCACTGTCGCTGTAAGGCAGCAACTTTATTGCTGCTCCACTGTGTTGCTCTAAGTCATGGTGAATTCCAGCAAGATGCAACTTATTTACTGCAGACAGAATGCAGCTGAGAAATTCCTATTGGAGCTCGGCTGTTAACTTGAATGTTTTGAACGTGTGGATCCTGATCTTGGCCATATTTATGCTAGGCAATGCATATCTTGTCCTTTCTTCCCATCCCCCACATTTGAAAGCGATTACTCTATCTCTCTTTCCTTTTAAAAAATTCCATAAACTTCCTTCTTTACCTTTTTGACACTACTTTGTCTATCTTAATACCTTAATATCATTTTTTTTTCTTGATGTGTTCCTGTGGCATTCTTTAGGATCATAGTCACAAAATGCTGGAGCAATACAAAGGCCAGGCAGCACCTCGGAGAAAAATATGTGACGTTTCGGGTCGAGACCAGTCTTCATCCTTTGGGATGTTTTTTCTTCATTAAAGGTGTTTGGTTGATGGATATTGTTGTTACCATTGTTAATACCATTGTCCGTTGCTTCATTAGTTCCACAGCAGCCAGAGACAGCAGCACATCAATGAACAATCTGCTTCAATTGCAACAGTTAGCCTGTGGAACGCCTCCAATGGCCTGTTCTTCATAAAGGGCACAACTTGAAGCCTACAATGTTCCTCCGGTGTCTTGAATTTCACAGTCGTTGTGTGTAAGTTTATCCTGTTTTTTTTAATGGAATTAGGTGAGGGCTGGCATTTAAAGAATGTCTCCCAGGTAGCTAACAGATAGCTGATCTGGCAATGACACCCTGTTAAAGTGGAAGAACAAGTTGTAAAAGTCAATTTGTAATTATTATTAGTGGAGGTAGCAACTTAGGATATTTTTAAGGTGGAATTACTCCAGCATTTTGTGTCCATCATCAGTGTAAACCAGCGTCTGCAGTTCCTCATACACACACGCACACTAGTCACCTTCTAATGATGGTAACCAGGGCATCAACTGTTTCAAAATCACACTAGGTGAATCACAACCAAACAGAAGCAACACATGCAGACCCCATATAACAAATGCTATTTCATCAGATTTTGCAAGCCCATAGTTTTGGTGCAAACTAAGAGTCCTTGAACATGTTATTATTTTGACTTAGAATTTTGAGCCGCTGTACCAGCAGTGTCAAAATCCAGCTAATGTGGGATGAGGAAGATTTTAAATCTATGAGGTAGGTGGGTAGGTATGACATGTAACTTCACATATCAGAGAACCTCAAACAGTCATGGCAGCAACATCTGCTGCTGCTTAACGGGGCCATGCAGCACAATGAGGGAAAAACTTAAACTTGCCACTTAAGATGGAAACGCGAATTGAAAAATATGGTATCGGAAGAGCTGGTTTAGCAATTAGTCACGAAGGAATATAATATGGGAAAATTAGAGTTATGTACCTTGGTAGTAAGAATAGAAAAATGGTTGCAAGATGGTAAGAAACAAGTAAATGTACAAAGGGCAAGTTTAGGAAACACAACATTTGCATGCAGGTAGAAGTAATGATTATGTTATGTTAGGTTTATTATAGTAAGAAAAGGGTACAAATGCAGTGGTGTAGCTGATGTTGTACAAGAACGTAAAACAAAAGATGCTGATACTGGAAATCTAACAGAATGCTGAGAGTATTTAATGGGTTGTCAACATCAGTGGGAGGAGAAACATCTTTGAATACTGTGCGAATTTTGGTGTCTGCTGCAAGAAGGGAGTAAGTACCAAGGACTTGGGTGCAACATAGATTCACTAGATTGATTCCCAGCGAATGTGAATGTATCCAATGAGAAAAGATCAAATAAGGTTACTTACACTGAGTTTATTGTAATCTTGAGGAACCACACAATTAATTTACTGAAATTATTCTAGGGTTGAAGGAAATTGTCATGTGGATAGACACAAGTTGCCATGTTTAAATGATGAGGGGTCTCGACAGCAGATAGAAAGAAACTGCTCCTAATGCCATTAGTCAAGAATCAGAGGAAATAGCATGAACTTGATGAATAAAAAGAGCCACGAGAAACACATTTTAACTGTGGTTAAGGTCTGGAATGTAGTACCAAATATTGGTTGAGGCAGCTTCAATTATAAATTCCATATGGGAGCTAGATTAGTAGCTGCAAAGAAAGAATTTGCAGGGAAGCTGAATCACCCTTCAATAAAACTGCTATGTGGAGTATAAAATATAAAACAGATAATTTTCAGATGGGAATAACTAATTTTCCAAGAGCTGTTTGTCCCCTAAGGACACAAATTTGGCTGTTTGTTGTGCATCATGCCACTTATCAGCCTGAGCCTGTATATTGTTCAGGCAAGAATTCTGCCTTATCTGAGGAATTGCAAATGGAACTGAATATTATGCAATCATGTGCAAAAAATCCACTTCTGAAGGGAAAGTCATTAAAAGGTGTAGCTGAATATAGCTGTGTTGAGGCTGCTGTGCTTGGGAGCTCCAGCAGCAGATGCTTGTGGTACATTTATTTGGCTTCACACAACCACAATTATTTATTTTAATGTTTAAGAAGCATTAGTGCGTTTAAATTGGTTCACACGGCTCTCTTGGGATTTTTGTTTTGCTGTTAAGTTTGACTTTGGGTAATGGAAGTTTTCCCGATTGCCATTTACATGCTGCCATAGTTAAATGTAACACAAGGAACAGTGGCACATAGAAATAAACTTGGTTCAAGCTTTGAAAATAGTCAACTAGAAATTGTATTGGTTTTGTAATTCACTTGTACAAAGAACTAATTTACAGTAGTCAATAAACCTACCTAGCACATCATTTAAGATGTGGGAGGGAAATGGATCACCATTAGTTTTACGTACAAAGAAAACAAAGGGGACTATTTCTGTAGAAGGGAATTCAGCCAATAATTCACAATAATTTTATCAGAAGTGGTGCTGTTCCAACAAAACAATGGTAACTGTATCTACGTTGTTTTTCTATGGCACTTCCATCAAAGTTGCAGGATTTGCCAAAGTACTACTGCTTAAAACTGTCTTACATAAGTGTTATCCAGAGAAGCCAAAATTGTAATCTTTCAGAGCCTTTTCAAAACCAAATGAATTGTTAATGAATATAATTAGATTGTTTGAACACTGTTCATATCACAGAGGTTTTAAGTCCTCTATGAAGTAGCAACATTGGATGTCATTTTTCTCTCTGAAGGTTAATTAATGAATTGGTTGGAAGTGTGATATTGTGCATCTAGTCAGTTATATTTTCAGGTTTTCTTTTTGTGTGAGGGGGAGGGGGGGCGGGGGGTGGAAGAAAAGAAAATAGTAAGGTTGCTCATTTATACCCATTCTCATAACATTACAAGCATCTCTTAATTCATCACATTCGGGTAGTTTCCACCAATTTACCACAGCATAACTGGTTTGATCAATGCAAATGACCCCAATCTAATGTAATTTACATTTGTATTGTTTCCCCCATTGTAACTACAGGTTCTTCAAAATTTCAGCCCCTTCCAGGCAAGTGATATTAACCCATTAAAAAACAAACTATCACACTTGGCTGCTCTTTAGTTACATAGGCACAAGCAGATGGGGTTATAGACAACAGGTGCAGGAGTAGGCCGTTTGGCCCTTCGAGCCACTATTCAATGTGATCATGGCTGATCATCCCCAATCAGTACCCTGTTCCTGCCTTCTCCCCATGTCCCCTGACTCCGCTATTTTTACGAGCCCTATCTAGCTCTCTTAAAAGCATCCAGAGAAAGCTAGATTATAAGAAAGCATTTTTAAAAATATCTATGTAAAAATACCTGATTTGGGCAAATTACTACAAGAAAGATGCATAGGTAAAAACATACGCTACTATTTTATTGAATCTTGTAATAGACACGAGGGGTACTCTTGCATCTTAGCTCTTCTTGCAACAAATATCTGGCAACTGGCATCTAAATTGGGAGAGATTTTGCACAGGCTGGTCAAACAACAGCCTAGGAAAGGCTGTCAAGATACCAGTGTTCTTAAGGACCCTAAATTTAAAAAAAACAATGCAGATGCTGGAAATCTGAATTTTTATTTTTTTTTTTAAATCAGAAATCGCTGGAAATACTTTGGGTCATGTTGGATCTGTAGAACTGTTCAAGACCCTTCATCAGACTGAAAACGTTATCAACTTCTCCTTTTGTAGATGCTGTCAGCATTTTCTGCTATCATCTCAGAATTTTGTTCATTCCTCCCCCACCACCAGCTATTTTTGATAAGATTCACTACTTAATAAACAGACAACTCACAAAAACGTTATGTAAACCAACTCAAGCTTTACTGATCATCAGCCGGCGGAAGTGACGGGGATATACCAGTCAAGTAAGCAATAGACACTTGACTTCCCCGTGCTACCACTTCAATGAACAAAGATTTGCATGGTGTTTTATACTGTGTGTGTCCCTTATAGTCACATTCCAAAGATATTAGTCATGGTCAAGATGTAGCCAATATACATCACGACATGACGCATCTGAGCTTGTCTCTTATCAATTAGTAGACACATTTCATAGGCACCTTATCAGTTGGCACTTCCAGGACAAGACATTTCAATATACATCACCCGAGACAAGCCTGGGCTTGTCTCTCGGGATACAAGATACGACCTAGTCAAGTATTCCACCTTCTTCTTTTGTGTGGCGTGCACAGCCTAAAGTTGTAGGACAACTTGTTCTATTTGATCTTCCGTTTGTGCACGTCGAGTTGATTGCATTAGTTGAAACCGGGCAGACCACGTGAAGGTTGCAATCTTCCACCCCAAGTATTCCACCATGTATCTTTGATGTATTTGAAAGCATTTAGCCAGGAAGAGGGACAAAAAAAAAGTATGCTTCATTTTGTGGGAAATTACACGGGCAAAGGAAGGGATGTATGAGTGAGATTTTCCAGTGCATGAGTAGTACTTAATAGATTTTCTCCAAATGATTGTGCAAACATCTAGAGGTTGCAGGAGAGGTTCTGATCCTGGTGGTGGGTGTTGTCAATTTGTAGCAATATTTCATGTTAGTTACATTACAATGCAACAGTATTAAATTGTGGGAATTAATTGAACTTCAGATACAGTTTAAATTGAATGGAAGGAGAGTTCAACCTTTCAGTTCCATTAATACATTTCTAAAGTTCGGAAATACTTATGTTTAGTTACCCTCATTTCACACCATCAGTACTATACATTACGGAAGACTGCAAAATAGAATGGTATTTTGCAAGATTGTTCCAATTTTCTTTTGCAAGTGACATTTTGTCTAACCACAAATACTTTCATCTAGCACCTGTCAGATGTTCAATATTAATATTAATTGTGACAGCAAATGATCTGAAGCCATAGTACCTAATAATTCACTTGTGTTCAATGTTGATAGAACAGAATAGACTAAAGTTGATTTGATAACCCAATTGAGGGTGAAACATGAGCAAGCTTGTATAGTTATTCTCTACTTTCACATACTTTGCTGTATGCAATGGCATCTGAAAAGTAGTTTGGTGCAGCTAAAGTTTTGAGAAACAGAAATTGCTTTTAAACAGTGTTGATTGAGGCAAATTATTTGCCCTACATTCTGGCATGTACTTCATAAAAATAACTGCCCAGTTTAATGAAGAACAGTTGTTATGCTTTGTTGGTTCTCAATCTGATGTGTCATACATTACCCATAATGTAGTTTAACCTTAGTTCTAAAATGGAAACAAAATGGTACAATTCAATCCAATTTTAGACGACAAAGAATTCAGGCTTATTCCTCTGGCAACCAAGTGATATTTTATTGTGTTAAATAAACATTTTATAACTGCATAGCTGTTGCCCACACTGCCAATGTCCCTTTGGCAAAACTAGATTACAGAACAGGATATGCATCTTACAATTCTCAAATTTTGTTCAAAACCAAATCTGCCTCCCAAATGGCCTTGATGTAATACTTACTTAGATAATGTTCAAACTTTTGTATGCCCGAATCGACCAAAAGGTATGTGGTGCAACTTTAATTTCTAAACTCATACAAAACTTGAAGTTGTAACTTCTGCATTGACTGACCAGTATATTATATCAAAGATAATTGTGTCGCAACTGTATTATTGCTTTAGCAAGTTAACCGGCTACAATTAAAGTGCAATAGTACCACAATAATGCAGAAAACAAACCAGGAACATGTCATAGAACAATTCACGTGACTAATAATGGGACTTTACCTTTGCAGAAGTGCTATCAGTTGAGAATGCAACAGTTCCATTCAGAAATCAAACAGACAAGTCTGGACAAAGGCGGAGAGATTCTATTAAGTGTAACCTGACCATTGCTTTCGATAACGTTATAGGTTGGTTATTTGGTTATACCATATACTTTTAGATTGGAAAACAAAACTGAGCTTTTTAGTTCTATTCATAACTATTACAATGAACAAAAGGCATAGTCTCCAAACAATGTACAGATAGTTTTGTTTCAAATTATTCCTATGCTTCCATATGACAAGGTAATTAGGTCCAGAGTCTATGCTAGATATCAAAGCAACCCCATTTCCCCACTCATTTCCTCATGATGTCTTCTCTCACACCTGCCCATTAACACCAGTTTTCCTAGTTATAGCAGGAATATTTTACAGTATTTAATAATCCACTGACCAGAACATTGGAGGAAACTAAAGAGATCACAGGAAGAATGTGCAAACTCTTGACAGCAATGGTGATCAGAATTGAGGCCAGATCACTGGAGCTAGGAAAAAGCTACATTAGCTGCAGTGTGTCATGCAGGTTGGTAGCAAAGTAAGGTTTAGTCAATGGCAAGACAAAAAATAAATTGACACCAAATGTTATTGAAGTAGGTAAAATCTAGCATGGTAAGCAATAAGATCAAAAACAACCAGTAACACAATTAATAAATATAGTTGTAATCTTGAGCATTTAAAAAAAAGGGGAGTAAAATCATGTTAGAAGACAGTTTAAAATTAGATAAAATTCAAATGGATCACTGGTTTTAACAAGTAAAAACAATCCTACAATGAACGAAATGATTATTACTTCAATGCTCAAAACCATCGACTAGTTACATTTAGGGGTACAGTTTGTAGTTTGCATTTTTTCCCTACGATTTAATCTTTTCACACTACACAGCGAGCTGGTTTTGGTGCAGGACCAGTTTTCAGTCCTGCATAATAAGGTGTTGTTGGCAGCCCTATACCTCGCTCTACAAACTACAGATCCAATACAAAATGTTATTGCTGGTACATAAATTGTCATTAGACATTAAATTAGTTGGCTGGCAAACAAGAGGAAATATACGGTTAGTCAAAAAAGCATCACATTTTAAAAAACTTCCTAAGCCTATTTCACAAGTAAATTAATTAAAACCATACACCATCACAGATGGCAGTCAGGAAATACTACTAAATGAAGGTAAGAAGTGTTTCATCAAGAGTGCTGCAATAGATTATGCCAATAATTCCCAGCTGCACAATATGGTCAATCAGTCAACTTCCGCTGAAAATACGAAGAGATCTTGCGGATTGAAGCTGCAGTCTGTAGAACAAACACAGACAGCTTATTGTTAATTCAACTTTGCTACAGAATAAATAAGGATGGAGGGGTATTAATGCAGATAAGTTAATCAACACCTGCTTCACATTTAGTGGGTGGTAGGGATAATCCAATGTCTTCAATAAATTAACTGAACTGAGGTAATATATGCAGTTAGCAATTAACACTGCCTCAGAGAGCGTTACATCATACATACACATGGTCATGCACAAACATGAATGCCATATAAACAGGGCATTTAATGAAAGCAAAGCAGCAAAAATAGACATTATTCTGCTTCTGATGGGTCCAATAATGACAAGAATCCCAACCCGGAGTCAATTAGTCTGGAGAGGTCAGTAGATGGACAGTGGAAAAGAGGGAGATGATCTCTAGGGGCTAGTGAAATCAAGGGATATGGGGAGAAGGCAGGCACAGGTTATTGATTTGGGACTATCAGCCATGATCACAATGAATGGAGGTCCTGGCTCAAAAGGCCAAATGGCCTCCTCCTGCACCTATTTTCTATGTTTCTATGAAATGCGGCAAGTGGGAGACACAGCAATAACAACATTGATGGATTTTTAAAACAATAAAGCACTACTGAGAGAATATTTAAAAAAATCAATAAAGTTAGAATCCATGTCTATAGAAAGCATTTGGAAAGGAGCAGACCTTCAGAAGATGCTAAATATGGAAGAATAAATATGATTTTCCAATGATAGACACAAAAAGCTGGAGTAACTCAGCAGGACTGGCAGCATCTCCGGAGAGAAGGAATGGGGGACGTTTTGGGTCAAGACCTGTATTTCAGATGCATGATTATTGGATTAGGAGTTTTAAATAGAATACTGAACATTGCAATAGCAGAATAAACTGATTTGAGAATTGGAACCACTCAAGCAAAAATATTAATGAAATATTAATCTGTCTATCCAATTGGTCATGTTTTTCATAAAGGTAACAGCCCATTACGGCCTAATACATGGGATTATATTAGAAGGGAGGAGAATGGTGTTGAGAGGGAAAGATAGATCAGCCACGATTGAATGGCAAAGTAGACTCGATGGGTCGGATATGCAATTGTCGACTCCTATGACATATTGTCTATATGATTACTTACTGGTGAAGTTGCTGGATTCAATTCTTCCTTCTTCCTCACAGCAAAATTCTGAGAGACAGTAGGACTCGATGATAATCTCCGCACTCTGACGCCCACTTCAAGTTTTTGTTTTTCTGCTAAGTCAGCAAGCCAGTTCAGATTTGGAGGCGAGTTGTTTTCTTTGTCCAGGGTCTCAGCTCTCTGTTGGGACTTGCATGAAGACGAGGAAGCTTCTAGGTCTGGACAGGGGAAAGGGCTAGCTAAAGGGAGATTTTCTCCAAAGTTGTGGTCAGTGTTTTTCATCCCCTTTTCTTCTGCAGATAGGTTTTCCCTTTTCTGCATCTCTTCACAGCAGAAATCAACTTTACATTTTTTAGAAATAGGACTGAGTTGTGCTGCGAGACAGCAGTCGTCATGTTTGCTATTATTTATTACTGACCCATCACAGGGGTCCAATCTCCTTTTGACCCTCTTCTCTGAAGTTGGAATGTTTATTGTTGTCAAGACAGCTTTTGATTGAATTTGTCTAACTGGGCTCAGCGCTGTCCTTGACGTGTTGTGGGCAACAAAGAGAGAGGAAGGAGGGCTGGGGGTTTTAACCACCCATTCCCTGATTGACATTTTCCCAGAGGAAGAACTTGGCGGTGAAGAGGAACTGGACTTGCCCAGCTGACGTGGCGTACTATTCTTGCCCAAGGAACTCTGGCTTACGGAGCTGGGGGTATTTGAAGAGCGAGGCAGGTCTCCACTAACATTAGGAGCACACGCAGCCTGCTGAGGCGATGGCAAATTGGGACCTTCCATCAATGATGCTTTACCTGGAGTACGATGTATTGACTGAATGACGACGTCTGTTAAAAGCATTGCAAGGAAGTTACTACTCCAAGGCTTACACCAGACAAATTAATATCTTTGTACAATTTTGATCAATTGGTAACAGAATTATTACTTTAAAACACGATCCCCCCCCCCCCCCCCTCCACTGGAGTATGCCAACTCTTATTAATCACTTCTAGCTGCATATTGTTTACTTCACATTTGGTTCATTTATACAGAACTGGCCACATCAACCCCTAAAATCAGCATCTCCATGAATCTATCCAAATCCATTAGATTCAAGACCTTATGACTCATATCACAAGCTGTTACAAGACTCAAATTGGGAAAATCTGATCACTCAACTCAATCAACATGAAGAGATTTAATAGTAGCCAAAAGGAATATTTTAAATGCTAATTTTCTTCAGTAATTGGATACAAACTGGAGAGGTGTAGTAGGTCTAAGATGATAAAAACAGGAATAAACTCCGCCCTCAGGACTTTCACATTTTGTAAGTCAAGAGTTTAATTGTCATATGCACCAGAATGGAACAATTAAATTCTTACTTGCTGCAGCTTAACAGTCCCATTAGTACAGCAATGCAACAAATAAATATCCAAGATTCAATACAATAAATTATGCTTTACTTAGTAACCAGACCATAATAGTGCAACTGGGTACAATATTGTGTTCAGTTTTAGATCGGAAAGTTAAATAGAAAAAGATGCAGAGAAGATTTACGAGGATGTTGCCAGGATTCGAGGTACTGAGCAGGAGCGCGAGGTTGAGCAGGTTAGAACTTTATTCCTTAGGAGCGCAGGAGGATGAAGGTGATCTTATAGAAGTGTATATGATCATGAGAGGAAGTAGAAAGGATAAATGCAGTCTTTTACCCAAAATAGGGGAATCAAGAACCAGAGGACATAGGTTCAAGACTAGGGGAGAAAAATTTAATAGGAAACAGAGGGGTAATTTTTTTGTGTGAATACACACCAAGAGTGGTAGATATATGGAACCAGTTGGCAGGAGAGTTAGTCGAGTCAGGTATCATCACAATGTTTAAAATACATTTTGACAAGTATATGGATAGGATAGCTTTAGAAAGAGTGTTAAAGAAGGAACTGCAGATGCTGGAAAATCGAGGGTACACAAAAGGCTGGAGAAACTCAGCGGGTGCAGCAGCATCTAAGGAGCGAAGGAGATAAGTCTCCGTAAGGACTTGGAGGGTCTGAAGAAGGGTTTCGGCCCGAAACGTTGCCACAGTCTGAAGATGGGTTTTGGCCCGAAACGTTGCCCATCTCCTTTGCTCCTTAGATGCTGCTGCACCCGCTGAGTTTCTCCAGCCTTTTGTGTACCCTAGCTTTAGAAGGATATGGGCCAAACACTGGCTGGTGGCACTAGTGTCAATGGGGCATGTTGGTCGTTGTGGGCAAATTGGGCCGAAGGGCCAGTTTCCACGCTGTATGACTCTAGGTAGCCAGACGATAAAATTGCACTTCACTGTAAATTTGGTATAACTGAAAAGTTCACTGCAAATTCATTGAGGTTGCTTATCATTTCAGATACTGCATTACTAATTCTTGTTCAAGCATGTTTGAAAACTGGATAACCCACACAGGCATTACATAGGAAAATAAAAATCGTCAATGCTCAGTGTATAGGATTGGATATATCCATATATAGTATATATATTTATCCTGTGGCTCCAAACTTTATAGTGAACTAACTATTTTTACCTTTTTCCAAATGCTTCTTTTGGCAGGCAGACCCCACCAATTCTGACTTGGTCACATCCATTTTTCGATTTAGGCGCCAGATTCTCGCAGTATTATCATCAGAACAAGTGGCAATCTAAAAGGAGAGAAGCAGCATTAGAAATGTCAAAACCCGCAAACATTAGCAACTTTGTGATGCACTGGGTTTTAAAAAGACAAAAAGGCTGCAATTGTATCCAAAACATTACTGCAAAAATAAAAACAAAATTCATTTTGTACCTTCCAAGCTTACGATCATGTCAATATATCTTGACTTGTTGAACACAAATCTCTTTCAGCTATTATTCCTTTAGGCCGGTACAAAAAGGCAAGCATTGACAGAGCAAATTATAGATCTGTCACAAAGCATAATTACATTTCCTTAAATAAACCAATTAAAATGCATCTACAAGTTCTGCTGCTGCCAGATACAATTCAATACTGCTGCCAGATACAATTCAATACTCTTAGGGATGTATTCTAGTAGTTCACATTCTTTATTGGAAGGGTTAATAAGATTACAGTGCATAACAGCAGAAAATGTTTGAGGAATTTGGCACAATTACTCATCTTTTCTCAACCATCTTATCAACTCAAAGTTCAACAAAAACCTCCAACTACCTGTAAATCAAAACCACAGACAGTTGTTACAATTTTACATTTGTTGCACTCTTGCAAATAAAGAGTTCAGTGTTTCTATAAGAAAAATGAATATTCTTATTGTTCATATAAAGACGATATAGTCCTTTCGAAGACATTGATTGATTTTCCCACCAACATTTGCTTCTGGCACCGCCCACAGCTTAAACAGTTTCTTGTCCCATGTTTATCATGGATTCCATCCATCTATCCCTCATCCACATCAACCGACAGGCTTTATGCTTCTCCCCTCAACATAGCAATTTCAAACATCTCGAACCTGATACCAGCACTTCTCTTTAGTACTTGTAAAGGACCACTCCCTCCAGGGTGCTCTGGTTCACCCCTTCATCTTCGACTGAAATCCACTCCTCTGCATGTGCAACCACCTACCCTTTACCTCCTCCATTCGCATCCTCCATGATCTCATCCTTTCCAGCTGAAGCTACAATTTACTTGAAATCAGAGCATCCACTTACCACTGCATTGCCTGTCAATGTCATTTTGATCTCAGTCCCTGGCTCCTGGTCCGACAATACTCAGAAACCAGAGGAAAAAATAATCGTCTTCAGTCTAGGCACATTACTAGCCATGACCACTGAATTCAAGTATTGAATTCAACACCTTCATATAGTCAGCACTTTTTTTTCAGATTTCCAGCATTTAGCCAATTTCACATAATTATTATGGATTCCCTATTTAATCTCCCTCTAGACTGACCCGATCCCAACTGTTTCATCACCATCTACTTTCATCATCAACCCTGTCACCATTTACTCCTATTTAATATATTCTCTCTCTCCTCCTCTTCATTCTTTTGTTTTTCTCTTTCTTTCCACCTTTCTCTGCATCTTAGATGAATTTATTATCCCTCCCACTTTGAGAAACAGCAAAGACCTCAAATGTTAACGATTCTTCTGTCGAACTTGCTGAGTGATTTTTTTAAATTAACACCAGTTTTCTTTATGCAAGTTCCCAATCCAGAGAACCAATTAATCCCTTGTACCAACAAACTGATTGGCATCATTGCAACAACAACAAGCTTCACTTAACGTCATGGAACAAATAAGATTCTCACTCAAAAAGATAATGATCTACTCTTGAAATTCTGAAATCTCTCAGAACAGATCACAAAGAAAACTGACCTTTGAGAAATCTGAAGGGCACCAGGATACAGACGTCACCTCTTGAGAGTGTCCCTGAAGCACTGTTGGAGGATGAAGAGGATCAGAGACCTGGTAACAAGGAATTTAAATAGTCAGTTGTAATGACAATTGGTTACAAGACAAACATTATGGTTTGCAGGATAGCAGCATCTATTTAGATATGATGTTTGTGTTTATATGAAAGGGCATGAAAGGTTGTGTGCAATTGAAGTTATCGTGACTGAGGTTGCTGCTATTTATTGACTCTAATTTGGACCAGAACCCTGCAAAGCAGGCTGCAGGGAATGTTGGAATCACAGACTGTCATAATGTTAGCAGTGTAAAATCTGATTTAAACAATGCATTTTCCTGCTGAAATAAGCAATTTGAGTTGAAGGAAAGCAGCACAAGTGAGCTAGCTCCATGAACCTCAGTCTTTGAAGGTCTGATTACATGATGCTTACTAACCTCCTACCAGAACTTCTTAGGCTTTCGGTTGCTTGGTGATAAGGCATCCTCTTTTTAACACAAACACAGATGCGACAACTGCTAAAGATAGACACAAAGTGCTGGAATAACTCAGTGAATCAGACAGCATCTCTGGAGAAAAAGGATAGGTGACGTTTCAGATCAAGACCCGTCTTCAGATTGAAGGTAGAGGATGAGGAACGGACAAAGAGTTTAGAGCTGGAGGTGAGACTAAACAAGGACCAGACAAGGCTGGCAACAAATGACCTCAGGCAGGGTGGTGCTCTGCTAGGCTAATTGGTGGCTGGGGAAGGTTTTATCTCGAGAGGGATACAGTGCAGTGAACAGTGGAACTGGTTAAACTACTTAGGTGGAGGAAAGGGGCGGGGGGGGGGGGGGGGAAAGGGGTGGAAGAGCGTAATGGTGGAAGTAACTTAAAATTAGATCATCCAATATTGTAAGTTACCCAAACGACAACTGCTAGATAGAAACTTCCAGTGAACAACCTTTGAGCAAGACATGAAAAAGCTACCGGGACATAAACAAATTCATAACACAAGAATGCTAGGAACTAAACAGAAGACCCAAAAAATCACCCATTCCTTCTCTCCAGAGAGTTACTCCAGCTTTGTGTCTATTTTCGGTATAAACCCGCATCTGCAGTTCCTTCCTAAACATTTGGTGAGACACTGTAAAAGCTCACTGAAAAGACAACACCCAAGGTTAATTTTGTCCTCGTGACATTCCAGTGATTTCAATGCGAATGGAGTACCAGGAAGAGTTTAATGAACAGTGGATGAGGGTGTGAGACTTCCCCAATTCCTTGCACTTAGCGACAAATAATTTGTAGAGAAAAGGAATAGGTGACGTTTTGGGTCAAGACCCTTCCTCAGACTGGGAGTCTCTTTATTTAAAGATAGGTCTTGACCCGAAGCGTCACCTATTCCTTTTCTCCAAAAATGCTGCCTGATCTGCTGAATTACTCCGGCATTTTGTGTCTATCCAGCATAAACCAGCATCTGCAGTTCCTTCCTAGAAATAATTTGTGACTCTGTGTCACATAAAGAATATGTATTGAGGAAAGATTGGATCAGTCTGAAGAAGGGTCTCGACCCGAAACGTCACCCATTCCTTCTCTCCAGAGATGCTGCCTTGCCCCGCTCAGTTACTCCATCATTGTGTGTCTACCATGCATTGAGGTGCAGTTAAGTTTATCAATCCACATCGCTGCATAAACCAGCACATTTGCAAAAGCAGAAAAAGGGACCAACAAAGCCCTCCTTTTAAAATATTTGCAAGATCTTGATCTAGTAGGTAGATTTGGTGGAGACAATGTCAGTTGGGGGCAGAAAGGAAACATATGACATGCAGAATGTGTATCTGTTATTGTAGTCTGTGTAAGTGTATCCCGGTCTTATGCACGGATGATATTTGTGGTGTTACAAGCTTAATGATGGACTCGGATAAGTTGGAGATAGGATGCAGGTGTTTAGCATTTGTTAGAGTGAACTAATTGGCTGCAGCTTTCTTTCTTTAGTAGATACGGGTAGCATAGGTGGTGGAGCAGATATTGAGGGTCTGGGACACCAGAACCAACTGTTGAGCCTTCCTGAGGTGTCATGGGCCTAACTCAACAAACACCAGTGAAGGGAGGTGCCCACTTGATAACCCCAATGATATACTTGCATCTACACGATTAGTTTAAAATATTTAGCTAGCTGTTTTTTTACATACAGAGTTATTTATTGCAAGTTGGTATATTTAGTTAGATAGTTAGATAATACCTTGGCTTTGGGCTTGGCTTTCTTAGTTGAGAATTTATCCTGGAGTTATAGCACAAGTACTTTGTGTTTTAATTGTAATTTAAAACTTATGGTAATCTTGTATCATTTGTTTTCTTTTAGTACACCTGTGGTCCAGTTCAAAGTGACCAAGCAATATTAATCGCATTTGATTATAACTACTGTTACTTAGCCTGAAGTACTTTTTGATGCAAACTTTTTTTTTTTTAAGTACAGATTTAACAGACATGTTGACGGTGCAAATACTTCTAATTCTCAATTAATTGCAGTCACTCACCTTCCAAATATATGCATTGTTATCAGTGGACCCACTGACAAGGAATTGATCATCTGGACTAAGACTGGCCTTAACATAAAAGGTGCAATTCTGATGACCAGTGAAGGTTGCAACTAGACAAAATAAAGAGAAGACTAATTAGAGGGCAAAGAAATGCCATTAGAAGCCCTGTCCCACGGTACGAGTTCATTCCAAGAGCTCTCCCGAGTTTTAAAAAAAATCAAAGTCGCAGTAAGCATGGAGAATGAACATAGCGGGTACGTCGGATCTCGGGGACGTCTCTTAGCGCTAACGGCAGGTACTCGGGTAGCCTCGCTAACGGCAGGTAGGTACGGGAAGAATCGTGAAGATTTTTCAACAAAATGTCCACGAGAGGCCAGAGTACCGACGAGTGGCCATTACCGTAAGTCTCAGAGTTCGAATCAGGGCAAACTCGGGAGAACTCTTGGAATAAACTCATACCATGGGACAGGACTTTAACTCAGCGACATTAGTTCAACAAAGTCAATTTTATGGCATAATGATAACATTTTATGTATGTATGTATGTATGTATGGGAGGTGGATGAAACAACTCAAAATAGTAATTTTTTGTATTTATTTTCTCCATGAGCTTATTTTCTGTCAGTCAGCTCAGTGGTAAATGGAGCACGGTTACATTCAAACCAATCCACAAAATTGATACAATGGAGTCAATATTGGTTATTTGAATGTTTGTATGAGAGCTGTTTGTGCTGTGCCCAGGTTTTCTTTTACGGTTATGTTCCAATCTCATGCAACTGCAATCCAAGCAAATAAAAAATTCATTCTGTGAAAATTTACAAAACAAAGTGTTTTTCATTCTGCCGATAAACTTCCAATCCTTCTAGTAATATATAGAACTAATGAGATATAGAAAGTAATTTGAAAAGGCAACTTTTTTTAAAACATTAAAAAACAGGTAGATAGATAGATCTAAAGATCATAAGCTGTTATCCCAGTCAACTTTTATTCTTCAACAAAGAATATTTATTTATTCTTTATTCTCCAAAGAGCAGCACAGTGGTGCACCGGTAGAGTTGCTGCCTTACAACGCTTGCAGCACCGGAGGCCCGGGTTCAATCCCGACTACGGGTGCTGTCTGTAAGAAGTTTGGCCGTTCTCCCCGTTACCCGATTTCCTCTCACACTCCAGACATACAGGTTTGTAGGTTAATTGGCTTGGTGTCTGTGTAAATTGTCCCTAGTGCATGTAGGATAGTGGCAATAGGCCGAAGGGCATGTTTCCACACTGTGTCTCTAAAACTAAAAAATATTATAGGAGACCAAGCCATGCCGTATAGACTGGCTACATAATGTTCTTTTTTCTGCCATGCAGAGTTACATTTTAGAAAATACTTAATTGGCTTGAAAACACTTGGGACATCCAGTGCTAATGAAAAGCATTATGTTCATGCACCTTATCTAGGTCTAAGGCCATTCAGCCCATCGAGTCCACTTCGCCATTCGATTATGTCAGATTTATTTTTGCCTCTAACCCCATTCTCCTGTGTTCTCCCCATAACCTTCGACACCCTTACTAATGGAGACCTAATTAAAAATACCCAATGACTTGGCCTCCACCGCCCTCTGTGGAAATGAATTCCATAGATTCACCACCCTCTGGCTAAAGAAATTCCTCATCTACATTCTAAAGGTACGTTATTTTATTCTGAGGCTGTGCCCTCTTGTCCCAGACTCTCCCACGATTGGAAGCATGCTCTCCTCATTCACTATCGTTGCCTTTCATTATTCAGTAGGTTTAAATTTCCCCGTCTCATTCTGAAAACCAGCGAATACAAAAGCACCCCATACATTGAACCCAATGTTATCGATCTTTAAATCCCAGTGTGATAGCATGCCCTCTAAAAATCATATTGGCATAGATTAGACACACGCCTCAAAACCTAATCTACACCAATCATTAAAGCATCTTTAAAGCATATTTGACATTATAGAAACATAGAAACTAGGTGGAGGCCATTCAGCCCTTCGAGCCAGCACCGCCATTCATTGTGATCATCCGCTATCAGTAACCCGTGCCTGCCTCCCATATCAGTAACCCGTGCCTGCCTCCCACATCCCTCGACTCCACTAGCCCCTAGAGCTCTATCCAACTCTCTTAAATCCATCCAGTGATTTGGCCTCCACTGCCCTTTGAGGTGAGAAAAAACTTTTTTACCCAGTCTTAAATGACCTCCTGTTTATTCTAAGACTGTGGCCCCTGGTTCTAGACTCACCCAACTTTGGGAACATTTTTCCTGCATCTAGCTTGTCCAGTCCTTTTATAATTTTATATGTTTCTATAAGATCCCCCTCATCCTTCTAAACTCCAGTGAATACAAGCCCAGTCTTTTCAATCTTTCCTCATATGACAGTCCCACCATCCCAGGGATCAATCTCGTGAATCTATTATCTGGAAGATATTATCTGGGAGTAATTGATACTATCAATTTAAGTACCAAGTTGGAAATATTAGAAGATGTGGGTGTAGATGTTGTGTTGAATTTATTTTTAAGTGCCAGATGGTAGCAGCAAATAGAATAATATGCCTTCCCTCAAGTGTAACAGACAGACTTACTTGGTGCAGTTTTCAAGCCAGTCAAATTGAACATGTAAATGATATCATCAGTGCAGTTTGCAAAAAGATTGGAGCCTGTTGAGTCCAAAATAAGACTGGAGTATCCTGAAAGCAAAGAAATTGAAATTCTAAATAAGATTTGCAGATATAATCCACGTAGGTAAAAGCCAACTCCACCATAACTACATCAACGCGACCACATTCACCAGGTTTATCAATTCCAAATTTTGCTGCCACTGTTTGAAAATTGATATCTGATCAGACTAGGATAAAGTGTATTTCTCTGCATTGAATTCAATTACAGTGATTTTTCCAGCAGGGGCGTGTTTTTCGTCTTTTTATTTTTAATGTGTGTTAAGGGCCTGTCCAACTTGACAATTTGTTCGGCGACTGCGGCATCATTGACCGACGTATAATGTCACCCAAAAATAAGTGGCGTGACGACGCATGACACGCGGTGCGTTTTCAAGTTTCGCAACCACTTTTTTGTCGCCGCTGGATTTTGAAATGTTCAAAATCTTTTGGTGACACTGATACAACGCTGGCAAAATCTGCAAGTGGGACAGGCCCTCTAAAAGTCTGTTTTCCAGTTTGTTTTATGAGGGGGGAGGGATCGGGGGAAACCTTTTTTCCCCAGTTTCTTACCTTGACAGAGATGTGATTCATTTTCGGATCGTATTCTCCTGTCACTCTGCGGCTTACCATCGATGGAGCCGGGGAACTCCTCGGACTGACCTTGGGCTTCACCGCGGGGCGTGGACTTGCACCGGAGTCGATCCCTTGTCTGGGATGGCGCCGACCGCTGCCTGTGGATTTACCATCAAGAGCTCGCAGTCTCGGGAGAGGCTGGTCGGCGCAGAGGCTCGACCAGCCCCGACACGGGGTCCGATCGTCCGGCACGGGGGAGCCGGCATCTCCCCGATGCAGGAGCTGATCGTCTCGATGCGGATGGCCAAAAGCCGCTGGCTACGGGAGTCGAGGCCCCCGACTGCGGGAGAGCAAAGAAAGGAAGAGATTTGAACTTTTTTTTTTCACCTTCCATCACAGTGAGGAATGTGGAGGAGTCACTGTGGCGGATGTTTATGTTTAAATGTATTTTGTGTTCCTTTGCTGTTTATTTGTATGACTGACTTGGCAAATGAAATTCCTCGTACGTTGCGAAACATACTTGGCTAATAAAGTATTATTGTGATTGTGATTGGGTCACAGATTAGCGACCACACAGTGAAGAACATTTACCTAGCTTTCGTGCACTGGTGCCTGGATAAAGGAAGGACTGAACTGGCACAGGATCTTGGTGGAGAACAGTGTAGTTCTTTCTTAAATCCCACACTTTGATGACACTGGAATATAAATAAAACACATTCTTTAAAAAAAAAAAACTAGACATTAATTATATGCAACACCCTCAATGTTAACACCCTCAGGGATGCTGAAAATATTCTGCACGTTCCACTCGTGCAACTACAATACCTGCAATACAAAATGCCATGCGTAACTGCGGGAGTGCTCTCAAAACTTTTTAAGGAGATTTTAAAGTAAAGACACCTTGTTTTTAATAGCATTATCTGGACTCAATTACTTTGGCCAAGTTGATTCCTTAACTAAATCATACAGCCAATGATGTCTATGCAGCAGATACACCTAGATAGATACCACTAAGTGATAGGATATGTATGATTTTATACATTCTCAAATAATCTGCACACATGTTATCCAATCTTTGTCCTTCTACTCCACTTAGGAATTGAGCTCTCAATTTTACTGTCACTTCTCATGCTTCGGACCAAAATTAAAAACGTCACATTTCACTTTGATAAATCTTCGAATATTACTGGCCATCCTCGTGTTTTGAGTTGATTGCAAATTTGGAAATAGGGCCTTGTACACCCAAGTTAAAATGCTTGAGAGAAACAACAATACCAGCAGAACCCCCTGGGTAATGGCCACTTCCACCCCATGCCAACAGGCAACCGTACACATCCACTTTGCTGCCTGTTACTTAAATATGGTTTCATCCTGTTTTAGCCATGCCATGTGTCGATTCCAAACTTGATTTATTTGAAGCTTTATGAGAGAGAGAAATAAGGAGCCATTCCAAGTGCGCTTACCCATCCACAGCCCCTGCAGAGATCAGGGTGTGCTCATCTCGAAAAATCACCACTGTCACACTCTGCTGCGAATCCTGAAGGAGATTAAGAGACAGGTCAGCACTTGCAGCAAAACTGAAACCAGGCTCACAATAACACCACAGTGAAATACAGAGACAGAATGTTTAAATATGGTCATACCACAGATGGAGCAAGTCCCCGGGCAGTGGGTCGCCGTTTCTTTTGTTTTGGGGGTGTCTGTTTGGCTTGTGAGTTATGAGCGCCAGCGATCTGCTTCACTTGCCTGTAAAATCCATCTAAAACAGAGGCAACGCATGAACAGCAAGGACTTAGCACAATTTATGCCTGCAACTTGATGAACACTTTCCTAAATGACCACTTTTCAGACATTAGCGGAGGGAACTCCAAGAGTCTGGTAGCCTTGGGGTTGGAGAGGGTGAAATGATTGTGGCTTGTGGAGAGAACATCATTAGCAAATCAATATTACACGTCACAAGACCAGGGGTCTGACCTTTTATATTATGTGCCACTCAATCAATTGGACAGCACAATGGTGCAGCCTCACACCTCAAGTGACCCAGGTTGTTTTTTTTTTTGTTTTTTTTTTAAGAGATACAGCAAGGAAACAGGCCCTTTGGCCCACCAAGTCTGTGCTGACCAGCGATCCCCGCACATTAACACTATCCTATACACACTAGGGACAATTTACACATACACCAAGCCAATTAACCTACAAACCTGTACGTCTTTGGAGTGTGGGAGGAAAATGAAGATCTCGGAGAAATGCCACGCGGTCAAGGGGAGAACATATCAACTCCGTACAGACAGCAGCCGTAGTCAGGATCAGACCCGGGACTCCGACAGTACAAGCATTATATGGCAGCAACTCTACTGCTGCGGCATCGTGCCGACCCTTATTAAATTCTGATATCAGGCACTGCCTGCGCTGAGTTTGCATGTTCTCCCCGAGCCTACATTGGGCTCACCAAAGTGCTCCAATTTCCTTTCACATCTGAAGGACACGTTGGTAAATTAACTGGCCATCATAAATTGCCCCTTGTGTCTAAGCATGTTAGAAGAGTAGAAGGGAATGTATGGAGATTGAAACGGCATTAATGTAGGATTGGTGTAAGTAGATAATGGATAGTTTGTGTGGATGGACCAAAGGGCCCATTTCTCCGCTAAAACATTTGATTACTTCAATTTCACATTCACATACAATGCTACAATGCACAGAATATTTTGCATATTAAGATGCCAACCTACTTGGCAGGGTTCCGTTTCTAAAACGATCCCTCTGAGAATTCTGCTAATAAATTGTTAAACATTATTTTTGTTAATTTTTGTTAAACATTATTAGTCTAACATCGGTAGTGGGGAAACTGCTAGAGTCAGTTATTAAAGATGGGATAGCAGCACATTTGGAAAGTGGTGAAATCATTGGACAAAGTCAGCATGGATTTACGAAAGGTAAATCATGTCTGACGAATCTTGTGGAATTTTTCGAGGATGTAACTAGTAGCGTGGATTGGGGAGAACCAGTGGATGTGCTGTATCTGGACTTCCAGAAGGCTTTCGACAAGGTCCCACATAAGCGATTAGTATATAAACTTAAAGCATATGGCATTGGGGGTTCAGTATTGATGTGGATAGAGAACTGGCTGGCAAACAGGAAGCAAAGAGTAGGAGTTAACGGGTCGTTTTCACAATGGCAGGTAGTGACTAGTGGGGTACCGCAAGGCTCAGTGCTGGGACCCCAGCTATTTACAATATACATAAATGATCTGGATGAGGGAATTGAAGGCAATATCTCCAAGTTTGCGGATGACACTAAGCTGGGGGGCAGTGTTAGCTGTGAGGAGGATGCTAGGAGAATGCAATGTGACTTGGATAGGCTGGGTGAGTGGGCAAATGTTTGGCAGATGCAGTATAATGTGGATAAATGTGAGGTTATCCACTTTGGTGGCAAAAATAGGAAAACCGACTACTATCTAAATGGTGGCCGATTAGGAAAAGGGGAGATGCAGCGCGACCTGGGTGTCATGGTACACCAGTCATTGAAAGTAGGCATGCAGGTACAGCAGGCAGTGAAGAAAGCCAATGGTATGTTAGCTTTCATAGCAAAAGGATTTGAGTATAGGAGCAGGGAGGTTCTACTTCAGTTGTATAGGGTCTTGGTGAGGCCACACCTGGAGTATTGCGTACAGTTCTGGTCTCCAAATCTGAGGAAGGACATTATTGCCATAGAGGGAGTGCAGCGAAGGTTCACCAGACTGATTCCTGGGATGTCAGGACTGTCTTATGAACAAAGACTGCATAGACTCGGTTTATACTCTCTAGAATTTAGGAGATTGAGAGGGGATCTTATAGAAACTTACAAGATTCTTAAGGGGTTGGACAGGCTAGATGCAGGAAGATTGTTCCCGATGTTGGGGAGGTCCAGGACAAGGGGTCACAGCTTAAGGATAAGGGGGAAATCCTTTAGGACCGAGATGAGAAGGAATTTTTTCACACAGAGAGTGGTGTGTCTCTGGAACTCTCTGCCACAGAGGGTAGTTGAGGCCAGTTCATTGGCTATATTTAAGAGGGAGTTAGATGTGGCCCTTGTGGCTAAGGGGATCAGAGGGTATGGAGAGAAGGCAGGTACGGGATACTGAGTTGGATGATCAGCCATGATCATATTGAATGGCGGTGCAGGCTCGAAGGGCCGAATGGCCTACTCCTGCACCTAATTTCTATGTTTCTATGTTTCTATGTTTTTGATTCGTGCAAGGATAAACTCATTTTAGATACTGACACAAAAGGAAAGTGCCTGTTAAACTATGCAAATAAATGTTCTTTCCTGAAAGAACATTCAGGAAGATCAAATTCTCTTTCCTGAAAGACATCAGTGACCATTTTCGTAAATATGCCAAAATTATAGTCAAAATCTACATCTCACTGCACTGAGAGACAGTACGTCACAAAACACAAGCATGGTTAAGGTGACCATCTTTTCCGTATTTCCACCAGACAGCTACAGATTGTGAAGACCAAGTCCCATCCCAACTGGAAGACAGAATTTGAGGCCTCTCTCCCCATCGCATCTGGATTCACCCTGCACGTTATTTATTGGGAACAATCAATTGCTGCTTTGGGATTGCCCATTGCCTAGCAGGTTGTGGGGTTAAGCATTGTGTTGATCATACTGATCCAGGTCAGTAGTAACACCGGCTGTCAAAATCAGGTTAATGGAATACACTTTGCAACTCTGAGGCTGAGCAGCAAAGAAAGAAGGAACAGAAGAACCATGGTTGGTCAATAATTAATTTTAATTATCACGATTAAATTTATACCACATCAGCTGACATTTAAAAAAAGGCACACTTCTGACCTTTAGAGTTTCAGATCGTCAACCCATATTTAAAATTTTATTTATATGATTATTTTCTTTCTTGAATAAAGCTATGGCTCTGAACTATAAGAACATGCATGGCTTCCTGATGTGTGCAGTCAGTGCGCAAAAATGACCCAAAATGTAAAGGAGGTTTTCAGCACACTTACAAATTCTGTTTAAATGTCAATATCCTATTTTAAGGAACACTTCAATAACCTTACTAATCAACACATTGGAGTCCTGTGTTCCTACATCAAGTTCTGTGCAAATGCTATGATTACTGTTAAGCTAAGCCATGATGGCACAAGGTGAGAAACAAAATAATTACCAATACAACAGGGTTTCTTGTTGCTACATACACAACCCCACATGGGGAGGATAAGGGCAGATGGAATGGGAAGCAGAAGAGTGCTAGTAGCGGGGCTGCAATATTAACGATAAATCAAGAGGTGCTTGGACCCCAAACTGTGCAGCATAGAAAAGTGTTTTGGGCTGTTGCCACCCATGCTGCCTCCTTGAAAGAAGTAATTAGTGCCCAGCATTTCCCTTCTGAATCTCTGGGAACATTTAGCCGACTAAAATAAGTGTCTCATTCATACACTTCAACAGAATCCTACTTGCAAACCAGAAGGGAAGCAAACTGAACAATAACCTGGAAACAAGAACAAACGACGTGATCTAAAATGTCAGCAATACATTAATTTGTAGAAAACAGACACAAAATGCTGGAGTAACTCAGCTAATCCAGCGTTTTGTGTCGATCTTCTTTCTGATTGGGTTTGGTAGGAACCTGCATGAAGATACATGTACAAAACAAAATAATACAAATGACAGGGCAATTCTGGGTTATAAAAGGAAAGTAAAAATACAAGATTAAATGCAAGAGGTATTGCGTAGGTCTTTAAAAATTCCAAAATAATCTTCATTGAACTCATTAAAAAAATGCATCTAAGACACAATTTCTACAGAATTCATACCTTTCTTACTGCAACGAGTATCCCAGACCATTATATTGCCATCCCTTCCACCGGTACAAAACACAGCTTCATTAAAAAAACACAAAAACAATTAGAACCACTTTTACGTTATGAATAAAGCTTTACCGATCAAAGATGTTGCATGGAATACCTGTTTCCTGCTTCCCAAAGGCCACAGACTTGAGGCTGCACTGGTGGCCTTTAAACGTACCGAGGAGCTCACTCACTCTCACGTCCCATAGCTTTGCAGTTTGATCTCCTGAAGCTGTAACCTTCAAAATAAAACAAACAGCACCGATTTTTATCAGCATCAGCTCATCCTGGCTTGTTTGGGGAATGTACATTGAAAGGCTGGGGTACTTACTAATTTTGGTTCTCCCGGAACCCAAGCAAGGTCAAATACTGCATTGGTGTGAGCTAACCATGCTGAAAAAAAAGGACATTTTTAATTAGAGGTTAAAGATCAGGTTAATAAACAGACTTGAGGCATCATTTTGCTTTGTCTAGTCAGAAGTGATTGCATGTATTGCTTTTGGGATCTTGATAAAACAAAACTGTCCACATAAAATTGGGTATGTTACAAAACTTACCTTGAGCAGCGCTGCAGTTCTGCCGCTCCCCGTGTGCGCGACTTTGGCGCCTTTCAGAGGGGGGGGCGCGGGCTTAAAGTGACGTTTTTCTGCAGACTGGGAAAATCGATCCATGTCGGGCGATTTCGTTGTGGAAGAAAAATCACTCCGACATTTCATTCATGAAGGTATTTTTAAATTACGCTAGATTTAGTAACTAGAGTAATTTAAAAATCACCTTCAAAAGCCATGAGCGCCGACAACGGGAAGGATTTTGCGTAGGGGAGAAAAAAGGTACACAGTTTATTTTTATATTAAAAGTTGGTTTTTAGGGAGGCTTTAAATCACATTTTCAAGTTGCGAAATGGGGTCCAAAAAAATGTATGAACCAACAGTATTTTTCCTCCCGACTTCGCCGCAAACCGCAATGTTCCAATCCACCACATTCCACTAAAACCCACTCGCTAGTTGATTTAAATGGTCATTAATTTACAGACATTAAACACTAAATTCCTTCCATTTGGCCTAGAAATTCATGAAAACGAGATTCAAAAATTATGTTATATTGTGGATTATTGTGTGAATGTTATTTGGACACTTAGGCAATTTAAAAAAAGTTTATTTTCTTAAGAAATGGATAGATGTTTAGATCTACTCATTGAATTTTGTAATTAGCTACAATTAGATAACTAACTTTATGCTTTAATTTCAGGTCATCCAAGTAAGATTGTTTCATATTTGTTTCAGAATGTTTCAATCTATAATAACTGAAAATTTCATTGAGTTCTCTTAATTTTTAAGAAACTTATGGGCTTTTAACTGTTCAAGATCACAGTTTTTGAGTTAAGTCAATTGAAAGGCAATGGGGAACAAGATGCTAATTTCCAAGTATGAAAATGGTCATAACTTTCTTAATACTGAAGATATGAAAGTGAATTAGGTGTCAAATTAAACTTATTTTTATGCTTTATCTGATGGGATAAATTACAGACTTGATTTTTTAAATCTCAAAATTTTATAACATTGCTACTCATGCCAAAAAACAATGATGTCCTAACTAACAGAAGTCCCACTTGGAGCATTTAGACGTCACTTAGTATGACATATTTAAGTGGTGTGGTGGGCGTTTTCACTGTTGGCTATTATGTTATAAAGAATAGACAGCACAATTCTCACTCAGAAAGCATTATTAGATTATTAGACACAGAGGTTCACCTGCATCTCCTCCAACCTCAACTATTGCATCCGCTGCTCTAGATGTCAGCTGATCTAAATCGGCTAGACCAAACGTATGCTTGGCGAACGTTTCGCCGAACACCTCCACTCGGTCCGCATTAACTAACCCGACCTTGCGGTGGCTCAGCACTTCAACTCCCCCTCCCATTCCGTATCCGACCTCTCTGTCCTGGGCCTCCTCCATGGCCAGAGTGAGGACCACCGGAAATTGGAGGAACAGCACCTCATATTCCGCTTGGGCAGTCTGTCTCCTTGATGTCTCCTCCCCTTCCTAGCTCTCCCTCAGCCCTCGGGCTCCTCCACCCCCTTTTTCCTTTCTTCTCCCCCCCCCCCCCCCCCCACCCTCCTTCATTCTGAAGAAGGGTTTCGGCCCGAAACGTTGCCCATTTCCTTCGTTCCATAGATGCTGCTGCACCTGCTGAGTTTCTCCAGCACTTTAGTCTACCTTCGATTTTCCAGCATCTGCAGTTCCTTCTTAAACAATTATTAGTATCATAATGCCATACAGAACTGATAATCATGTCGCACATAGATATTTTACATGACACTTCAATAAAAATGGTGTAGGAGATGCTTTGACAGGCTCAAGATAACACCATCACAGAGCACACCTCCCCAGGCAAAATGGGCATACAGTCTTGTCATCGAGTCATCTCTCAAAGACAATGCTAAAGCGATGGACTAAACACTGCTCCATTAAACTGGTAATAAAAACACACTGCAGGTAACAATGTAAACTAAAAGGTAGACACAAAATGGTGGAGTAATTCAGCGGGCCAGGCAGCATCTCTGGAGAGAAGGAATGGGCGACATTTCGGGTTGAGACCTTCAGACGGATGTAAACTAAAACTTTATTGTTCATAATAATATTTGAATTAAGACATTTTCAGCTGCTGGGTATTTTGCTTTATTGTTTGTATAACAACACGTTTTATTCAGAAGCAAAAGAAGCAGGTCATCCAACTTCCTTTGAGTTGGATTAGTTCTACAATTCAACACATTCTGTGTATTCCAGAATAAATGCCATTCAACATGATCTATCAAACTGTAGTCATACAAGACTTTGACCTAATGAGTTGAGACCCCTCCCTCCCCACAGCCCATAATCTTTATGTTCTTAAAAGGGCCCCACATTATTCTACCAGCATGGCAACTAGATTTTACACACACAGCTAAACCATTTGTTTAAATTGTACATTATATCCAGATTTAACTGAACTGGGCAGCAATGCCAGAGTGGGAGAGGCGAGAGAAAATGCTTTCCTTCCAATACAGGACAATAATAAAGGACGAATAGGAACCTGGGCACTATCTATGATGAATAGAATGGCATTGCATTTAAATTGTTATGCGTTTACAATACATTTGTCTTTTGTTTAAACAAAGGAATGTCTTGTTTCTTCACATGACCAATATCTGGACACACCCCTTTCAAAAATGTGAATGCAATGAAGCAAACAAAATCTTGGCACACCTCGAAAAATTGGATCCTTCTTCTTATGGCATTCTGTATTGTATAACCTGACTACACCTTCTTCATTTACAACTGCAAGGACCCACTGTAACTGCTCTGCTGTAAAGAAAAAAATGTTATAGTAATCAAAATATTAACATCCTCATATACACAAAAACAGAATGCTCTCTTACAATTTTATACCAACAGAAACTAAAGTTTTGTATTGCATTCTTCATGTAGGGCTGCCTTCAAGCTATCTTAAGCTAGTTCTTCTGGCCAGGCAGTTGATGTAAGATCCAATGTCAACCAAGTGTGGGCTGTCCGTGGTATGCCTGAACATTACCAGTGTAAAATTACAGTATCAAATAATGCCACAATTGCTCATAACTCCTCGAATCTGTGACTGCTTCATAAATTATATATTCCTCAGAGAAACTATAGGTTTTTGTGTACTTGATTTTAAAACGATTATTAACATGATATAGTTTAATTCATTATTACCCTCAATATATTGAACCCTGTCTGACTTTTTGCTTTGGATATCAAGGCTACAGCACATGATTTCAGCTGCTGGACATTTTTGTTTTGTTGTTTGTATTAACATCCAATATACATCTTGACAACACATTTATTTACCGAAAGAAAAGGAAGTATGTTATCCAACTTTATTTGTGTTGGCTAGATACAAAATGGTGGAGTAACTCAGAGGGTCAGACAGAATCTCTGGAGAAAATAAATAGGTGATATTTCAGGTTAGGATCTTTCTTCGAGTTGGATTAATTTTACAATTCAACTATTCAAGTTCAAAATTGCAGCTTCTCAAATCTATAATTGTAAATTGCATGGAGACTTCTGACCAATGCTTTTCAAACTCTTAGCAAGATTTATTTGTACCATGTCCTATCGATGTACCATTCCTATCCATGTACAATATTCCCTTTATCCTTTGTCTAATTGTTTCGTAAACGTTGCAATAGTCCCTGCCTCAAATACCTACTCTGGCAGCTCGTTCCATACACCCACCACCCTGTGCGAGGAAAAAGTTACCCCCCAGATTCCTATTAAATCTTTCCCCCATTCGCCTTAAATCTATACCCTCTGGTTCTTGATTTCCCCCTTTCTGGGCAAGAGCCTGTGCATCTACCCGATCTATTCTTCTCATAATTTTATACACCTCTATTAAATCAGCCCGCCATCCTTCTTTGCTCCAAGGTACAAAGTCCCAGCCTGCTCAACCTCTCCCTGTAGCTCAGGCCCTCGAGTCCTGACAACATCCCGTAAACTTTCTCTGTACCCTTTCCAACATGACAGCTTTCCTGCAACATGGTGCCCAGAACTGAACATAATACTCTATATGCAGTCTTACCATGTCGTACATAAATGCAATATGACCTCTCAACTTCCATGCTCAATACCCTGACTGATGAAGGCCAATGTGCCAAAAGCCTTTTTGACCACACCATCTACCTGTGATACCACCTTCAAGAAACAATGTGCCTGCACTCCAGGATCCCTCTGCTCTACAACTCTCCCCAGAGCTTTACCATTCACTATGTAGGTCCTGCCCATGTTAGACTTCCCAAAATGCAACACTCACATTTCTCAGTATTAAATTCCATCAGCCTTTCCCCAGCCCACACCTATTAATGTTATGCCATAAGAATATACATGACCACTGTTCAGTACAAGCCTGGCACTGGCCAACCTACCTGTTGACCACGAGCAGCCAAATGGAGGAACCGGCACCCCAAGGTCACCACATGACGTGTGCTCATCATGTCGGTTACACTGGTAATATTGCAGCAATGTCTCCAAAGGGTAGCTGTGGGGCTCTAATGGCAAAGAGAAAAAAACGAACATTGAAACTGATGCAGAGACCAGTAGCAAATGTTTTAGAAATCCATCATTTATACAGCAAGTTTACATTCAAAATTAACGTTCAATAAAGCATTACCTGGAAAATAGATGCAAACCGCTGAGTATTATTTTTATTTGTCCACATTCCTCAGAGAGGCTGGAACCAAAAGACAAGAGGACTAGTTCTGCTGAGAATATATGGAATTAATGCAATTGTAAAAGAGACAATAGAAGGTGAAAAATTGTAGAACCCATTTGAGTGGAGACAGAAAAGAACAAGGGAAAAATGACAGTGGTCAGACTGATGCATAGGGCCCCAAACTGTATGAAAAAGTAAAATTTAAAACAAAATGAGCAAGTTGCGGCGGCACCTCGCGGCAACCCAAAGGCACAACGAACCATCGGCTCTGGAGGGTGGCGTCTTGGTGTGGGAGGTGCTGGTCACAAGGTCGGTACCGGAGTTGGTATTTAAGGCCGGGCAACGCCCGTGACCTGAGAGGAGTAGGGAACTGTATTGGAGAGAATAAACACATCTGGTGCACGCAACTCCTGTGTGGCTGGACTCCGAGTCTCTGCCACACTGGTGATCCTGACGCCCAGGAGTGCAATCCTGGAAGGGAAATTTGAAAAGATAATGCATTCAGCAGCTGCCGCCTACGAGGCCAAACTCAATGCGGTCTCCCTGAAGCTACCTACATTCTGGACCTCGCAGCCGAGGATTTGGTTTCGACAGGCCGAGTCCCAGTTCTTCTTCCACGCCCACAAGCTCGCTCCTTCCAAGCTCCTCATAGAAAAGGCGGAGTTTCGGAGTATGGAGGCCCTGGGCATCGCTCGACCCTCCAACAGCCCATGGGCCTCCCCGCTGCACATGGTGCCGAAGGTGTCCGGCAGCTGGAGGCCCTGTGGGGGCTACCGCCACCTTAACGAGGCCACGACCGCTGACCGTTACCCTATTTCCCACATACAGGACTTCTCAGCCCATCTGGCCGGGGCTAGGTTCTTCTCCAAGATCGACCTAGCCCTGGGATATCACCAGATCCCCGTGCAACAGGAGGATGTCCCCAAGACGGCAATTACCACCCCGTTCGGGTTGTTTGAATTTCTGCGGATGCCCTTCAGCCTCAAGAACGCCGTGCAGGCCTTTCAGCGCCTGATGGACACCGCAGTGTGCGAGCTCGACTTCCTGTTTGTGTACTTGACGACATCCTTGTAGCAAGTCGCTCGCGAGAGGAACACTGCACCCACCTGCATCTACTCCTCCAGCACCTCAGTGACCATGGCATCGTAATTAACCCAGGCAAGTGCCAATTTGGTGTTCGGACCATCAACTTCCTGGGGCATTGGGTGACACGGCACAGAGCAGTGTCTCTGCCGGACAGGGTTGAGGCAATCCACCAGTTCCCGAGGCCTGCTGTGGTACGTTGGGATGGTCACATTTTACCACCGGTTCATTCCGGCGGCTGCCAAACGTTTGCGGTGGCTTTTCTAGGGCAAGCAACGGGAGATACAGTGGGATGCCGTCGCCACGGCAGCGTATGAAGGGGCGAAGGAGGCCTTGGCTCGGAGCAGCGCTACAGCGCCTTCGACCGGGAGTTGCTCGCCTTACACCTCGCAGTGGGATTCCCCTCCCCCACTATAGACGAGGCTCGCACCAGGGTCTCCTCCATACCCCGCAACACTGCCCTCTCTCCCCATTGCCCCACTCGCAACAAGGGCAGAGTCCCCCTGGTTCTCACCTTTCACCCCACCAGCCGACACATACAACACATAGTCCTCCGCCAGTTTCGCCATCTCCAACGTGACCCCACCACTCGCCACATCTTCCCATCTCCCCCCGTCTGCTTTCCGCAACTCCCTTGTCAATTCTACCCTTCCCTCCCGCTCCACCCCTTCCCCGGGCACTTTCCCTTGCAACCGCAACAGATGCTACACTTGTCCCTTTACCTCCCCCCTCCACTTCTTTCAGGGACCCAAGCAGTCCTTCCAGGTCCAACAGAGGTTCACCTGCACCTCCTCCAACCTCATCTACTGCATCCGCTGCTCTAGATGCCAGCTGATCTATATCGGTGAGACCAAGCGGAGGCTTGGCGATCGTTTCGCTGAACACATCCGCTCGGTCGGCAATAACCAACCCGACCTCCCGGTGGCTCAGCACTTCAACTCCCCCTCTCATTCCGTATCCGACCTCTCTGTCCTGGGCCGCCTCCACGGCCAGAGCGAGCAACACCGCAAATTGGAGGAACAGCACCTCATATTCCGCTTGGGGAGTCTGCATCCTCTGGGCTTGAACATTGAATTTTCTCAATTCTGTTAGCCCTTGCTGTCTCCTCCCCTTCCCACTTCCCACCCAGCCCTCGGGCGGCTCCTCCTTTTTCCTTTCTTCTCCCCAACCACCCACCCCCCACCTCCCATCAGTCTGAAGAAGGATTTTGGCCCGAAACGTTGCCTATCTCCTTCGCTCCTTAGATGCTGCTGCACCCACTGAGTTTCTCCAGCCTTTTGTGTACCCTCAATTTTCCAGCATCTGCAGTTCCTTCTTTAACAAACATGTCTTATTGTGTGACAGGAACTTCCAAGTTTCTGGGCGTACATATCTCTGAAGATCCATCCTGGGCCCAGCACATTGATGCAATCATAAAAAAAATCATCAACAAAAGCTTTTCACTGTACATGTGACAATAAACTAAACTGAGCTGAATGCCTCTACTTTCGAAGAACAAGGAGATTCTGTAGGTCATGATTGGTTGCATCACAGCCTGGTTTGGCAACTCAAACTCCAAGGAAAGAAGGAAATTAGTGTGATAAACACTGCCCGGTTCATCACAGGAACTGACCTCCCCACAATTGAAGGGATCTATAAGAGGCGCTACTTCAAAAAGGCAGTCAACATCAAACACCCACACTGGCCACGCTCTCATTTCCTTCCTACTATTCGGAAGTTACAGGAGCCTGAAAACTGTGACCACGAGGTTCAAGAAAAAATATTCTTCCAGCAACCACTAGGCTTTTGAAAATTGCACACTAGGCTCAGCAACTGTGAACTTGTATTTGTGTGTCCGCGGTTACAGAAAGGTCTTTAGTTTCTGTTGCACTAGTATTATGCCTAATCATTTATTGAATTATTGGAATATGATATTTATGTGTGTGTTGCGTTTAAGCCTGTAAAGCTGTGCAATCGGTTCATTGTTCAGATTTCGCACTCATAACCATAAAATACTGTTGACCTCTCAAACAATTTTAGCCCCATTGTCTTTTTGCTGAGCAGCGATAATGTAAAACCTTCCTAACTTTTATCTAGGTCGCAATTTAGTTAAAATGGTGAGAACACTATCCAATTTAGATTAGTTTCATCATACACTAAATTCAACAACTTGGAAAAAAACAATAAACCTCATCTAATCTCAACGTAGTCTGAGAGTAAATGGTCATAATAGTATCCGCTCTCTAACTAAACTTACAGGTATTCTAGTCCCGTAGAGCAGGTCGATTTACTTAGGCAACGGGAAGAAGGGTCTCGACCCGAAACGTCGCCTATCTCCTTCGCTCCTTAGATGCTGCTGCACCCGCTGAGTTTCTCCAGCTTTTTGTGTAACCCCCCCCGCCCCCGCCCCCCTTCTTCAGACTATCTCCTTCGCTCCATAGATGCTGCTGCACCCGCTGAGTTTCTCCAGCATTTTGTGTATCCTCGATTTTCCAGCATCTGCAGTTCCTTCTTTAACCCATTTACTTAATTCTCTACTTACACATTTTTCTCACTATAAAGTTCGTTTTTATTTATGATTTTTTTTTTGCAAACGGGACTCGTCTGGTCTCACTTAAACTCATTTAACCACCACTTTCCCGATCGCCCTCCCTTGCCCTCCACTCCCGCAAACTCACCCCCACAAAACAACAGCTTCATTTTGTATTGTATTACTACTTACGGTTAAATTGAATATATAGACATCTGTTATATATCTGAATATATACACGGATTAGGTTGAGATTCCTGTCTTTAGAGGGGAAAGGTTTAGTCAAAGTCAAAAGAGTTTATTGTCATGTGTCCCTGACAGGACAATGAAATTCTTTCTTTGCTCAGCACAACAGAACATAGTAGGTTTATAGTAGGAGTCTGAGGAAGGGTCTCGACCCGAAACGTCGCCTATCTCCTTCCCTCCTTAGATGCTGCTGCAACCGCTGAGTTTCTCCAGCTTTTTGTGTACCATAGTAGGTTTATAGCCGATGACTAAGAACTATCCCAAAAACTTAAGCGTGCGGGTTGAGGGGACACCAGTTATATAATATCTGACTATATGGATAGATGTCTATATATTTCAGATACATAATAAATCCGCAAGTAGCAACGCAATAATTCAAAATGCTGGGTTGACACAATGGAAACACGCCTAGATCCCCACGTTAATTTAAACAAATTATATAGACACTTCTTGAAAGAATAACTTAATCACATCGTCTCACCCTTCTTTGCGTTGTAAACCCTACTACTCAGCACAGTGCGAAACAACATCCTTATCCACAGGGAATCCTGCTGCTGTTACAAACTCCCGCGCGTTTCACTCTGCTCCCAACCTCCCGCCAAATAGACGTCACCGGGCCTGATTGGTGCGCGCCGTGGGGCGGGATGTGGAGCGTGATGACGCAAATGCCGGCGGGGCTGGACGCGAAGTTTGATGACGGAAATGCCGGCGGGGCTGGACGCGAAGTTTGATGACGGAAATGACGGCTGGGGCGCGATGCTACGTCCGGTTCGCGGGGCATGACTGGGAGGTGTCGGTTGGAGCGGAGCTGCCATGGCGTTGACCATCGCCCGGCCTTTCCTCTCGGATGGCGGCTACGGCGAGCAGGAGATGGACGCCAACTCCGCCCTGATGGAGCTGGACAAAGGTACGAGACGTCCGCGGGAGTGCGGCCTGGTGTCAGTAACTGCCCGTTTGCACCGAAGGCAGACACAGAATGCCTGCGGAGTAACTCAGCGGGACAGGCAGCATCTCTGGAGGTGAAGGAATGGGCGGCGTTTCGGGTCGAAACCCTTCTGCCGACAATGCCGGGCCGGACCGCGTCTCCCCCGGTGCAGGCGGTGTCCACAGTGCGGTATCCGCGGCTCCCGGTCCACGGGGAAATCCCCGCGGAGCGGCTATTGTAAATAAATCACCCGCCTGCCTTTCACTTCACTAGAAGTGTTGTTGTGATCTTGTCCCCTCCATCCTCACGCTTCATTTTGTGAGAAATGTATCTGCCAGCGGCTATAAACTCACTCCTCCACCACTCTAAAGACAAGAATCCAAACCTAATCGTGGCTTGTCACTCTTTGAAACCTGTAATAGCCACTGTCTCCGTTATTGTATGGCAGCTCTTTTCAAATAAATAAAACCACTGAAATGTTTTGATCATAGAAAACTTGCCAAATCTGTCATACTCCAGTTATTTATGTTATAATCAAGTTGAATATGAACCGACTTGCAATGTTGTATATGGATGGACATGTTGGGATGGCTGGGAAATGTCTGAAGAAGGTTCTCGAACCGGAACATCACCCATCCCGTCACTCCAGAGATGCTGCTTGTCCCTCTGAGTTACTCTAGCTGTTTGTGTCTATCTTCAGTTTAAACCAGCATCTGCAGTTCCTTCCTACACATATGGATGGACACCTCTGCATTTTGTCCCAACGACCAGCCTGTCAAAATAAACCCACGCCTGTGTCGGCCTATAACCTGTCACGCTTCGTCCTGCCTCTCCCAGCTTACCAGCTTTCTTCTTCTCCCTCCTATCAGTCTGCAGAAGGGTCACGGCCCAAAACGTTACCTATTCTCCAGAGATGCTGCCTGACCTAGTGAGTTACTCCATCATTTTGTGTCCTTTTGTGTATTAACCAACATCTGCACTGCAGCAGGATGAATTGAATTTTGGGCTAGAAACACACTGCTCATGATTGTCAGTGATGCTCTGATAACCATATAACCATCTAACAATTAAAGCACGGAAACAGGCCTTCTCGGCCCTTCCAGTCCGCGCCGACCATTTATTTTCCCCTAGTCCCATCTACCTGCACTCAGACCATACCCCTCCATTCCCTTCCCGTCCATGTACCTATCCACTTTAATTTTAAATGTTAAAATTGATCCTGCCTCCACCACTTCTGCTGGAAGATCATTCCACACAGCCACCACTCTCTGAGTAAAGAAGTTCCCCCTCATGTTACCCCTAAACTTCTGTCCCTTAATTCTCATGTCATGCCCTCTTGTTTGAATCTTCCCTACCCTCAATGGGAAAAGCTTATCCACGTCAACTCTGTCTATACCTTTCATCATTTTAAGGACCTCAATCAAGTCCTCCCTTAACCTTCTGCGCTCCAAAGAATAAAGACCTAACTTGTTCAACCTTTCTCTGTAACTTAGTTGCTGGAACCCAGGCAACATTCTAGTAAATTTCCTCTGTACTCTCTCTATTTTGTTGACATCCTTCCTATAATTAGGCAACCAAAATTGTACACCACACTCCAGAATTGGTCTCACCAATGCCTTGTACAATTTTAACATTACTTCCCTACTCCTATATTCAATGCTCTGATTTATAAAGGCCAGCACACCAAAAGCTGATCTGTGATTTGCAAGTAAGAAATTTGAATATTCTACATTCAGTTTAGTTGTACATGTTCAGACATGTCAGTTCACATGTACCAAGGATCAGTGAAAAGCTTTTGTCGTGGGCTATCCAGTAAGTAGAAAAGCAACACATGATTACATTGCCCTCCATAATGTTTGGCACCAAGATCCATCATTTATTTATTTGCCTCTGTACTCCACAATTTGAGATTTGTAATAGAAAAAAATCACACGTGGTTAAAGTGCACATTGTCAGATTTTAATAAAGGCCCTTTTAATACATTTTGCTTTCACCATGTAGACATTACAGCAGTGTTTATACATAGTTCCCCCCATTTCAGGGCACCATAATGTTTGTGCAGTTGTGCTTTCCAGTCTGCTCTATGGCTGTGAAACGTGGACCTTGTATAGCAATCACATCTGTCAACTTGAGAAGTTCCATATGCGCTTGTGCGGTCTATCATGGGCATTTGCTGGCAGGACAAAGTGCCCAACCTAGAAGTATTGGACAGATCCAGCTTCACAAGCATCGAGGCAATGATCATCAAAGCACAGCTCCGATGGAATGGGAACGTCACCAAGTTGGATGAAACCCGCATGCCTCAACAGGTCTTCTACGACGAGCTCTCCCAGGGGCAAAGGAACCGTGGGCGTCCCAAGAAGCGGTACAGAGATTGCGTCAAGGACCATCTCCACTATTGTGGTCTTGTGTCCAAGCAACTGGAAGCCTGCACCAGCGACAGAACAGAACCTGGGCAGCAGCCAGCAGCTTTGAGGAGCGCCGCCTAGAGCGACTTACCAAAGCCAAGGAGAGGAGGAAAGCTGCAGCTGCAACCCACCAGCAATGACCTTCATCTGCCCCCACTGCCCTCGAATTCACAAATTGGATTCATGAGCCATTCAGAACTCACCAGAATTGAGACTGCACAACCCGCCATCGTCATTACCGACGGGCCACCACTAATGTTTGGGACGCAGCAATGTCATGTAAATGAAAGTAGTCATGTTTAGTATTTTGTTGCATGTCCTTTGCATGCAATGACTGCTTGACGTCTGCGATTCATGGACATCACAGGGCTCTCGCTTAACTTTTTTTCCCTGTTGCCAGCCGGGCAACCGTGACAGCTTTTTAGGTTGCCAAATGACAGTTTAGGTGGTCATTGAAGATGGTTTGCATGACGCGTACGATAATGTGCTCGGACGAAGTACGTAGTTACCAGTCGGAAAATCGAAGGTAGACAAAAGTGCTGGAGAAACTCAGCGGGTGCAGAAGCATCTATGGAGCAAAGGAAATAGGCAACGTTTCAGGCCGAAACCCATCAGTCTAAAGAAGGGTTTCGGCCCGAAATGTTGCCTATTTCCTTCGCTCCATAGATGCTGCCGCATCCACTGCGTTTCTCCAGCACTTTTGTCTACATTCATATATTATTTCCGCTTCAAATAACTCACAAACTAAACATATTCACCAATCAAGACATGATATATACCACAATGACATGCAGCAAAATTATAATACAATATCTCAACTCTTTTTACACATTGCAATTAATGCAATTTCTATTAGTTCTTTCCGCTTCCAAACAAAAATGTGGTTGGATTATTCAGCATCTGATCAACTTATGTCAATAAATCCTTAACCATACACACTACAGATTGATGCAAGCATGTTTTCTGTGAAGGACCGAAAATTACCATGACATGGCCATAGCATGGGTCGTTGTTGCTATTGGCACAGAAACACTCTGGCTTCCCACATAATTTATCCATAACAAAATATACAGGTTGCAAATCAATTTCTAAAGGCATTTTATGATAATAGCTGTTAAAACCAACTATACCCATCTGACAGGTTAAACATTACACCAACTGCAAGAGATGGCCAAAGGACATAACTGCAGCAAATGTTCTTTTGGTAATATGTTTAAAGGTGTCAAAACAAATAATAACATTGGGAATTAAAACACATTTGATTACATTCCGTTATCAAACATAATGTTTGCTCTGAAGACCATGAAGCACAATAGGGTCAGGGAGTGTGTGAATCACTGTGGGGTAGATAGATATCGGGTGGGGAGGGGGGGTTTGAGAAGGCAATTGGTGCGGAATGGATGGATTGAGGCAGGTGAATTAATACATGTTGGTTGGTGTTATTAAAATTGTGAGGGGAGAGCACGGGGGATGTCAGTGGTGTTGAATGGGGGATCAGTATGGGATGGGGGGGGGGTGGGGGATCAGTATAGGATGAATGGGGGTTCAGTACAGGATGAATGGGGTAGACAAAAATGCTGGAGAAATTCAGCGGGTGAGGCAGCATCTATGGAGCTAAGGAAATAGTCAGACTTCCCCCACATTCTTCTTGAATGGGGGGGGGGATCAGTACAGGATGAATGGGGGGGTGGGTCAGGACAGTGTGGATCGGAGGGTCTATGCAGGATGAATGGGGGATCACTACAGGATGAATGAGGGGTATCAGTGCAGAATGAATGGGGGATCAGTAAAAGACGAATGGGGAGACGAGTCACTACAGGATGGATGGGGGGATTGGTGCAGGGTAAATGGAGGGTGGGTTAGTATGGGATGAATGGGAGGAACAGTGCAGTATGAATGGGGATAGAAGTGCAGGATGGATGGGAAGGGGGGTCAGTACAGGATGAATTGGGGGACCAGTGTAGGATGGATGGCAGGGGGGGGGGGGGGGGTGGCAGGAGAATCAATGCGAGGTGGGTAGGATGGCGAATAGATTGGGGGGGGGGATGGGTAGATGGGGAAGGGAGCACAGGGGATGTCAGTGAGGAGGGAATGGGGATCAGTGCGGGATGGAGAGGAGGGGTCCCAGGATAGGAGGGGTGGAGGGGGGCGTCCCTGTCCAACGCCAAAGTGCCGCCGCCTCCACGCCACCGCTTCCCCTCGTCCGCCAGCCAACAGGAAGGTGCGGGGCTGAGCGGTGCAGCACAAAGATCCTATAGCTCTAGGATCTTTGGTGCAGCTGCTTCAGACGGCGGAAGGGGGCCTCCCTCTCCCTCCCTCCTCCCGGCCTCGGCGTGCGATAGGGGTTGTTTTGAAAGCGTGGATTTGCAAGCAACGACCGTTATCAGGGTGATAGCAGCCGCTGATGGCAAATCCGCAAAAGGCGCTATCAAAATAACCTCTCTCGCACGCCGAAGCCAGGAGGAGGGAGGGAGAGGGAGGCCTCTTTCCGCCAGGCGGGGTGCGGGAGGTGGTGGAGCCGCTATCGCGGCCGCTGTTGCCGCTGTTCAGGGCCCGTCATTCGCTCCGACCCTTCGTCACCCTGCACCTAGTATCTTTGCCCCGCAATCAAAGATACTAGAGGAATACAGCCGCCGACACGAAACGTCCGTTCCTATTCGCCAGAGATGCTGCCTGACCCGCAGAGTTACTCCAGCTTTTTGCGTCTACCGGTATAAACCAGTATTTGGGTGCCAAGCGGGGCAGAATGAGTCAGCGTTTAGGTTGCCCGGCGGCACTTTCTGTGGTCAATGGCACCCGGGCAACCGCTAATTTCGAGCACTGCATCACCAGTTGCTGGGTGTCTTCTCTGGTGATGCTCTGTATTGCAGCCATCTTTAGCTTATGGTTGTTTTGGGGGCTAGTCCCCTTCTTCAGCACATAAAAGGCATGCTCTATTGGGTTCAGGTCAGGTGATTGACTTGGCCACTCATTTTTTAGCTTTGAAAAACTCCTTTGTTGCTTTAGTAGTATGTTTGGGATCATTGTCTTGATGTACAATGGCCAATGACCCCGACTCCTGAAGAGTGTTTCGGATCTGTCGGACGGGTGTTTGGGGATTTTTCCTTAATTATATATTCTTCTGTCATCAGCTGTGGAGCTCTTCCTTGGCCTGCCTGCCTGTCCCTTTGCGATTAGTAAACTTACCAATGCTCTCTTTCTTCTTAATGATGTTCCAAACAGTTGATTTTGGTAAGCCTAAGGTTTGACCAATGTCTCTAACAGTTTTATTCTTGTTTCTCAGTCTCATAATGGCTTATTTGACTTTCATTGGCACAACTTTGGTCCTCATGTTGATAAACAGCAATAAAAGTTTCCAAAGGTGATGGAAAGACTGGAGTGAAGACTTGGTGCTGAGAGCTCTCTTGTACCTGCATGAAGGAGACAATTAAACACACCTGAGCAATTACAAACACCTGTGAAGTCATGTGTTCCAAACATTTTGGTGCCCTGAAATGGGGGGACTATGTATAAACACAGCTGTAATTTCTACATGGTGAAACCAAAATGTATAAATATGGCCTTTATTAAAATCTATAACATCCAGATTTATTAATAATTAACTGGGCAATGTCTACCACTCTTTGATCTCGTTTGCTCATGGGCGTCTGAGTTGCCAAGAAGGCCAAGATTGAACCATTGAGCTATTTAGAGAGTATGCTCTCTACCGAACATCTGCAGAAGTTCAATAAATATTAATTGACATGCTGATTTTCTTTGGAAGTGGAGCTGTCTTTGTGATTGAATCCATGTGCTGCGCCCAGACAGATCTTCAAAGATAGGCACAGCCCAGAAACTTGAAGCTGGTGACTTTCTCCACCGTCGTCCTGTTAATGAAGATGGTTTCATGGATTCCCAGCTTTCCTTTCCTTGGTCTTGCTAATGTGGTGAGGTAGATTGTTGTGCCACATTCAATCAGATTATCCATCTCCCTTCTGTACTGTGACTTATCATTTCCCCTTATTCGTATATTGTCATTGGTGAATTTAAAGATGGTGTTGGAGCTGTGTCTAGCTGTGCAGTCCTGGGTAGAGAGAGAATAGAGCGGGGGACTTTGCTGATGGTTATTGAGGAGGAAGCGTTGTTGCTAATTCGTGCAGATTGTGGTCTGCCAATGAGAAGGCTGAGGTTCTAATTGCATAGGGACTAGCAAAGACCCATTTCTCTGAGTTTGATAGGTTTGGAACGGACGTTTGTGTGGAATACCAAGTTGTAGTCAATGAACAAAAGCCCAATTATAGCCCAAGTGGAGAGCCAGCAAGATTGCATCCTCTGTGTTAAAGAAGGAACTGCAGATGCTGGAGAATCGAGGGTTACACAAAAAGCTGGAGAAACTCAGCGGGTGCAGCAGCATCTAAGGAGCGAAGGAGATAGGCGACGTTTCGGGTCTTGACCCGAAACGTCGCCTATCTCCTTCGCTCCTTAGATGCTGCTGCACCCGCTAAGTTTCTCCAGCTTTTTGTGTAACCCAAGATTGCATCCTCTGATCTGTTATGGTGGTAGGTGGATTGTAGTGGGTCCAGGTCCTTGCCAAGCTGATGTCCATCATAACCAATGTGTAATAAAGGAACCCTCATTCTTTAGGGAACGGTTGTTTTCCCCCCTTCTATCATGGATGAGGCCCTCTGTTCCTTTATCTTACAGTCTGAAGAAGTGCTCCAACCCAAAACGTCACCTATTCCTTTTCTCCAGAGATACTGACTGACCCGCTGAGCTCTTTGTGTCTATCTTCCATTATAACCAACCACTTAAAACACCTTATCACCATGGTGTTAGTGCTAGAAAATGGTTGTCATTGAAATATATAACATACTCTTCCTGAGCACTGGTAGTATTTATGTCCTTTTAAAGCAGGCTAGTATCTCGAACTTTAGTAATAAGAGATTGAAGTTGTCCGCAAACCTCCAGTGGTTGGTGCGAGCAGGTTTGAAGAACACGGCCAAGATTGCCTTTGGGCTGGACGCTTTCCGAGCGTTCACCCTCTGAAAGTGCTCGAGGGATCTGACATTGACTTTGGTGACTGATATTATGGTATAGTTGGGGGCTGTGAGAGCCTGAGAAGTACATCAATGTTCTCCCCTTTGAAGCAATAAGCTAGGCTGCCTGGGAGTGATGCACAGCTGTCACTTTAGATTTCTCGTTGTCAGAAGTGGTGGCATCAAGCCCTAGCACAGCTGCCTGTCTAATCCTCTATGTTAGAGCAAAGGTTGGTCTTCGCTTTCCTGGTGGCCTTATTGAGCTTGTACCTGGACTTTATATGTGATTCTGTGAAGTCGGTGAGATCAGGAATTTGTGTTCATAAAATCATTGGGAAGTTGGATGAAAGATATATATATATATATATATATATATGTATGTATTGGGGTCCAATTTTGCAGTATGCTATTGACAGATAGTTTCACTGCAGGTGTTTGTCTTTGGTCTGGTATTTGCCACCTGAGTAATTTGTGCTGAACTGTAGTTTTATTTTCCATGCTTTATGAATTTAAAGCAGCAGAGTTTTATAACTGTGACTATGTATAATGTTCATTAGAGTAAACTCATCAAATATATTGGACAAAATAGATGGAGATGGCACATTTTGGCTTTTTTCTTGAAGAATGACACACAAAATTGGCAGCCAGGAGTACAACAGAGTGAAAAATACCTGGAGAAAATCTCAAATATGGGCCATGATTTTTAAATCATGATGAATGTAATTTTCCTGCTTCCAATGTAATTTCCCCTTCACTAATCACTTGTCATATCTCCATTAATGCCCCTGTGAATCTGTTACCACCTATCTATGTCGCGGAAATTTACTCTAACCGAATAACTGAACAACCAGCATGTCTTTGGTATGCGGATGGAAACTATAACAGCCAGGGGAGACCTACGTGAATGCAGGGGAAAGGTGCAACCTCCGCACTGACAGCTCTTGGGTCAGTTGAACCTGATTCGTAGTAGCTGTGAGACAACTGCAGTGCCACTATGCCTTCTATTACGGTTCCTGAGAAATACCCACTAATGGTCAAATGGTATCACTCAAAGGTACTTTATTGTCTAGTGTATCTAGGTCCAGTGACATTATTTTTTTGCATACAGTTCAGTGTACAGTGAACCATGACAATGAACATGACAATGAACCACACAATACAAAAATGTTTTGATTCCAACCTGCATTGTCCTTAAAATGTGAACCTGGGAAATGATGTTGAAATGCAGTGTTTTATATCCTTTCTCTTCAGGGCTAAGGTCAGGAAAACTTGGTGAGCAGTGTGAGGCAGTTGTTCGTTTTCCTCGACTGTTCCAGAAGTACCCATTTCCAATTCTTATAAATTCTGCTTTTTTGAAACTTGCCGACATCTTCAGAGTTGGGTAAGTGTTACGATCACGTGAAAGAATAATGCTGATTGCTATTTTTAACATTTTAATTTGGGTAGGGGACAGAGTTGCATTAATTTGGCCACTTTTCATCTTTAGAAACAACTTTTTGAGACTATGTGTACTGAAGGTTACTCAGCAGAGTGAAAAGCACCTGGAGAAAATCTTAAATGTTGATGAGTTTGTGAAAAGGGTCTTCTCAGTTATCCATAGCAATGATCCAGTGGCTAGAGCCATCACTCTCAGGTAAGCTGATTTCAGTGAAGATATGCATTGAGGCACTTGTATTGGTTGTGATGTATGGAAATTTGTCAAACAAAGACAGTCAAACTAACATTAGACATTAAATAACACGGTGTTTGTTTATACTCCTGTTGAGTATGCTGTTTCAAGAGATGTATGATATATTGTCTGGATTTTGAAGAAATAATTGTAAATTAATTCTGAATAAACTCGTAATAATTTAAAGAAAATATTGTTATCAAACGGAATAAAAAGTGGATATTTAAAGGGGCCTTTGGATGGTGATTTGATTTTTCAGTGTAGACCTTGCAAGTCTTGCTATTATAGCACATCATCTCCACTATTTGATTGATTTTTGTTCAAGTTGACTTAAGATGATCAGCCATGATCACATTGAATGGCGGTGCAGGCTCGAAGGGCCGAATGGCCTACTCCTGCACCTATTTTCTATGTTTCTATACTTGGCACAGAGTTTTTTTGTGAGTGCAATCTGCTTTGAATCAAATGCAATTCCCTGGTTTATCAATACAAAGTGGCTGCTGTTTATTTTTTCATACCAGTAGTTATATTTTTGTTCATGTATGTGCCATGACAATGAAAATATAATTCAAGGAATTGTTTCCTTATGCAGAATGCTGGGAAGTATGGCTTCCATTATTCCTGACAGAAAAAATGCTCATCACAGTATTCGGCAAAGTTTGGATTCACATGATAATATTGAAGTGGAAGCTGCCATTTTTGCTGCTGCACATTTTTCTGCACAATCCAAGTGAGTACAAGGAGAACTTCAGCATGGCGTTCACAGCACCACACAGTTGATGTTTGAGAATATTTGTGTCCCTCTGCAAAATTTAGATGACAGATTTAATGTACACACGCATAGTTAATTATCGGTTTTGTTGAGAATAAAGTAATTGTTGCATGCATGTAGGAATTTATTTTTTAATTAACATTAGCTGAAAATTTATGTTCTTCATAAATAATTACTCATAGTTTTGTAAGGAATGATTTATTATCTTTTACTTATTTTTATCTTTATGAGGGGTTTTGATAAGGTGGAAGTCTAGGGCAGGGAAGTTTACAGCTGGAGGGCGCAGATTTGAGGTGAAGGGAAAGATCTAAAAGGGAACCGAGGAGCAACATTTTCCCAGATGTTGGAGGGTGTGTGGAAAAAGCTGTTAGAGGAAGCTCTGGCAGCAGGTATAGTTGACTTGTTAAAAAGACATTGGGACAGGTACACAGATAGAAAGGGTTTGGAGTCATATGGATTAAACATAAGCAAATGGGACTATCTTGGATTAGTCGCAGATTAGACTCGGACATCTTCGACAGCATGAATGAGCTAGGCAGATGTGTCTGTTTCGATATACTATCATTGTATAACTACTATTTCAGAATTTTATTTATGAATTTTGTTAAATCACTGTGGTTTATGATTGTGAATTTAAGATTAATGATTATTTGCTTTGTACTTCCCATTAGGGATTTTGCTACTGGAATTTGTAACAAAATTGGCGAAATGATTGAAGGTAAGTTTTCGTAAACTCACTTTTGAGAGTATCTATCATCTTTCATTGTATTATACCAGTACTTTAAAACAAGTATTATGCATTTCGTGCTAGAGGCTTAAATGGGGCTTAATTTGTAAGGTGCATCAGGAAGGGTTTCTTGACACTGTGTGGATAATTTGTGCTGGGAAATGAGCCTGGCCAGATGATCCAAGTTTCAGTAGGAGAACATTTTGGGGGAGCAGTGATCATAATTCTGTAAATTCTCATATAGTTGGGTATTGAGATAAAACTGGAACTTGGGAGAAGATGCTAAATTAGGGAAAGCTGATTACATTAGTGTCAGGTAGAAGGTGGGAAAAGTGGTTGGGAGTAGCTGTTTTTGGGCAAATCCATATTTGACATGGAAAAAAGAAACCAACTGCTGGAAGAACTCAGTAGGTCAGGCAGCATTTGTGAAAGGAAATGGACAGGCATCGTTTTTGATCAAGACCCTTCTTCAGACTGATGGAGTCGTGGGGTGATAGCTCGTAGAATAATATGAAGGAACGGGTTGATAGGTGGGTCCAGGTGAGTTGGATGGGGGTGAGGAAGGTAGTGATTGTAACCAGGGCTGCCAACTCTCACACGCGCATTTGACAAAATTCTCACGCTCTCACGCAGCTGATGGAAGTTCTCACGCTCAAATTTAATATATACTAGACCAAGTGCAGACCCGTTGGGTCTGTTCCCCCAATGTGCGGTTGGGTGGGGGGTGGGCATGCTGCGTCACACGCATTAACCACCCCCACACACACACTAACTACCCCCCCCCCCCCACACACACTAACTACCCCCCTTGTTAATATATTAATATTATTAATTTACTCCTTTTACCCCATAATCGCCCTATCTACTGACGATGGGGGGGGGGAGAGAGAGAGAGAGAGAGAGACGGAGGGGGGTTGCAAGGTATTTATCAAAGGACTTGCAAGAGGCGCGACTGGCAGCACGTTGGGTTTGCAGCGGGAGGGAGGGGGAGAGGGAAGGAGGATGGGGAGAGTGAGGGGTGTATCAGTGTATAATGAAAGTCTGTGACCCCTCTCTCCCTCCACACCCCAGTCTCCCATTGTGTCTCTTTACCCTTCCCCTCTTCCACCTCTACCCCCTCCCCTCCCCCACCCTCAGCGTTGCATCAGCTCAATGCAGAGTCATTTAGACACTCATTAGGAGGCTGTGAACACAAATGGGGCATTTGGACGTGTAAACTTATTGTGACTCTCTAAGCCCATTCAAGGGGCGTTTAGACACTCAAACCCCATTCCCGGTAGAGATGGGACTCTAGACACATCCCTGGGTGATGTTAGAAGCCTCTAAACCTGTTTGGAATATCTCAACGTTTCTTGACCGTCGGAAGCAGTCTAGTGATCTCTGGGACTCTGATCACTTCCCACGGGCGTTCAGCCGCTCCCAGAGAGGTTTGGCCCGTCCCACCTCAAGTCAGCAGAAGTTTGCGCTCTCTAAACGTTATACATCTAAATGTAAACCCAAGGCCTTGTGAACCTCTAAAATCAACCAACGGGCGTTTGTACCCTCTAAATGTGAACCATCAGGGAATTTGACTCTCAACACAAATCCCATGGGCGGTTGGACCCTCTAACCGTGCCTCAGCTGGCGTCTTTATCCTCTAAACACATTCAGCGGGCCTTAACCCTCTAAACTTAAACCAGCCGCTGTTTGGACTGTCTACTCCACCCGCGGGCGTGGGCGGGGGGAGGGAGCTCAGAGAAAAGACTGGGGAAGAGCCATGGGGGAGAGGGGGGTATCACGGGGGAGGGGACAGGAGCCAGCTAGGGGGACCAGAGGGGAAGTGGCTGGAGCTGCAGGACGTTGTGATGGGGGCAGGAGAGGGCGGACCTGAACTTGGTGAGCGGGCTGCTCTGACGGGGCCGACCTCGGGCAATGTGGAGACCCTCGGCAGCTCTCACGTGACAATTCCCCGTGTCCCTGCGATCAACGGAGGAATTGCAGGTTTCCCAGAGGACAATAACTGCCGGTGACCGACTGTGACCTCACGATCTACAGAGCATTTTGAGAACGGGGGGGGGGGGGGGTTGGGGTTGGAGTGAGCGGGCGGGCGTGGGAGTCCAGCTGTGGGCTTCTGATTCTCTGGAGCGCGCAGGGGATGGGAGGGGTGTGCAGGCGGACGGGGCTTTGCCAGCTGTGAGTTCAGCGGAACTTACGTGGAGAAATTCAGCGTGTGAGCAGTCGCTGCCCCACGATCTGTGGGCCTGGATTGGTCGGCATGTGGGTATTGTGACATCAGCAGCTGGTAAGAGCCATTTAGATCTTAAAAATTGAGTTGCGTTTGAGTTTTGTGATCTTTTTTACTCAAAATCTGGGGAAATAATTGACCATGGAGTGGATGTGCGAATGTAAAAGTAAAATCACTAGCGAAATGGTAAAAAAGTCGGCGTTTTTGCGTCTGGTTTGCGCGGAGTAACTAATCAAATGCAAAACGCTCTACACCCACACACAGTTTTAAAAGTATATATGTGTGTGTGTGTGTATATATATATATAAAGCCACACTCCTCAACACTCACCAATGAGAATAGTTTTCTGTCGACGGGTTTCCCGTAACTAACGAGCAATTTAATTGGCTTAAGCCCATCGCACACTATTTAAAATGGCAATGTACACAATAATGCTAGAAAAACTCAGCGGGTGAGGCATCGTCTATGTCTGAGTTTGACCCTTCTTCAGACAAGCATTTCTCCAGCATTTTTGTCTACCGCTCTATACAAGATACAAGATACATTTATTTGTTATGTGTGCCAATTGGCACAGTGAAATGAAATCACCATACAGCCATACAGTAAAAATAAAGAACACAACATAGAGTAGATAGAATTCAACATAAAACATCCCCACACAGCAGGATCAAAAATTCCCACTGTGTGGGAAGGCACCAGTCAGTCTCTCCCCCTGATGTCCCCCACTGTTCACCCGTGGTCGGGGCCTCCCCGAGCCCTCCGCAGTCGCCGATGTTCAGGCCCCTATAGATGCTGCCTCACCCGCTTTCACATTCCCATGCAGATGATGTGATAGGTGAGACACGGTGATGAATTTTGGGTTATTGCTCCGCTCCGATACCCGACCCCTAGGTCACTGTCCCTCACCTCCCCCGGACCACTGAGCCATTGACCCTCACCACCCCCGGACCCCGGCTGGACACAGCACCTGGGCCGGCCCGCATTCCTGAGGGTTGTGGGGGGGGGGGATGCTCCCCCGGACATCACCAACTCTCCGCTCACTCCGGATGTTGTCGCCGCTTCACTCACACACACACTAACACACACCCTTACACACACACTGGGACACACAAGGTTTAAAGGGATATGGGCCAAATGCGGATAAATGGTACCAGTTTGATGGGGCATCTTGATCTGCATGGACAAGTTGGGATGAAGGGCCTGTTTCCATGCTGTAAGACTATGACACACTGTAGAAAGGGTGCAATTGCTCTCGAGAGGATCCAGGGACGATTTATGAACATATTGGCAGGGCTGGAATTTTTTTTCACTTTGAAGAAAGATTTGATAACTGGGATTGTATTCTGTGCAGCAACGGAGGTGAAGAAAATACTTAGTTGAGTTGAATAATATTATGAGAATAGGACCTGTTTCACTTAACAGGAACTGCAGATGGTGGTTTAAACTGAAGATAGACACTAAAAGCTGGAATAACTCAGCAGGACATGCAGCATCTCTGGAGAGAAAGAATAGGTGATGTTTCTGGTCGAGACCTTCAGACTGAAGAGGTTGAAAACTAGCCATAAAACACAATGGCTGGAGATGTGTGTTATCCAACCAAGGGCAGAAATCAGAATCATGTGTTCATCTTTATTGATGTGACACCATAATAAATATATTACCGAAAAAATAATTTAATGGGGTGGCACGGTGGCACAAGGATAGAGTTGCTGCCTTGCAGTACCACAGACCCACATTTGATCCTGACTATGGGTGCTGTCTGTACAGTATTTGTACATTCTCTTTATGACCACATGGTTTTCTCTGGATATTCCGGTTTCTCCCACATCCAATAGAAGTGCAGGTTTATAGGTTAATTGGCTTCTATAAATTGTCCCTGGCATGTAGAATACAACTGGTGTATGGTAGATTGCTGGTCGGTGTGGGCTAAAGGGCCTGTTTCTATATATATCACATGGGAGGACTGGTCCCCCAACGCAATATTCCACCTCTCCATTAATTCCAATATTGGTGGCCAGTGGGGGGTTGTTCTAGAGCACTAGTATGGGTGTTGTGGGCTGAAGGGACTGGTTTCCACAGGGCTAGTATGGACATTATGGGCCAAATGGATTCTTGGGCTGGCAGCGCAGTCACTCAAGCCTGTTGTGCTGGCAGCTCACTCACTCACGGCTGGAGGGTTGGCAGTTGACTCACAGGTATTCCTTAAGATTCCATTTCAAGCAGGGTGCAAGGCCACCAAATTCAAGTGCAGTTTCTTACCACTTCAAGCAGTGTGCAAGGCCACTAACGACTGCGAGTCGTGACCTCTCCCTCCATCTTACAGAGACTCAGTCATGCCCACACTTCTGGGTTTTATAGTCTCTCCCCTCCTCCCACCAAAAGGGGCGTGGCCTTCATGGCGTGATTGACAGGAGAGAGAAACTTAACATTTTTTAAACACTAATAACTCTTTTATTTTTCATCGATGGGAAAAATCCTCGGCACCCAATGAGCAGAGGGGGACTGAGTAAGATGGCCAAAAATCACAGCCGTACGTGGTAGCGTTTTTTCTAAAATCAATATAAAGCACAAACAGGAAGTGGTCAAGATTAGACTTTTAATTATATAGGCAAGGCAACTTTAATTAGGCATGACAACTTTAATTAGGCAAGACAGCTTCAGCATTTCCAAACCAAAGGCAACGCAACTTTAGCATTTTCAAACCAAAGACAACACAGCTTTAGCATTTCCAAACCAAACGCAAGACAGCGGTAGCATTTCCAAACCAAAGGTAACACAGCTTTAGCATTTCCAAACCAAAGGCAGCACAGCTTTAGCATTTCCAATCCAAAGGCAACACAGCTTTAGCATTTCCAAACTATATTTTCAAACCACATTAAAGGCACTGACAGGTCAGTAAAACCACTCACAGTTTAGTAGAAGAAGGGTCTGAAGAAGGGTCTCGACCCGAAACGTCGCCTATCTCCTTCGCTCCTTAGATGCTGCTGCACCCGCTGAGTTTCTCCAGCTTTTTGTGTAACCCTCGATTCTCCAGTATCTGCAGTTCCTTCTTTAACACAGTTTAGTAGACATGTGTTCAGTGTTACAGCTCAGACTGAGAGACGTGACCCTCTCGCTTACCCTATCTTGCAGAGACTGACTGAGGCACTCAGCACTTCCGGGTTTTATAGTCCCTCCAGAAGGGGCGTGGCCTTCAAGATCAGACTTTTAGTAATATAGATTTCATTGAACCATATACGGTTTAATATGTAACATTATTTTCGTCTTGTTTCAATAGTCAACAGGTAAGGTTGATTGATTAATTTGTGCAAAACAGTGATGGGAGTCTGACTCCTCTTGTCTTGTTTCTATGTTTTTGTTTCTCTATATATATGCATCAGCATGAATTATAATCTGATTTCCATACATGAATATACTAAGATCATTCATGTGCTGCACCTGTTGATCAGAGCCTGGCGCTACTGTGGAATGTAATTAGGAATGTAATTTAGCCTAACCTTATTCATACCCAATCCAATTGGAAGCATAAATGTTGCATTCAAGTGTAAGTTGAAAGACTCGCTACAGTATGCACAAGATTGCGCAATTTCAAGCTGAAAAATGCAAACGCTCCCTACCATGGGAGGGGGACACCCCTCTCCCACACCCTCCCCCCCTTGGTCGCTAAGCTCCCTCACAATTTCTCACTCTCAACTCTCACCCAATCTTGGCGGCCCTGTTGTAACTGATGTAAGAAATACTGGAAATTATAAGAACACTTGTCAGTTTATAACATACAGTGCCCCTCCATAATGGTTTTGGATAAAAACCCATCATTTATTTTCTTTGTCTGTACTCCAAAATTTAATAGACAAAATCACATGTGGTTAAAGTGCACACTGTCAGATTTTAATAAAGGCCATTTTTATATATTTTGGTTTCACCATGTAGAGATTACAGGAGTGTTTATACATAGTCCCCCCATTTCAGGGCACCATAATGTTTGGGGCACAGCAATGTCATGTAAGTGAAAGTAGTCATGTTTAGTATTTTGTTGCATATCCTTTGCATGCAATGACTGCTTGAAGTCTGTGATTCATGGACATCACCAGTTGCTGGGTGTCTTTGGGGATGCTCTGCCAGGCCTGTATTGCAGCCATCTTTAGCTTATGCTTGTTTTGGGGGCTAGTCCCCTTCAGTTTTCTCTTCAGCATATAAAAGGCATACTAATTGGGTTCAGATCGGGGTGATGACTTGGCCACGCAAGAATTGACCGGTTTTTAGTTTTGAAAAACTCCTTTGTTGCTTTAGCAGTGTGTTTGGGATCATTGTCTTGCTGTAGAATGAACTGCTGGCAAATGAATTTTGAGGCATTTGTTTGAACCTGCGCAGATAGGATGTGTCTATACACTTCAGAATTTATTATCATCAATGAAGATAAATGAGCCAGTACCTTCAGCAGCCATAAATGCCCAGGCCATAACACCCCTACCACCGTGCCCTGAAATGGGGGGGACTATGTGTAAACACAGCTGTAATTACTACATGGTGAAACCAAAATGTATAAAAATGGCCTTTATCAAAATCTGACAATGTGTACTTTAACCACATGTGATTTTTTTTGTATTACAAATCTCAAATTGTGGAGTACAGAGGCAAATAAATAAATGATGGGTCTTTGTCCCAAACATGATGGAGGACACTGTATATAACCCAAGCGCATACATGCTGGGTAGCATGATGGTAGCAACAACAGAGTGAAGGTAATTTGAGGTCATGTTAGGTGAGGCAATAGATAGATTGGGGTGTTTAGACGACAAGGCGTGGCTAGTTAGAGTAAGGTTTAACACAGAATTATGTACTCCAGGCTTAGGACAATAAAACTAATCATGAGATTAGAAGGGTTCTTTATTGCACCCTTTTCTTAAACAAATAGGAGGATGTTTTATTAAATTAATTAAGAGGAGGCAGAAAGTTGGTTGCTCTTAAGAGACTCTTTATACAAGAATGAATACAAAGAAAGGCTGATAACTGATGAGTTATTTCATAAATGTAATATCCACATGTAACAATTGAAACACCGAGTATGCGGATGATGTGAATCTTTCAAACATTTTGTGTTATCGCAGAGTGTTACAGTGCGTACTGTTGACGCCTTGAATAAACGGACCTGTTTGAAAACCTCACCACTGCCCTACGAGATGAGATGTTCTTTGTGCCTGCCTGATCTGGGCCTTTGTTAAGAAGGCAACTGGGCCCCACGTGAAAACCAGATTAAAAACACTGGTTAAACACACAATTACCTCCAACAGTAACCAAGGTTATTGGTGGAAAGGATGAAAGTGATAGAATCTGATAAGAAGGAAGGTGGGTGGTGAAATGTAGAACCAGAGGGAGAGGTGATGGGTAGAACAGAACAAGGGGAGGTGATGGCTTGGAAGGGAAAAAAAAAAGAGTGTCTGGAGTAGGGAGGGGTAGTTTTTGGTCAAAAATTAGTAGCTTCACTTTAGGGTACTTGTAGATTTTTTTTTCTGATTCACAGGAACTCGTCTTTCTTAAAAAAGAATGTTCCCTATCAGCTTGCAGTAATTTCCAACAGAAATTACAGTCTGACATTTTGTGTATCCAGTGTGAAAAATAATCCTGCATTAGCATTAATAAGCTCAATTTATTCTGTGCTGTGTGGATCTCTTAAATAGAAGGACACAACACTTTTTTAAAATAAATTTTAAACTGTGAGCCAGATTTGACCAGTTGTATGTGAGAAGCAAAGGGAAAAGCAAACTGATTAACACCAAAATAGATTAATTAGTTATTCAATGGACTTTGAGATAGACATGAACAGATGTATAACGACAATATATATCTACAACTCTGCTGTAGTTTAACCCCTCCGGTTCTGTATCCAAAGTGTGACATTGGTTTTCCGATGCTGGTATTCTATAGATACCTTCCCCTTAGACTGACCCTACCCCTGCCCATTGGTCAAAAATGTTTTGCAGTTACGGAATTTAAGGAGCACTAAAAGTAGGGATGAATAACAAAACTTATTTTAAGCCTTGTTTTTCAGGGTTGGCAACACCTGTGGATCTGAAGTTAAAACTGATACCAATTCTGCAGTACATGCATCATGATGCCACCCTTGCCTCCAGCACCCGCGTTCTCCTTCAGCAACTAGTGGCACTGTACCCTTCCACCAAGATGGTGATTGTCACCTTGCATACGTTTACACAACTAGCTGCTTCATCACTGGTTGACATCCCAAAGCAGGTAAAAGTTATCAGAGAATCTTTCAAAGACCTTATATTTACCAGAAAATCACCAGTGCAGTTCACTTTGCTATTAAAATTTATTATTATTATAATTTGTTTAATTCTGAGTGAAGTTATTGCTGGGTAATCACAAATAGATAACCTGATATTTTTGTCCTTTTACTATTTGTTAGTGCAGCAGTCCACTGGGATGTAAGAGCAATTACACATTATAAAATCAGTCCTTGGGGTACTTCGTGCTTTTAAATTTCGTAATCCTGCAAGGCTATGTTGCTGGCAATGCAGATGACACATAAGTTATTCATGTTTAGTTTCTGGCATTGAATATGATGGGGGTGTCTCTCACACTATAATATGCATGGGGCTTGGTTTGAAATTGTGCAGTGGCTGTGCTGATGACTCGTTTGGGCATCCTTTGTGACGCTAGTCTAGGACGGCAAGTGGGGACGCTGTTCTAAATTGTTTAAGTTTTAAAACGTGAATAACTTGTAAAATATGGCATAAATGTGAACAAAACGGTTTTTTTTGCACATCACAGGACAATGGTGAGTAAAGTGGTGCAAACATTGTAGCGCTATGGTGTACCATTTTTACGCAGATATAGGTAGAAATGTCGAAACAATCCGGGCAAATATAGAAACAAGGAGGGAGAGAGAGGGAGAGAGAGAGGGAGAGAGAGAGGGAGAGAGAGAGGGAGAGAGAGAGGGAGAGAGAGAGGAGAGAGAGAGAGAGAGAGAGAGAGAGACAGAGACAGAGACAGAGACAGAGACAGAGACAGAGACAGAGACAGAGACAGAGACAGAGACAGAGACAGAGAGAGAGAGAGAGGTCGTGTTTTCTTCTCAGCTCTGCAGTTGAGAAGGATTGAAGCAGCCTTTCAAGGATTTTGTCGTTGGAGAGGGCACAGACCCAGGGGGGCGTCATAGTTCAACTTATTGTTGGGCTGTTGAAGCTTTTCTCTGGTCTGGGGAGCCTCCATCTGTGTGAAGATTCCTGAGTTTCTCCACATTGTCGAGGGTGCGGTTGGCGTTGGCGGATTGCCAAGAGTGCCTGTGATCTCAGTGGGCTGAAGTTGTGCGGTGTCTTTGTCGTTTTTGGCACCGCTTCTCTGCCCTAAAGTCATTTTGCTCAGTGCGGCTGCCTGGCTTAATGTGAAGAAGGTACTTTTGCTTCCAGCGCGACTGGGATCGAGTTTCCCGTAAGCTGCTCTTGGCTGTGGACGAACCTGGGGACTTTCCTGCTTCAGCTGGAGGTTTCTGTTTTCTGCTGCCTGTCTTTGACTGTGACTGTCTCTGGGACTTAACTTGGAGCTGTGCTGCTGAGGGGCTTGGAGCTGGTTTGTGCCTCTGTGAGGATGGCGATGGAGGGGGCGCGGCCGAAGGTCCGGACCTACGCAGCGATGGCATCAGTGGCGGGTGCGAGGCCATCTGAGCTTGAGCCTCATGTTGACTTGGATGGGGACAGTTTTGGTATTTCTGTTCAAACTGGGCCTATGATGTCGAGGGGGGTAATTACGAAGGCCATGAATGAACTTCTTGGGAGGGGGGCTATTGTCTCTTCTGAGCTCGAAAGGGGGAAGGTGGAGATGATACTTAAGACCCGGGAGTGTGTGGCCCGAGCGTTGGAGGAGGGGATCTCAGTGGGGGGGGTCCACGTACAGGTGGATCCGTGGGTATCCAGGGTGAGACCGGTTCTCCTGCGGAGCTGCCCCACTTATTTTTCGGATGCAGTGCTTATTCCACACCTGTCCAAGTTCGGGGAGGTGCGGTCTAAATGTTTTCGTCTCTTGCATCCCGGGGGGGACCCGGAGGAAAAAGGGGTCTTCAGTTTCAAGAGGAGGGTGTTCATGAAGGTGGGTGAGGGGGATGGTGCCGAGGGGAGTTTTGAGGTGGTGCATAAGGGTGTACCCAGAACCGTGCGTTGGAGTTGGGGCAAGGCACGGTGTCATGCGTGCGGCGAATTTGGACATCTCCGTAGGGAGTGTCTTTTTCGCGGGGGCACTGCTAGAGGTTCTAGTGCAGTGGCCCAGGAAAGCACTGCTGGCCCATCTGGGGTGGCTTGTCAAACCTCAGCGGCGCGGGGTGGTACTGCTGACCCGGCTGAGGTTGCCAGTTCTGCCTTGGTGACCCGGGGCGGCAGTGCTAAGCCTTCTGGGTCCAGAGGTTCCGCTTTGGGGACCCTGGGCAGTGAGAGCCCAAGCCCCCCACGTTCCCCACGTCTTGCGCCTGTGGCGGTGGATGGAGGTGGGGCGCAGGAGGAGGGGAGTGTTGAGGGGGGGTTTTGGGAGAAGCAGGGGAAGCACAATAAGAAGAAGGAGAGGGATAGGGCCGCCCGAGCGAAGAAAGTGCAATCGGGTGAGTTTAGCTCCAGTGTGGTGCAGACTGCACCTGCTGGGGCCCAGGGGGGAGTTGTGGTGGCTCGGAAGGGGGTAAAGAAGCCTAAACGTGTGGGTGGCAAAGTGGTTGGGGGTAATGTGGAGGCGGATGACCCTTCCCTTATGGAGGTTACCGCACCTCCGCATGCGAGTGGGACTAAAAGGAGGCATCTGCCTGGTGAAGAGGAGGAAGGGCGTGGGTCCAGAGCGAAGGGGATGTCTTTCTCCGTGCTTTCCACCACTGAGGTGGCTGAAAGTGGTCTTGACCCGGTGTCTTCTGGGTCGGTGGTTGGGCCTTCTCTTCATGGATCTACAGCGGGTGTCACCGGACTGGGTGCTGAAGTTGATTCCGGTGGAGGTAGGTCCACTGGGCGGGAGTCTGTCCCTTCATCTCAGGGGCCCTCTGAGGGAGTTATCTCGGCGGGTGCTGTGGTTAGCTCCCTTGGGGGTGTACCCTCTGGGTCGGATGAGGTCCCCTCGTTTCAGAGGCCTACTGAGGGTGCTAGCACGTTAGGTGACGTGGTTGGCTCCTCTGGTAGTGTGCCCTCTGTGACGGGGGATGCGCAGAGTCAGGCTGAGGGGGGAGTTTCGGGGGTGTTGTCGTTCAAGTCTGTGCTCCATATCAGTGCCAGTGGAGGTGCTGGGGGGCGGGATGCCTCACCGGATGAGTTGTCTGGGGTGAGGTTAATGGCAGGTGGTGATTCTCTGGGTGATGCCTGTGGAGAGGGCACTCTGGATGATGTGGAGGTCAGGGCTGTTATGGGACGTGATCCTCTTTCAGACTCCGAGGGTGCCAGTGTTCCACAGGCCCTGGGGATGCCTCTTGTTGTTGCTTCCCCAGGCCCAGAGGAGGAGGGTGATGGTAGCGTGCAGGAGCCCAGCCATTCAGAGGGCTGCGAGTCTCAGGCAGGGGTGTTGGGACCCACCCCCAGCATTGATCCGGGTGGTCGTGTCATGGCTGTGGAGGAGGACAGCGATGCGGCCAGTGGGGGGGGCACAGAGAGTGATTTGTCAGACAGTTCTGGTCTTTCTGAGGTTGTTGATTCAGGTGCGAGCGGGTTGGCTGCGAGCCCAGACTCCAAGGCCGTGTCTGAGGCGAAGCTTATTGTTGAGGTGCGAGAGTTCTTAAAAATAAGCCGTGCTCCCAAAACATTATGGTTTGCCGCTACAAGGCGGTGGGAGGATTGTCTAGATGTGCAGGCGAGTCTCGAGGCTATCCTTAGTAACAAGGATAGTGGTCTTTCTGACTCGGATTTGGGGCAGTTTTGGGGTTTGTTGAAGGTCCTCAGAAAAGGAGCTCCTGTGACTACAGGGAGTGTGAGGGTCACAATCTAATGTGTCTACACATTCACAGTAGCTACATTAAATTTAAATGGGAGTAGAGCGAGTTTTCGAAGATTTCAGCTCTTATCAGCCCTAAGGGAGGGGAGATTTGCAGTTTGTTATCTGCAAGAGACACATACCGTTGCTAGTGATGAACCTACCTGGCAACTGGAGTGGGAAGGGAGGGTTTATATGAGCCATCTCAGCTCAAATTCGAGTGGGGTGGCTTTTCTGTTGGCCCCAAATTTTCTGCCAAGCATTTTAAAAGTGCAGGAAGTGGTGCCAGGACGTTTGCTCCATCTGGCCGTGAGCCTGGATGGCATGCCGTTGCATTTCATTAACGTGTATGCCCCTAGCTCCGGCACGATGCAGGCCGGCCTGCTTCGGGAGGTGAATGCTCTGTTGGGCACTATTGATAGGGGAGAGTGTGTCTTCCTTGGTGGGGACTTTAATTGCACACTTGAGGTGCGGGACCGTTCTGGTACTCAGTGTGCGCCTGCTGTAGCGAAGAAGCTGAGAGGCTTGATTGACTCCTTTGAGTTGGTTGATGTTTGGAGGGACCTTCACCCTGATTCCACTGCTTTTTCGCGGAGGTCTGAGGGCGGTGGTTCCCGCATTGATCGGTTTTATATTTCCCGAGCGTTTGTTTCCCGTGTCTCAGCGGCCTCAATGCGGCTGGTGCCGTGCTCGGACCATTGTCTGGTGCGCGTGGATCTCAATCCAGCGTGCGCTCGGGCTGGGTCCGCGTACTGGCACTTTAACAACAGGCTGCTGGAGGATCGGTGTTTCCGGGAGTCATTCACTCGGTTTTGGGTGAAGTGGAGAGAGAGGCAGAGGTGCTTCTCTTCCCTTAGGCAGTGGTGGGATGTGGGTAAAGCTCACATCCGTCTCTTTTGTAAGGAATATACATGGGGGTCGACTGGGAGGCGGGACTCAGCGGTCGAGAAGCTGGAGAGGGAGATACAGGACGCTGAGTCTCGCCTGGGTCAGTTTGGTGAAGACTCCAGCGAATGGGGAGAGTTTCAGAGGAAGAAGGAGGTTTTGAGGAGCCTGCTGCTTGAGCGATCTCGAGGCACTTATGTGAGGTCTCGGGTCCAGATGCTGCACGATCTGGACCGAGCGTCGCCTTTCTTTTTCTCTTTGGAGAAGGGGCGGGGAGCTCGAAAACAGCTCGTGGAGTTGCTTGCAGATGACGGCTCCTCTGTCACTGATCCAGAGAGGATTAATGCCTTGGTTAGGTCCTTTTATGGGTCCCTGTTCTCTGCGGAAGGATTCAGTGTGGAGGCTCAGCAAGATCTGTGGGAGGGTCTACCGACCGTAGATAGGGGGGAGGCTGATCTTCTTGATGGCCCCTTATCTTTGGAGGAGTTGACTCGCGCCTTGCATCAGCTCAGGAGGGGTAAGTCCCCCGGGCTGGATGGGTTGACGGTGGAGTTTGTTAGAGCATTCTGGGACGTCCTAGGGGGTGACTATATGTTGGTTCTGGGGGAGAGCCTGGCGACTGGAGTGATGCCTCTCTCGTGGCGTAGGACGGTTGTTGTCTTGCTGCCTAAGAAGGGCGAACTCCGTTTGTTGAAGAACTGGCGTCCAGTCTCTCTCCTTTGCACAGAATATAAAATTTTTGCACGGGCAATGGCAAATCGCCTGGGCTCCGTGCTGCATCAAGTGATTCATCCTGATCAATCTTATACAGTCCCTGGCCGGTCCATCCAGGATAACATCCACCTGGTTAGGGACCTGATTCATTTAGTCCAGGGTACTGGTGAGTCAGCTGCTTTTCTGTCTCTTGATCAGGAGAAGGCTTTTGATAGGGTAGAGCATGAATACCTATTTGGGACGTTGCAAGCGTTTGGGTTTGGACCACACTTCGTGGCCCGGGTCCGGCTTTTGTACGCTGCTGCGGAGTGTCTTGTAAAGGTTAATGGCGCGGTGCTATCTCCTTTTCATTTTGGGAGGGGGGTCCGCCAGGGGTGCCCTATGTCGGGCCAGTTGTATTCGGTCTGTGTGGAGCCGTTCCTGTGTCTTCTTCGGAGGAGGTTGACAGGCCTGGCCCTACCTGGCCCGCGGGTTGAGGTGATTCTATCGGCGTATGCCGATGACGTACTTCTTATGTTCACTGATCCTGGTGACCTGCGGAGGATGCGTGACTGCCAGGAGATATTCTCGGCTGCATCTTCTGCTAGGATTAACTGGAGTAAGTGCTCTGGACTTTTGGTGGGTCAGTGGCGGGTAGACTCCCTGCCGGAGGAGATGGCATTGTATGCGTGGAGTACCACGCACCTCCTCTATCTGGGGGTGTACCTGAGTCCCACTGAGGATGTTTGGCCGGCAAACTGGCAAGAGTTGGAGACGAAGGTGGTTGCTCGGCTGGGGCGCTGGTCAGGCCTGCTTGGAGTTCTCTCCTTTCGGGGGAGGGTGCTGGTCATAAACCAGCTGGTGGCCTCTATGTTATGGTACCGGCTGGCTACTCTTGTCCCGCCCTCTATATTTGTAACTGCTATACAGAAGAAGCTGGTGGATTTCTTTTGGGGAAATAGGAAGCATTGGATTTCCGCGGCGGTCCTGAGTCTTCCGTTAGAGGAGGGCGGCCAGTCCTTGGTGTGCGTGCGCACCCAGGTGGCGGCTCTCCGTCTCAGGACTCTGCGGAGATACATGTATGTAGAGAACCCTCCCAGATGGCACGCTCTGGCCACGTATTTTTTTCATCAGGGTCGTTGCCTAAGGGGGGTCTCGCGGCTCCCGGTGGCGGGTGTCAGTCGACCCGCTCTAAGGGGCTTGCCTGTTTTCTATAGGGATGTGTTAAGAGTGAGGAATTTGGTGGCGTTCAGCCAGAGTGTTGTTCCACGAGGAGAGGGGGATGTTGTGGCTGCGGGTGTGGCTGGTCCTCATCCTGTCATGGTGGATGTCGAGGAGAGGCGCGAGCCTAGAGTGGTTCAGATAGAGCTTACCCCTGCTCCGTCAGATCTGCTCATCGGGCCTAGGCTTCGGGATATTTCTCGGCCTCCGGCTCCGCATAATCTGAGCTGCCTTTCTGAGATGACCAGCATGCCATTTTGTGATGCAAGGAGACGCGTACTGTACAGGATGCTCCTGCACATTCTGAACCACCGTGCCTTCGTCTCCCGTCCTGACTCACCATGGAGGACGGTGTTACCATCCGAAGGCGGCGGGGGGCCCCAGTGGGGGTCCTTCTATAAGGGAGTTGTACCCCTTTATATTGGGGACCTGGGGTGGAGAGTGCTGCATGGAGCGGTGGTTTGTAATAAACTTTTGAGTCGGTTCACGGGCTCGTCTGCCGCATGTATTTTCTGCGGAGAGGAGGAGACCGTATTCCATGTGTATATGGAGTGTGTGAGGTTACTGCCCCTGTACCAATATCTGAAGGGGCTGTTCCTCAAGTTCTGGCTGCATTTTAGCCCCACAATCCTGGTGTTTGGACACAAGGCGGGGAGTGGGGAGAGCCGAGTGTGGGGGGGGGACTTACCTGTCGGTTTGCTCCTTGGCCTGGCCAAGATGGCCATTCGTGGGTCCAGGCAGCGGGCGGTCGACGGTCAGGCGAGAGTCGGCTGCCTGCCCCTCTTTCGGGCCTACGTCCGTGCACGTGTGTCCCTGGAGAGGGAACACGCGGTGTTCACGGGGACTCTGGAGGCCTTCCGTCAGCGCTGGTCGCCGCGTGGGGTTGAGGCGATTATAAATGAATGTACTGCTGTACTACAATGATCTGTTCATTATAGTGTGATTTTTGATTGTGTTTTGATGTGTTGTATTTTATGATTTGTGTTGAATAAAGTTTTTGAAATGAAAAAAAAAAAAAAAAAAGAGAGAGAGAGAGAGAGAGAGAGAGAGAGAGAGAGCTTCAGTAACTCAGTCGGTCAGGCAGCATCTCTGGAGAACATGGATAGCTCACATTGCATCCACCTCCCTTGCAATGCTTCTGAAGAATGGTCCTAACCCGAAACATTCATTATCCATGTTCATCAGAGATACTGTCTGTTCCAATGAGTTACTCCAGCATTTTGTCTGTGTCTTCCTTTTTATAAAGATTTTGGATTGTAAATTGCTAACTTTTCTATTTAAATACTGTAACTGATTTTCTCGTTTTCTTTCGTCGCCTTTGTTGGAAAAGATTCGGCTTTTGCTGCAGTATTTGAAAGAAGACCCCAGAAAAGCTGTAAAGAGGCTTTCTGTTCAGGACCTAAAATTGTTAGCGAATAAAACACCACACATGTGGAGCCGAGATAACATTCAGGTAACTTCAATATTAAGTACTATTATACTGCTATTCATACAGTGTCTAATAGCTACTGTTATTCATACAGTTTCTAATTAGTTTGGTATAGAAAAATATATTTTAAATGGTATGACTTCTGGGTGGTTTGCAACATCTTCAATCAGGGTTTTGATGTGCTTTGAACGGGCACATTTCATGTCCAGGAATAACAAGATAAATCTTGGACCATACCATTGATGTTGAGAACCAGCTTTAGAGAGCTTTGGAAATGCATTATGGCTTTCTCTTGCCTACCTATCTGTAACTCTAACATTTTTTTTTGCAATTTCTGTTTATAAATTGACAACTAATAAGCTTATTATTCTGGACAATTTGATTTTGCACATTGTCAACTAACTAAGATTTCTTAGTGTCCATGTTGTCAGTCTGGTCAGAAAATCATACGGTACAAAGAAGGTGTGCACCACCTCACTATCTACCCACCCATCTGCCTCATCTGGCACCTCCTGTACTATCTGGGGGGGGGGGGTATCTGTGTTCCCACTCCAGCCTCATTTGTCACCTCAGAACCCACAGAACTGAGTAGAAATAAATCAAGAAGGGTTTCGGCCTGAAACGTTGCCTATCTCCTTCGCTCTATAGATGCTGCTGCACCCGCTGAGTTTCTCCAGCATTTTGTGTACCCCAGAAATAAATCATTCTTGATCTTAAGGATTCAACTTGGGCTGAAGAAGGACAGTAAAAAAGGGCCATTTGTGTATTTTCCAACTCCTAGAATTTCACAATAGGACTTTCCCCATGATCGATCTTTTACTTTCCAATAATAAATCCCCTTTCTGAAAATACTGTTTAAATTTGCTTCCTTCATCCGTTCAAATTGTGAACTCCAGGACAAATCAACGGGCTTTAAAATAACTTTTGTTCCAATTAATTTTTTTTTTTTTTTGCTTGGTTCAATTCTAAACATATGCCTTCTGGTCACCAATCATTCCACCAATTAAAAAGGAGCCAATTAATAATATTAGTATATCAAGGGTGGCAGTTAGCATGTGTGCGGGGGGGTAGTTAGTGTGTGTGACGCCGCAAGCCAGCCCCCCCTCACCCGCAACCACACGTTGGGGGGACAGACCCAACGGGTCTGCACTTGGTCTAGTATACTTTTAAAACTCTGTGTGTGTGTGTGATTTTGCATGTGAAACGTATTTTCTCGAAAACCAGACGCAAAAACGCAGAGATTTTTACAATTTCGGTAGGGATTTAACTTACGATTTCATAAATGCACTCCTCTCTAGATTTGGTCAATTATTTCCCCAGATTTTGAATAGTATTGTTCACAAAACATCAAAAAAAATTAAAATCAAACTGCTGCATGAGTCACAGGGCCACCTCACAGATCCAATCACAATGGATCTCATTTACATATATGACATCACAATGGGACAGGGATTGGTGATCGGAACCTTCACGTGGTCCCACTAAAATCAAACTTCTGCATGAGTGCCATCGCACAGATATCTAATCACAATGAGACAGGGGTGGG